>OZ004604.1:33035039-33635039 GCA_963924605.1 Malthinus seriepunctatus | reverse complement strand
AGAACACAAATTTTCTCATAGTGCTCATAAAAGACACCTTATGGGTACTTAGAGAAGGGTAACTGTAAGAGAGAGAAAAAATAACACATTTCTGGTTAAACCACAGTCTTTAAAGAAATATTATTATTATAGAATGTTAAAATAGACCCAAACTACCCCACGAAGGTCTCAAAAGGTACTTCAAGTGCTAGTCAAGAAGATGTAAATGCAGCGAAGCCATTTTGGATAATTCGTGACTCTGAAAAGTGTTTTAATCTTTCTAAAATGTTTCAAGAACTCACCATAGAGCTCATATAAGGTATTCCATGTTTGGTTAAGTCTTGAAGGTTTTAGTAAACTCATAGGCTTCATAAAAAGTATTTCAAATGTAAGTTAAGAGAAGCAGAAAGAAAGAGATGCGGTAGTAGGATAAAATTGCAGGAAGGTAAGTCGTCTTGAAGGTATTGTCACGCGTAAAAATATTACGCAAATAATTATTTAATGCAATTATTTAGTAGTACAAGAATTTAATGTACACAGAGGTTTACAATACGTGACTATTGTCAGGTATTGGAAGAATGTGAGATAAAGCATAAATTGTCAGTTTTAGCAATTTTAGTTGGCGCGTGTGCCAAGTTAATAAAAGGCCCCAAAGTAGGTTTTTAGAGGGAGTTGAATTACGAGCGAGTAACTTCGGGTTGTACTTAAACGTCGGGCGTCCGGCTCATAACATTTTGTAAGAATTATTGTAAACGTTTATAAACAACAAGATCTGTAGTTATTGGATTAAACCTTATACTTAGGTAAGAACTATTTAACAAATAAATAAATTATATTTCAGCATTGCGGTTGTTATTATTATCTTAATTTCGGTACCCTCTGGAGATTCTGGACTCCAGAGGTCATGACTAACCCCCAGTCGTGATAGTATTAAGGAACTAAAAATCACAATAGACCTCATAAAGAGAGGAAGAAGTAAGGATTACTCGAAATACTCAATCAAACGTAAAAAGCTATCATTAGTGCGAGTTGGTGATGAAAATTATTTGAATAGGCATACTAATTCAAGTGGCAACCCGGTGAACCGACGCCTAAAAGAGTCACGAATTTTTATTGAAATAATCCTAAGCTCAATTATATATTTATTAGTTACCTTATAAACCTTAAATAGACTGAATAAAATTCAAAGAAACAAATTCTAAGTTCAAAACTACATCATCAAGGAAAAAGTAATTTAACTTAAAATCAAACAAAAAGTGAAGAACAAAAAGTTACTCGTTAATGAATTTAAACTTCAACTTTTACGTTCCAACTCAATTAATTTTTATTTTTAGTTTTAACACATGAGGGTTTCACATAATAATAAACTTTTTTTTTCTCAAACAAAGCAATAAAAATTAATTTAACTAAGTACACTTTAGAAATTAATGGTTACCATATTTTTAAAAAATTTGGTGGTGAAAAAATTTGCTTTTGTAACACTATTTCGGGGCATCATCACGACAGTGGCGTAGCAATTGCTGCACGAAATAAAGGGCAAAGAGGTAGAGGAAGAAGTCTTTAGAAGGCACGTGTCAGGACTCGTCCAAATCATCAGGACGCTCTATGAGACGTACGAATGAAGGATCAAAGAAAGACACTTTGTAGATCCTCCAAAGAGGAACTATAGAGACGATCTTTGGATGTGGAAAAGTAGATACAGAGAGAAAAAGTAAGTCGACGACTTGAAAAGAATAGAAGAGTTGGGATTGATCATACCAAGATGCATTGAGATGCATCCTGGGCAGAGGAGGATTTATCGATCAAAAGAGTTTTCTCTAGCACCCACTGGAAGCTTGCTGCGCTACTGCTAAACGAATGTTTGCATTTGAATTTATAAACACATCTGTATTTAGAGTAAGTAAATTATGTTTATAAAACTATTAATAAGTTCGAGGAAAGATCATTTTAACATAATCATACAGGGTGATTTTCTCAATTGGTGCCAACATTAGCAACTCGAAAAGAGTTACCGTTTCCGAGATCCCATTGTTGACACCACTTGAAAAAATCACCCTGTACAAAAAATAAAATTATGAGTTGAACGCAAACTTAACAAGTGATTCGTTACTAAACTCGAGTGAGTTTAAAATGCGCCGAGTTTTCCGTCCAAATTAATAAATTAAATCAATTACTTAATTAAAAATAAAAGTTGTGAGAAAAAGAGAGAAAAAATTGTAATAATATTAATAGTGCATCCGGAAACTTGTGCCATTAAGAAAGAATGTCTTAAATTAACTTAGTTTATATCAGTGAACGAAACTATAACTCATAAGAGAGTCGAGGGAACATGAGCAATTAGTATGACATCCAGTCGTCATTCTTCTTTCGACGCCACACACATCGCTCCACATGAACTAAATCTCCTACAATTTCAAACAACAAAATTTCTTTCCTCTTTCAAGAGTCCCTTTTCCTCTTTCCCTCGCTCCCACTCTCTCTCTGTTTTAAAGCACAACTTTTTTTTATTCCCTCTTTATTTTTTATATTGCTTTTCATATAAACTCCTGACTCGCCGTAAACAAAAACCTACTATCATCGTTGTACTTATAAATATATAGAACCGAGAGAATTTTCCCCCAACAATTTATAACTTCATACAGACTTTTAGCAATTATCATTTATCATAGTATTATGAATGGCAAAACTTGCACGTCGTCTGTTATTTGAGAGCAAGTTTGGTGTAACTTTTAATTTTCGTCAGTTTGGGTTTGGATCGACTCGCAACCCTTACTTTTATATATAATATACAGAGAAAGGCGAGAATATAGGGCTATAAAGTAGAAAGTAAAGTGACGGCTACAATTAACCTGAAACACATTAACGTTACGCTCGAGTTCAACAACTCCCTACTATGTTAGTATCGTTCACCGTTTAGCGTCTTAATGGGCGACTAATGACGTCACATATTGTGATACTTAATTGCAACAGTAACGACATCGATCTCTTAGAACAAAAAGAGTCCTTCCAAAAAAATTTATTCATCTTTAATGTCCCTGTAATTAGATTATGCACATAAAGTGCCTTGCAGATTGGACGTTAAAATTTTTCTTTTTTCATGAAAATTGCCACTTGATGCTGAAAATCACATCACGTCATTTAAATTTGTCATTTAATTTTTCACACCTAAACTTTCTTTACAACTACTTCAAAATTGAGTACCTATCGTATAAAGTTGTGAGTTAAAAATTTCAAAGTGCCAATGAAAAGTGTACTGAAATTGAAACCAACACCATTCCTATCAATTTCTAGTAAAGCAATAATTTTCCATAAGCCATTATTAACCTCAAGAATTGAAGTAAAAAATAAAGAGCTAAGTTGCTCAAGTCTCCTCCGTTCTTCATATAAGAGTTTAAAAAAAAATGAGCATTAAAAATAATTACTAGTTACCTCTACCACGAAAAATTGTCCAATATCTCAATTATTGTACCAAAAGTTGCCATCCATTGCTTAAATTTTTGAGAAATGCCTCAATACCTCAATTATTGAGTTAGAGAGGCTATCATCCGACTGAAGCATCTTACGTTAGAGTAAAAATATATACCTAAGTTCTAAATGTCTAGTTAATAACAAATTATGGCAAATTTTGAACCAAAAGTAACCGTCCATTGCTTAGACTTTTGATAAATGCCTCAATCACTCAATTATTGAGTAGAGAGGTTATCATCCGACAGTAGCACCTTTCGTTAGAGTAAAAATATATACCTAAGTTCTAAATGTCTAGTTAATAACAAATTATGGCAAATTTTGAACCAAAAGTAACCGTCCATTGCTTAGACTTTTGATAAATGCCTCAATCACTCAATTATTGAGTATAGAGGTTATCATCCGACATTAGCTCCTTACGTTAGAGTAAAAATATAAACCGCAGTTCTTAAAGTCTGGTTGATAATAAATTATCGCAAATTTTGAACCAAAACTAACAGTCTATTGCTTAGACTTTTGATAAATGCCTCAATCACTCAATTATCGAGTTAGAGAGGTTATCATCCGACAGTAGCACCTTTCGTTAGAGTAAAAATATAAACCAAAGTTCTAAATGTCTAGTTAATAACAAATTATGGCAAATTTGGAACCAAAAGTAACCTTTCATTGCTTAAATTTTCGAGAAATACCTCAATTACTCAATTATTGAGTAGAGAGGTTATCATCCGATAGTAGCACCTTACGTTAGAGTAAAAATATAAACCGCAGTTTTTAGGTTGATAATAAATTATGACACATTTTTAATCAAAAGTAACTGCTCATTGCTTAGATTTTTGATAAATGCCTCAATCACTCAATTATAGAGTAGAGACGTCAGCATCCCGACAGTAGCACCTTACTTTAGAGTAAAAATATAAACCGAATTCTAAATGTCTACTTAATAACAAATTATGGCAAATTTTGAACCAAAAGTAACCTTTCATTGCTTAAATTTTTGAGAAATACCTCAATTACTCAATTATTGAGTAGAGAGGTTATCGTCCGACAGTAGCTCCTCCCCCAGTAACCTCTTACGTTAGAGTAAAAATATAAACCGCAGGTCTTAAAGTCTGCTTGATAACAAATTATGACAAATTTTTAATCTAAAGTAACTGCTCATTGCTTAAATTATTGAGATATGCCTCAATTACTCAATTATTGAGTAGAGAGGTTATCATCCGACAGTAGCACCTTACGTTAGAGTAAAAAATATAAACAGCAGTTTTTTAGGTTGATAACAAATTATGACAAATTTTTAATCAAAAGTAACCGTTTATTGCTTAGATTTTTAAGAAATACCTCAATTACTCAATTATTGAGTGGAGAGGTTATCATCCGACAGTAGCACCTTACGTTAGAGTAAAAATATAAACCGCAGTTTTTAGGTTGATAATAAATTATGACACATTTTTAATCAAAAGTAACTGCTCATTGCTTAGATTTTTGATAAATGCCTAAATCACTCAATTATAGAGTAGAGACGTCAGCATCCCGACAGTAGCACCTTACTTTAGAGTAAAAATATAAACCGAATTCTAAATGTCTAGTAAATAACAAATTATGGCAAATTTTGAACCAAAAGTAACCTTTCATTGCTTAAATTTTTAAGAAATACCTCAATTACTCAATTATTGAGTAGAGAGGTTATCGTCCGACAGTAGCTCCTTAAAGTAAAAATATAAACCGCAGTTCTTAAAGTCTGGTTGATAACAAATTATGACAAATTTTTAATCTAAAGTAACTGCTCATTGCTTAAATTATTGAGATATGCCTCAATTACTCAATTATTGAGTAGAGAGGTTATCATCTGACAGTAGCACCTTGTTAGAGTAAAAAATATAAACAGCAGTTTTTTAGGTTGATAACAAATTATGACAAATTTTTAATCAAAAGTAACCGTTTATTGCTTAGATTTTTGAAAAATGCCTCAATCCCTCAATTATTGAGTTAGATAGGCTATCATCCAAGAGTGGAATATTGAGTAAAAGTCAAAAATATATGATGTCGATAATAATAATTTATGAAAAACGATTATTGAAAAATAAAGTTTCATTGCTTTTATTCAGAAATATCGCCTCAATACCTCAATTAGTGGGTTAGAGTTCTCAACGCTTCTACTATCGAGTTAAAAACCTTTTAACCCTTTAAAATAATTTTCTGAAAGCTATTAAAGCTTTTTGTATTGTTAATTATAAAACTATCTAACGAAATTAAAATTTAATTATAAAGAAATTGAAATTTCAGTTTTTGAATTATACTTTTCACAGGATGGCCTTAACCAAAATAATTGGTTTAATTAGAACGAAATTAAAAAATATTTGACTTTAATAATTCATTAGAGGAGATTGATAATCGCGATGACGAGAACCAATAATTTTCATGGAAAATGTATACCTATTGTAAAATATTCTTCCTCATTAAAAGACTCACAAATAAAGATAAAATTTATCCCCTAAGGAGTACATATTAAAATCATTCCTAATTGCTTTTTATAATAGATCATTAATTTAAAACATATTAATTTCTTTTTAAATGAAAAAAAATTAAGAACATCGCATACCAATATTTTTCCAACTTTACGTTTTACTAATGAATCCCTTAGGTTTTAGGGGGTGAGAGTTGGTGTTTTATTACACTAACAAACTACCTCTTGTCTTTCGACTAAATAGTACTCACAAATCACCTTGTTGTACATTAAAAAAGGCTCTAAAAGTAGGCTAAAATAGATGATCTTTGCTAAAGTATCCTGTTCTACCCACACGAGAAACATTTTAGGAATTATAACGCTCTGAAAAAATTTTTTTTACTGGAACAGTTTCACTAATTGGACGAAGTTGGTAGGTGGTGTTTTGAATAATGTTAAAGTTTTCAATTTTGACGATGAAAGCTTCAAACGTGCAAAACGTGACTTGATGTTATAGTTTATATTAATTAAGTAATACATATACGTTGGTAATTAGACGAGTTAATTGACTATCTAACAAGAGATGTAAGTCATTTGATATAATATTATATTGTTGTATTAAATAATAATAGCGTACTACTATTTGGGCGTAAACATTAAACAACGTGTTTAATAAAACATTCGTAATGCATCAATTATACTCCTAGGTTGCGACTTTAAAAGCTTTTGCCGAAGGAAAGAAGTTTTTTGTTTATTTTTTCTTTTATAATATTATTAAAAACCTACATTCGTCGTTCTCTCTTTTAACAAACTAAAATGGAAAAGTCGGTGCGCATTAACTCGGAATCTCTCCGGTTTATTATTTTCACAAATCTAATATACTAACAGACGAAGCGTAAATTATAATAGCTTCCCAGAGTTTCGGTCATTAGTAGAAATCAATTTTTGATGATTTTATATAACAGGCTATGTTATTAGAACTTAACATGCAGAAACAAAATGTGCCAGGTTAATTAATAAATTGGGATTTATGAAAATTTACAGCTCACAACTTGGAACAAGAAAATCTCGAAACATTAAAATATCTTTGTCGTATGTGGGTTGGAGAAGCTGGAAAGTGACCTAACCTAAGCTTTTACATCTAGGTATAGAAACAGATCTCCAATGAGATCAAAAGTCGTCAAAAATTGCTCTTTGTCCTTTTTAAGACAGAAAGAGCATCAAAGCATTCCAGTTTTGCAAGACCAGTTGTTAACAGACTGAGACTCATCTCCAAATAATTTTCAATTAAAGAAAGCAAACAATTGGGCAACGTCAAGATTCCTCTAAATTTCAGCAGAATCCAGGCTTCTTAATACACCTAGGTTAGTTTAGGATAACTTAGGTTAGGTTGAGCGTCAATAATTAGAAAATTTCCTAATGCAGATAATTCAGCAATGGATGTAATAGTCGGAAAATTCCCTATCCTAAACGTAATTTGCCTAGCCTTTCAAATTAGCAACTCAGTAGTTGAAGTGTGCCCTAACCTTAACCTCGATTAAACCTGGTCTCATACAGCAAAAGCTCATCTTCAAATTATTCAACAATCAAGGTATTTCATTAAAAAATTTCCTATTGAATTAGAAGACGTAATAGGCGAAAATTTCCTATCCTAAAGGTCAATTGCCTAGCCTTTGAATATAGAAACTCGGTAGTTCAAATATGCCCTAACTTTAACCTCGATTAAACCTACAGCAAAAGCTCATCTTCAAATTATTCAACAATCAGACTATTTAATTAAAAAATTTCCCATTGAATTAGAAGACGTAATGGGCGAAAATTCTCTATCCTAAAGGTCAATTGCCTAGCCTTTGAATATAGACACTCAGTAGTTGAAATAAGCCCTAACCTTAACCTCGATAAAAGCTGGACTCACAGTAAAAGCTCATTTTCAAATTATTCAACAGTCAGGGTATTTAATTAAGAAATTTCCCATTGAATTAGAAGGCGTAGTCGCCGGAAAATTCTCTATCTTAAAAGTCAATTGCCTAGCCTTTGAATATAGAAACTCGGTAGTTGGAATATGCCCTAACCTTAACCTCGATTAAACCTGGTCTAATACAGCAAAAGCTTATCTTCAAATTGTTTAACAGTCATGGTATTTAATTAAGAAATATCTTATGGATTAGGGGGCATAGTAGCCGGAAAATATACAATCCTAAATGTCAATTGCCTAACCTTTGAACATAGGAACTCAGTAGTTGGAATATTCCCTAACTATAACCTTAATTAAGCCTGGTCTCTTACAGCAAGAGCCCATCTTCAAATTATTCAACAGTCAGCGTATTTAATTAAGAAATTTCCTATGAATTAGGGGATGCAGTAGCCGGAAAATTCACTATTCTAAAGGTCAATTGCCTAACCTTTAAACATAGGAACTTAGTAGTTGAAATATGCCCTAACCATAACCATGATTAAGCCTGGTCTCTCACAGCAAACGCTTATTTTCAAATTGTTTAACAGTCATGGTATTTAATTAAGATATATCTTATGAATTAGGGGACGTAGTAGCCGGAAAATTCACTATCCTAAAATTCAATTGCCTAACCTTTGAACATAGGAACTCAGTAGTTGGAATATGCCCTAACCATAACCTTGATTAAGCCTGGTCTCTCACAGCAAAAGCTTATCTTCAAACTTTTCAACAATCATGGTATTTAATTAAGAAATATCCTATGAATTAGGAGGCGTAGTAGCCGGAAAATTCACTATCCTAAATGTCAATTGCCTAACCTTTGAGCTTAGGAACTCAGTAGTTGGAATATGCCCTAACCATAACCTTGATTAAGCCTGGTCTCTCACAGCAAAAGCTTATCTTCAAACTTTTCAACAATCATGGTATTTAAATATTTTATGAATTAGGGGGCGTAGTAGCCGGAAACTTCACTATCCTAAAGTTCAATTGCCCTACCTTTGAACATAGGAACTCAGTAGTTGGAATATGCCCTAACCATAACCTTGATTAAGCCTGGTCTCTCACAGCAAAAGCTTATCTTCAAACTTTTCAACAATCATGGTATTTAAATATTTTATGAATTAGGGGGCTTAGTAGCCGGAAACTTCACTATCCTAAATGTCAATTGCCTAACCTTTGAGCTTAGGAACTCAGTAGTTGGAATATGCCCTAACCATAACCTTGATTAAGCCTGGTCTCTCACAGCAAAAGCTTATCTTCAAACTTTTCAACAATCATGGTATTTAAATATTTTATGAATTAGGGGGCGTAGTAGCCGGAAAATTCACTATCCTAAATGTCAATTGCCTAACCTTTGAACTTAGGAACTCAGTAGTTGGAATATGCCCTAACCATAATCTTGATTAAGCCTGGTCTCTCACAGCAAAAGCTTATCTTCAAACTTTTCAACAATCATGGTATTTAATTAAGAAATATCCTATGAATTAGGAGGCGTAGTAGCCGGAAAATTCACTATCCTAAATGTCAATTTCCTAACCTTTGAACATAGGAACTCAGTAGTTGGAATATGCCCTAACCATAATCTTGATGAAGCCTGGTCTCTCACAGCAAAAGCTTATTTTCAAACTTTTCAACAATCATGGTATTTAATTAAGAAATATCCTATGAATTAGGGGGCGTAGTAGCCGGAAAATTCACTATCCTAAATGTCAATTGCCTAACCTTTGAACTTAGGAACTCAGTAGTTGGAATATGTCCTAACCATAATCTTGATTAAGCCTGGTCTCTCACAGCAAAAGCTTATCTTCAAACTTTTCAACAATCATGGTATTTAATTAAGAAATATCCTATGAATTAGGAGGCGTAGTAGCCGGAAAATTCACTATCCTAAATGTCAATTTCCTAACCTTTGAACATAGGAACTCAGTAGTTGGAATATGCCCTAACCATAATCTTGATGAAGCCTGGTCTCTCACAGCAAAAGCTTATTTTCAAACTTTTCAACAATCATGGTATTTAATTAAGAAATATCCTATGAATTAGGGGGCGTAGTAGCCGGAAAATTCACTATCCTAAATGTCAATTGCCTAACCTTTGAACATAGGAACTCGGTAGTTGGAATATGCCCTAATCTTAACCTCGATTAAACCTGGTCTCTTATAGCAAAATACTAGCTTCATATTATTCAACAATCAGGGTATTTAAGTAGGAAATTTTCCATAGAATTAGAGGGCGCAGTAGTCTGAAAATTTCCTATCCTAAATATAAATTGCCTCGCTGTTAAACAGAGTAGCTCAGTAGTTGACTTACGCCCTAATCTTAACTAAAAGAGGCCTAGCCTCTCAGAGTAAAAATCCATCACAATTTAACATTTTCGGAAAACATTTTCCACACTGCATTATAACGTCGCGTGACAAGAAAATTTACTACCCTAAACGTTAATTAAGTTTTGGCTCTTCCACATAAAGCACAGCAGTTGAAAAGTGTCTCTTAACCTAAAATTAAACCTAAACTTCTAAGCGTCGAAATTATTTTTTTTCGCACCTAAAACTTTATTAAATCTAGCCGTTTTTGAGGCAGCAATCGCCCTGTATATTGTTTTCCCAGTACTCATATTGAAAATGAGGTTAAATTGATAAATATTTAGATAGTAAAACGAGAAAAGTAAAGGTAGAGGTAGTATAAGAAAGTATAAAAGCGCTTTATTAAATTTATCAGCGATCTTTGAATTTATTCTCGAATTTAAATTGTCATTGGGGGCTATATCTATTCTATCTTTTGAATTATTACTATTCGACAAAATGCGTGTGCAAAATCGAAAAGCAAAATGAGTAATGGTAACCGCGAGATTGCGCGAAGTACGACATCCAATTAGGCCGCAGTAATTTGTGTTAATAAATGGCGTGCCGATGATTATTAATTAAAGCGCTCGAACCTAAATTAACATTCTTGGTACCATGACAACCGCAGACGCACATAAGAAGATCCTTCCACATTTACCATTCTGATGCATCTCATTTTAACTAAATGGATATATACGTTCGAGATGTATATTTGTGTGTGTGCAAAACCCCTTTTCCAACTAAAACCCGTGGATTAATTACCGACCGAGCTTATAATTCAATCACGTTTCAAAATGTGCAACGCAGGGAGAATTAGCGGGCCACTGCACACCCTAAAGCTTTAGATTAATTTACATCACTTACGTGTCTGGTAAAGAACAGGTCGCAAATTTTCCCTTTTTTATTAATTTTTTTTAAGGATCGTCGCCTAATTTTCACACTGCACTCACCTAGAACAAAAAAGAAAAACAATTAGTTTCGTATTAAAATCATAACCTTTAAATTCTTAAAATTATGGGAGTTGGCTCTCAGCCAAGTTTAATTCCATCGCAGTTTATGTGAGGTGTACTCACCATACAGTGAGATTTACAATATTGTTAACTTTTTATATCAACATTAATGTTATTTCATCTAAACTCCTAGAAGTACCAAGTAGTTTCGTTTAAAGTTTAAAATTATCACCGTTTCTGTTTAAGCAACGAGCAATAAGCACCGTTATTTAACGTAAAGCTGCTTACTTAATTATTATGAAAAATGTGGGTGTTCGTTATTCAATGGAACTCATGGTCTCTCTTTTGAAGACAATATTTAAAGAGCTTTAGAGGATGTCTCACATGTTATGTGACGTTATGAATTATGTTACATAATGTTATTTTTTACGATGAAAAATAACGACTGCTTAATTTTATCTTCTAATGAACTTGCGTTCCTAAAATAAAACTGATGAGAACTGATTAGGGGTTGTTAAAGCTTTTGTGGAGCAAAGTGCATAATAATGGACGATATGAGATATAAAATCTAGACAGAATGGACTAGAGCTGCCCAAAAGAGGCAAGTGTAGAGAGAAACGTTGGTCAAAACCAAATTAGTAGATTGGAGACCTTGAAGATGAATTAAAGACACTTTTCGTCTCTCCAGCTATTGAAATGAGATAGTTCCTTATGCACGAAGTTGGATCCATGTATTGGGGCGTTTTAGAAAAAGGATTGTAAGCGGAAGAGAACTGATTAGGGGTTGTTAAAACTGTTATGGAGGAAAGTGCATAATAATGAACGACATGAGATATAAAATGTAGACAGAATTGACTAGAGCTGCTCAATAGAGACAAGTGTAGAGAGAAACGTTGGTCAAAACCAAATTAGTAGATTGGAGACCTTGAAGATGAATTGAAGACACTTTTGGTTTCTCAGCTATTAGAATGAGATAGTTCCTTATCCACGAAGTTGGATACATATATTGGAGAGTTTTAGAAAATGATTGTAAGCGGAAGAGAACTCATGAGAACTGATTAGGGGTTATTAAAACTGTTGTGGAGGAAAGTGTATAATAATGGACGACATGAGATATAAAATCTAGACAGAATGGACTAGAGCTGCCCAAAAGAGGCAAGTGTAGAGAGAAACGTTGGTCAAAACCAAATTAGTAGATTGGAGACCTTGAAGATGAATTAAGGACACTTTTCGTCTCTCCAGCTATTGAAATGAAATAGTTCCTTATGCACGAAGTTGGATCCATGTATTGGGGCGTTTTAGAAAAAGGATTGTAAGCGGAAGAGAACTGATTAGGGGTTGTTAAAACTGTTATGGAGGAAAGTGCATAATAATGAACGACATGAGATATAAAATGTAGACAGAATTGACTAGAGCTGCTCAATAGAGACAAGTGTAGAGAGAAACGTTGGTCAAAACCAAATTAGTAGATTGGAGACCTTGAAGATGAATTGAAGACACTTTTGGTTTCTCAGCTATTAGAATGAGATAGTTCCTTATCCACGAAGTTGGATACATATATTGGAGAGTTTTAGAAAATGATTGTAAGCGGAAGAGAACTCATGAGAACTGATTAGGGGTTATTAAAACTGTTGTGGAGGAAAGTGTATAATAATGGACGACATTAGATATAAAATCTAGACAGAATGGACTAGAGCTGCCCAAAAGAGGCAAGTGTAGAGAGAAACGTTGGTCAAAACCAAATTAGTAGATTGGAGACCTTGAAGATGAATTAAAGACACTTTTCGTCTCTCAAGCTATTGAAATGAGATAGTTCCTTATGCACGAAGTTGGATCCATGTATTGGGGCGTTTTAGAAAAAGGATTGTAAGCGGAAGAGAACTGATTAGGGGTTGTTAAAACTGTTATGGAGGAAAGTGCATAATAATGAACGACATGAGATATAAAATGCTGCTCAATAGAGACAAGTGTAGAGAGAAACGTTGGTCAAAACCAAATTAGTAGATTGGAGACCTTGAAGATGAATTGAAGACACTTTTGGTTTCTCAGCTATTAGAATGAGATAGTTCCTTATCCACGAAGTTGGATACATATATTGGAGAGTTTTAGAAAATGATTGTAAGCGGAAGAGAACTCATGAGAACTGATTAGGGGTTATTAAAACTGTTGTGGAGGAAAGTGTATAATAATGAACGACATGAGATATAAAATCTAGACAGAATTGACTAGAGCTGCCCAAAAGAGGCAAGTGTAGATAGAAATGTTGGTCCAAACCAAATTAGTAGATTAAAAACCTTGAAGATGAATTGAAGACACTTTTCGTCTCTCAACTATTGAAATGAGATAGTTCCTTATGCACGAAGTTGGATCCATATATTGCAGAGTTTTAGAAAATGATTGTAAGCGGAAGAGAACTGATGAGAACTGATTAGGGGTTGTTAAAACTGTTGTGGAGGAAAGTGCATAATAATGAACGACATGAGATATAAAATCTAGACATAATAGACTAGAGCTACCCAAAAGAGGCAAGTGTAGAGAGAAACGTTGGTCCACATTAAATTAGTAGATTGGAGACCTTGAAGATGAATTGAAGACACTTTACGTTTCTCAGCTATGGAAATGAAATAGTTCCTTATGCACGAAGTTGGATCCATGTATTGGAGCGTTTTAGAAAAAGGATTGTAAGAGGAAGAGAACAAAAAAATGAAAAACGTTGGAAAAAAAACTGAAGACAGTTGTAGCAACGTAGTTTCTCAGCTATTAGATGAAGGTAACCACGAACTCCTATTTAGAGTGCATAGTTCTGCAACAGTGCTAACCTCCCATTCCTATAGCTTTTATTACGACCCATTAGTTTCTTTTTAGTCAACAGTGAGCTGAGATAAATCCTTTCTCTACAACCCAACCGTCTGAAACACGTAAGAAAGTACTGTGCAATGTGCTCTTTACGTCAACAGTGAGTTAAAGAAAATAGCTTTAGCTGAACGATTTCAACTTTTATTGATTCAACTTTCTCCTCCTAAACGCTTCCGTTTTTCCGTCACATTATTGTTTTAAAAATTGTTTATTTTTCAGTATAAACGTCTACATATATTAAACGAAAATAAAAATGTTATTATTGCGTAATATTTCTTTTTAGAAATAAATGGTAGCTTTTGAGCTTGAAAACTACATTTTTTTGTTGAAATATGTAAACAAATATTTGAATATAAAGCATAAAAAATATCGTCCTACACAGTTCAATATTCTCTTCGGGGTATTTCAATGATAAAAATGGAGATGAAAATACTTTTAGGTGAAAATTTTATTTGCCGATTGAAGACCCAAAAAAAATTCTTCTTTTTTATTTTTACAATATCCGAATCAAAAATTCATTTTTTTTCCTACGGTAGATGACTTTATATGGTGATTTGTTTCGTGTCCTCGAAGGTTGTAACTCACAAAATTTTTTCAAGTAAATTGAAACGTTTAAAATTTGAAAGTAATTAAAAGTGGATAATCTTTAATTTAAATGCGGGTTAGTCCAAGTCGAACGAACTTTTAAAAATGTTACTAAATCGTGCTTAGCATACATTTCTGATTTTAGAGAAAAAAGTTTTCTCTCTAGCTTTTAAGTAAATTATTGAGCTTTTGTTTTAAAATTGATAGAAAAAGCTTTGAACGAAAAATTTGTAATTTATTCAGATTGATCTCTCGTTCACGGTGAACCAAAATGATCGATAATCCGCATAAATTATTATTGAGATAAAGAAAAGTATTACGAACCAGTAATAATCCATGGAAGGTTGTAGAAATTCGCTGGTGGAAAAATTTGAAAGATACAAAGGTCGAAGTTCCAGTGGTAAGAGCTACAGCAAGTTGAGAAGAGAATCCAAGAGTAAAATAGATGACATAAACAAGAAGACCCACTTTTTACAAGTCTCGAAATAATCCATGGTTTCACAAAAATCTCTCTACGAAGAGATGAGAGATGACTACTGTGACTATTCAAGTTATCTCAAGGGAGGGTTTACCTCCATAACCTTTTCCTTCCAGCATTTTGCTTTTCTTAAAGTTAATCTTGCATTATTTTCTGCAAAAATGAGCACATCTATTCTTCCAGAAGGTATCTGAAGTACTAGAAAAATTTATTAGCTTCTTAAGTGCCTTTAAAGGCATATTATAAATCCTTCATACTGCATGTAGATAAATTTTTCGTACTTGACAACACATATGCCCTCAACTGTCACTCGAAGAAAGCTTCCTTGATGATAACCCCTTACTGACGGGGCCAGCAAAACTTCAGCTCTCTCATGAAGTGTTGACGCAGATCGGTGGGTCCAACCACGATAAATTTTGTCGAATACAGCCAGTTAACCTCGTTACAGGCCTGTTAAACCTAGTAATTTTCAAGAGTTTAATAACAAAACTACTCGAAACTACTATGATCTTGCCGAACAAACCAACTCCATCGTCAGGGCCGGTGGAAACTGACGCTTCTACGAAAGGACTCATGCATCGTGTCATAGTTACAAGATGTCCCACTTACTAAGCGAGAAGCTTCTCAGCCACTGCGAGACCAGCTCCAATATGAGTGGCAGACTAAAGCTCATGCAGTTTTGGGCTTCAACTTTTCAGCAGCACCAAAATGTTAGCTAACTTCCGAAAGGTTTCTGAATCGGTAACTGCCGGAAACTGTCCCACTTGAGACTCTTATCCCTAACCACCAACCAAATCCTACTGGTATAGTAAGCAGCAGCTAAGGAAACATTCAGGCTTGTGCTTTCTACCGTGTTAGGTTAGGTTAGGTTAGATTAGAGATCGACTATTGCAAATCCTAAAATCCACAACCATCGTCCTTCCACGGTTTATGACAGTAACCGGCGTGGCCAAACCACTCCCAGATTGATTAAAACCAAATTTTCTTTTATTATTGCTCCATAAGACCTACAGGTCAACTTCTCCGGTCTAGAGCAAACCCGAGCGCTTCAAAGATTAGGATAGGTTAGATTAGATTAAATTACGTTAGGTTACACAAAGCATTGTGTAGCGAGAGTTGTAACGTTGAGACCCAGATAAAGAAAAATAAGCGTGTAAAAGGTAGCAAAACGATGAAGTGATGGAAAAAACTGAATAAACCAAACTCAAGATAGCAAAATTTAGAAAGTAGAGGAGCATTACATTCAGGAGTAGATGAAGACAAATTGAAGACGATAACAATCTTAAAGGCATAAAGGCACTTAAAAGGCGTGGAAAAAGTTTCAGACCTATGAAACGATGGCAAGAGATAAACCCAGTCTGTGAGAGAAAAACATACGAACAAGGGAAGTTTTATATTCAGGAGTAGATGAGGACAAACTGAAGACTATAATTCTCCAGAACCCAGTTTCTTTCTTTGGAGAGAGGTCTCGAGGTTAGTTGGGAGCATCCCACGTTCTCCAGGACTCAGTGGTCTTTCTCTTCAGAGAGATATCTTAAGGTCTAGTGGGAGCATTCTTCGTCTTCCATGACTTAGTAGTCTCTTTCTTCGAAGAGAGGTCTCGAGGTTAGGTGGGAGTATCCCACGTTCTCAAGAAATCAGTGGTCTTTCTTTTCAGAGAGAGATCTTAAGGTCTGATGAGAGCATTCCTCCTCTGCTCTGATTCAATGTGAAGAAGCCCGGATTTCTCGACCCTTAAAACCCGGTCCAAATCAAAACTAAACTAACTTACCTACCTGTTTGGAACTTTTATACTTTTGCTTATAACTTTAATTTAAATTTAATGTGGGCGCCAAGATATTTTGAATGGATTATATCTAACCAACTTATTCTTTACATTGCTCCAGCATAACTCTTTGGTAGAGCTTCCTAAAGATCCCAACACTCAGGCGTGACAACTTAGTAGATTTTAAGGGTAGAGGTCGATTTACCTTTAACTTACAAACAACACTGAGATTACAGGTAGGCAGCTCCAGGCTGTCGACTCCCCTGTAACAAATATTAGTGCGTTCAAACCAATTTGAACAGTAAAAGGCACAGATAACATATAAACATCTATTGACTGAAATAAATGTAAACGACAAATAAAACATAACTTTCACATGACAGTTCTTATAACTTAATTAGTTTCAATTAACTGTCAGCTGACGAATAAAATGGTCCGAACTCAAATTAAATGGACACACTACTTTAATCAAAGTTCAAAATTACTCAAAAACATTTAAGTTGATTTCGGCACAACTCCTAAATTTAAAAGTAACAAATCTTATTTAATAAATGCCCCTTTTTGGTGGCGTGCATTCAAATTAAAATTCAATAGTTTAAAATTGATTACAAACTGCAAAGCAAACGCATTGCTAGATTATTAAATATAAAACACAATTTTTTAATCGTGCAATAACTTGAAATAATTGCGTTCTCCTGAACACATATAAAAATCCATGAAATTAACTAATTTCGACAATTAGTCCAACACTTCACATAGGTACATCAAAAACACATAAATACAAATATCGTACAAATTCTAACCTGGTACAAACGCACCTTGAACGCTAGTTCAAGATCCTCCAAAGGTTGAGTGACTTCCCGGTGCAGCCGTCCTGAATCCTTCAGTGTTGCTTATCCAGCGAGCTTTAATTCGCCAACACATGAAGAACAAAATTTACGTTGATTAACTCAAAACCAACCAAACTATCACGCATCAACGCAACTTAATTTAATCACCTTTAACTAGTTAATTCTCCCCTGTGGTAAGAATTATTTTATGGTGTGCTTTTGCTACACCTTCACAACTGGATTATTTACTTATTTGACGTTAGTGGCTAGTTGCTCACTAACAATCTCTCCGAATTAAAATATTTTCACTATTAATTAATATGTTCCTTTGGAACCAAATGCAAACTTTAACTCGTAGTTGAGCTCCTTAAAGCTCAAGCGGGGAATTCATCCGCTTGAAAAACTTATGAATACTCTTAACGGGGAAATACGTCCCGTATGCAGTTGAGTCAAGACTAAAATTTTTATAACTTAAACTGTTCCTTTGCAACTAACTATTCCCTTTCCCTAGATTTGATCTATCTGCTAATTGGTGCATTTTTATTAACTTCCTTACTATTGGCTTCATCTTTCCCGTTACCACAGTACTCCCCGCTAGTTTGAAATTGTCACGTTGCTTCGTCCCTGAAGCTTTATCGTTTCAACGAAATACACATTGTGGAAAAGCAACACCAAATCAGCATTTCCTTACATTTGAATTAATATTTTATAACTTCGTAGAATCACATTTATAAAATGTGATTCGAAACAATTGGTCTCTGTTTGAATTCTTTAATCGCCGGATGCAGGATTGATTACCGGCAGACTGGCACCATTGGAAAATTCTTTACTTTAATTTAATTTAAACTATTTTAATATTTCGAAAAAAAATAATGGCAAGCTAAAGCGGGTCGTTACAGTACCCCCTTAAGCTTTTGAAAGAATGGGCACCATTATTGAGAAAGCTTAACCTTAGTGGCAGCAAAAATATACCTAACTACTAAACTCCTAACCTAATAAAACACTAATACTAAAAAACATATCCACAATTTAATTGGGTTTAAAGTCGCCTCTTACGACTAGCAATATGAATGCTATGGCCCTATTCTTACACCGGATACCACACGGTAACAACTAACTTAATTGTTACTTACGAAACTATTATTAATAAAAAACGAACAATATTTAAGGGAGCGTCTAAACACTTCACGTTATCCATGTTCAACAATAGCCCACAAAAACTAACCTATTCTAATAATTAATAAAAAACTTTTAACTTGTGTTTATCACACAAGATTGTGTGAACACAACTTTATCTGATCCATGAAAGCAACTTTGCTATTCATGAACACTGCTTGTTCCAAAGTCCCCCACTTCCACCTAGTATCACCTTCTAATAAAGGCTTTACCTTAAAATCCAAACTTAAATCGTGATTTAATTCAAAATCCTTAGACATTGCAAAATTACGTTGAGTTTTATTCCCCATGCCTAACAATGACATTATAAAAATAAAACTGAAATAAAAATATTTCATGAAATCAAAAGATCCCCTTACGGACCTGTAATATTTTTTAATATTATAATCAAAATTTTCTTTTATTTTAACTCTTGGTTTTACCTCTCTATTTATGATAGGTACCACACAATATTCTTGGCTAACTGCCAATTCATCAAAAATAGTAAAATCAGTGTCCAAAATTTTGAGAACATCTGATTTTTTAATCGAAAGAATTTTAATCTTTTCCTTATTTCCCATTATTAATTTAATGGTTTTATTTATTTGGTTAACCTCCATGATATGAGGTGGTAATTCACCCCCTAACATATCGTTTACGCATGGAACAATTAGTTCCACCCCCTGCACCTCATTGAGTACAGTCGTCTCTAACTGATCATCATTATTAATTTTAGTCACATCCGGTTTTGTCAAATCCGAGTTGTCTATTCCTAGTATGGAAGAATTTATTAAATTCACCCCCTGTTCCTCCTGAACAATGAATTCCTTTGTCTTTATTGATACGTCATCCACCTTAATCATTACCTGATTTGGATTAATTGTTCTTTCTTCGCAAGTAATTTCTAAATTACAAGCGGCCAAATTACTTTCTAATACGGTCCTGTCATGAACCTCAATCAATTTCTGATCACATTCAACAACTTCTAACATTTCACCTTTTTGCTCATGATTATTTCCAAAACAATCTTTCACCCCAATACTAACTTCTACTGATTCTTCAAAATTTTCTAAACTTTCAATCATTTGATTATCAAAACTACTTTCTGTTGATTCTTTTGCAAAATTAATTTGAATTGGTGTTTCAATTTTAATTTTTTCAATTATGACGGATTTATCAAAATCTTTTACTTCTAAATTTTCATGAACAGTTAAATCACATTTTGGTTTAACTACTCCTTCATCAACAAATTTTTCAATTTTTTCTTCTACAAATTCAATTTCATTTATTTCAACAGACTTATCAAAATTAATGACTTGTAACTGATCTTTTTGCACGTCATGATTAACAATTTTTATTTCATTAAATTTATTTAATTTTAATTCTTTATGGGTAGTCAATTCACCCCTTCGTTCTTTCACCCCCTCTACAACAAATTCCTCCACCGTTTCATCTTCAAATTTAACTTCATTAACTTGAGCAACTTTTAAATTTTTAATTTCAATGACTTCATCTAACTGACCTATCTTAACATTAACCTGCTTTTGACCTTCCCAACTCGTATGTGTTACATTTTTAATCTCTGGAATTTTTATTTCTTCAACTGAAGGTTGTTTAGACAAAACAATCGACTGTTTAATATTTTTAATTTTAATTTCTTGGTAAAATTTTTTAACAAAACTAACCAAGTCCACATGCTCATTATCAATCCTGACCTCCTCATTTTTTATGTCTAAATTTACATTTTGTAATTTAAATTCTTGTATTTCCTCTAAAATAATTTGAGCTTCCTTAAGTGCTTTTTCTAGCCTTAAATTTCTTTCATCCAAAATTCCAACCTTTAATTTGTACTTATATTCTTTATAATAGCTATATATTTCACGAACATAATTATTACTAGTACAATGAGGTTCATTTAACTCCCAAAATTTTACTTTTTCTAACAACTGATTCACGGTTTCAACATCATGATCTCGCAAAAATTCTCCAATCTCTCCGGGTAAACTATCCATACAACCCATAACAAAAAGCCTTTCACTCAAAAAGCCCTGTTCCAAAAATAGGGTCTCCTGAAACCAATACAGTACATGTTTGCTGTACGTTACTTCACTTTCATACTTAGCATTACAAAAATTTATCAAAATTCTAACTTGCTCATCTTCAAAACACTGATCATCAACATTATTTTCACAATAACTAGATTCATCAAAATCCCAAACTTTTAATCTCTCTAATAATTGATTTATGGTCTTAACACCATTTAATCGTAGATCAATTCTAAGATTACTTGGAAATGCATCCATACAAACCCTAACAAAAAGATTCTCACTTAGCATTCCTGATTCTAAATATTTAGTTTCCTCACTCCAATATTTCACATACTCGCTATAAGTTCTGAATTCTCCATTCATAACATTAGCTCGAAAAAAACTTAATAAAATTTCAACTTGTTTTTCTTGTGACCAAAATTCTTCAAGAAAACTATCCTTAAATTCTTTAAATATAGTAAACGCATTTACTCTTAAATTAAACCATAATTTAGCATCACCTTTCAAACATTCAAATGATTCACTCAATCTACTGTCGTCATCATTTATTTCACATGAATCCAACAATTCTGTTAATTTTTGTATGAACTCTACAGGATGAATTCCCTCATACAAGTTCGTAAAACAGGGTCGTGCAATCTTTTTCCATTCACACCCGTCAAATCTATAATACGTCATTTTGAATTACTTTAATGAAATTATCCAATTAAAGTTTTAAATTTCAAATACTTATTCATCATTTTACCGATTTTAATCTAGCAAAATTATTATTTTTTAAAGTTCCAAACTTCCTATAAAAAATACCCCTAAACTCCTACTTTTAATCGTCACGTTTACACGTTTCTTTCGTGCGTCGTTCGTCGAAGCCCCCTAAGTTGGGCGACAATTGAAGTATATCGTTTTTTACAAGCCACACCCGTTGGGCGCCAATTGAAGAAGCCCGGATTTCTCGACCCTTAAAACCCGGTCCAAATCAAAACTAAACTAACTTACCTACCTGTTTGGAACTTTTATACTTTTGCTTATAACTTTAATTTAAATTTAATGTGGGCGCCAAGATATTTTGAATGGATTATATCTAACCAACTTATTCTTTACATTGCTCCAGCATAACTCTTTGGTAGAGCTTCCTAAAGATCCCAACACTCAGGCGTGACAACTTAGTAGATTTTAAGGGTAGAGGTCGATTTACCTTTAACTTACAAACAACACTGAGATTACAGGTAGGCAGCTCCAGGCTGTCGACTCCCCTGTAACAAATATTAGTGCGTTCAAACCAATTTGAACAGTAAAAGGCACAGATAACATATAAACATCTATTGACTGAAATAAATGTAAACGACAAATAAAACATAACTTTCACATGACAGTTCTTATAACTTAATTAGTTTCAATTAACTGTCAGCTGACGAATAAAATGGTCCGAACTCAAATTAAATGGACACACTACTTTAATCAAAGTTCAAAATTACTCAAAAACATTTAAGTTGATTTCGGCACAACTCCTAAATTTAAAAGTAACAAATCTTATTTAATAAATGCCCCTTTTTGGTGGCGTGCATTCAAATTAAAATTCAATAGTTTAAAATTGATTACAAACTGCAAAGCAAACGCATTGCTAGATTATTAAATATAAAACACAATTTTTTAATCGTGCAATAACTTGAAATAATTGCGTTCTCCTGAACACATATAAAAATCCATGAAATTAACTAATTTCGACAATTAGTCCAACACTTCACATAGGTACATCAAAAACACATAAATACAAATATCGTACAAATTCTAACCTGGTACAAACGCACCTTGAACGCTAGTTCAAGATCCTCCAAAGGTTGAGTGACTTCCCGGTGCAGCCGTCCTGAATCCTTCAGTGTTGCTTATCCAGCGAGCTTTAATTCGCCAACACATGAAGAACAAAATTTACGTTGATTAACTCAAAACCAACCAAACTATCACGCATCAACGCAACTTAATTTAATCACCTTTAACTAGTTAATTCTCCCCTGTGGTAAGAATTATTTTATGGTGTGCTTTTGCTACACCTTCACAACTGGATTATTTACTTATTTGACGTTAGTGGCTAGTTGCTCACTAACAATCTCTCCGAATTAAAATATTTTCACTATTAATTAATATGTTCCTTTGGAACCAAATGCAAACTTTAACTCGTAGTTGAGCTCCTTAAAGCTCAAGCGGGGAATTCATCCGCTTGAAAAACTTATGAATACTCTTAACGGGGAAATACGTCCCGTATGCAGTTGAGTCAAGACTAAAATTTTTATAACTTAAACTGTTCCTTTGCAACTAACTATTCCCTTTCCCTAGATTTGATCTATCTGCTAATTGGTGCATTTTTATTAACTTCCTTACTATTGGCTTCATCTTTCCCGTTACCACAGTACTCCCCGCTAGTTTGAAATTGTCACGTTGCTTCGTCCCTGAAGCTTTATCGTTTCAACGAAATACACATTGTGGAAAAGCAACACCAAATCAGCATTTCCTTACATTTGAATTAATATTTTATAACTTCGTAGAATCACATTTATAAAATGTGATTCGAAACAATTGGTCTCTGTTTGAATTCTTTAATCGCCGGATGCAGGATTGATTACCGGCAGACTGGCACCATTGGAAAATTCTTTACTTTAATTTAATTTAAACTATTTTAATATTTCGAAAAAAAATAATGGCAAGCTAAAGCGGGTCGTTACAAATGGTCTCTTTCTTCAAAGAGAAGTCTCGAGGTTAGGTAGGAGCATCCCACGTTCTCAAGAAATCAGTGGTCTTTCTTTTTTAGAGAGAGATCTTAAGGTCTGGTGGGAACAATTCCTCGTCTTCCATCACTCAGTGGTCTCTTTCCTCGGAGAGAGGTCTCGAGGTTAGGTGGGAGTATCCCACGTTCTCAAGAAATCAGTGGTCTTTCTTTTCAGAGAGAGATCTTAAGGTCTGATGAGAGCATTCCTCCTCTGCTCTGATTCAATGGTCTCTTTCTTCAAAGAGAAGTCTCGAGGTTAGGTAGGTGCATCCCACGTTCTCAAAAATTCAGTGGTCTTTCTTTTTTAGAGAGAGATCTTAAGGTCTGGTGGGAACAATTCCTCGTCTTCCATCACTCAGTGGTCTCTTTCCTCGGAGAGAGGTCTCGAGGTTAGGAGGGAGTATCCCACGTTCTCAAGAAATCAGTGGTCTTTCTATTCAGAGAGATATCTTAAGGTCTGATGAGAGCATTCCTCCTCTTCTCTGACTCAATGGTCTCTTTCTTCAAAGAGAAGTCTCGAGGTTAGGTAGGCGCATCCCACGTTCTCAAGAATTCAGTGGTCTTTCTTTTTTAGAGAGAGATCTTAAGGTCTGGTGGGAACAATTCCTTGTCTTCCATCACTCAGTGGTCTCTTTCCTCGGAGAGAGGTCTCGAGGTTAGGTGGGAGTATCCCACGTTCTCAAGAAATCAGTGGTCTTTCTATTCAGAGAGAGATCTTAAGGTCTGATGAGAGCATTCCTCCTCTGCTCTGATTCAATGGTCTCTTTCTTCAAAGAGAAGTCTCGAGGTTAGGTAGGAGCATCCCACGTTCTCAAGAAATCAGTGGTCTTTCTTTTTTAGAGAGAGATCTTAAGGTCTGGTGGGAACAATTCCTCGTCTTCCATCACTCAGTGGTCTCTTTCCTCGGAGAGAGGTCTCGAGGTTAGGTGGGAGTATCCCACGTTCTCAAGAAATCAGTGGTCTTTCTTTTCAGAGAGAGATCTTAAGGTCTGATGAGAGCATTCCTCCTCTGCTCTGATTCAATGGTCTCTTTCTTCAAAGAGAAGTCTCGAGGTTAGGTAGGTGCATCCCACGTTCTCAAAAATTCAGTGGTCTTTCTTTTTTAGAGAGAGATCTTAAGGTCTGGTGGGAACAATTCCTCGTCTTCCATCACTCAGTGGTCTCTTTCCTCGGAGAGAGGTCTCGAGGTTAGGAGGGAGTATCCCACGTTCTCAAGAAATCAGTGGTCTTTCTATTCAGAGAGATATCTTAAGGTCTGATGAGAGCATTCCTCCTCTTCTCTGACTCAATGGTCTCTTTCTTCAAAGAGAAGTCTCGAGGTTAGGTAGGCGCATCCCACGTTCTCAAGAATTCAGTGGTCTTTCTTTTTTAGAGAGAGATCTTAAGGTCTGGTGGGAACAATTCCTTGTCTTCCATCACTCAGTGGTCTCTTTCCTCGGAGAGAGGTCTCGAGGTTAGGTGGGAGTATCCCACGTTCTCAAGAAATCAGTGGTCTTTCTATTCAGAGAGAGATCTTAAGGTCTGATGAGAGCATTCCTCCTCTGCTCTGATTCAATGGTCTCTTTCTTCAAAGAGAAGTCTCGAGGTTAGGTAGGAGCATCCCACGTTCTCAAGAAATCAGTGGTCTTTCTTTTTTAGAGAGAGATCTTAAGGTCTGGTGGGAACAATTCCTCGTCTTCCATCACTCAGTGGTCTCTTTCCTCGGAGAGAGGTCTCGAGGTTAGGTGGGAGCATCCTACGTTCTCCAAGAATCAGTTTACGAGATTTAGGTTAGGTTAGTTCAACTGATTTTCCCATTCATCCGAGCTCCGAGCATCACAGCTCCTTTATCAAGGGCGGTTCTAAACTATGACAATTTTTTTATTTAAGGATTTTAAAAATTGTATAGTGATTTTAACACTTATTCATTTAAAAATGTTACATTTTTTTAAGATAATTTAGAAAATTTAGACTTCTGGGAGGGGTAATTACCCCCATAATCCCCCCCTCCGTAAAACAGCCCTTGTCCTTTCTGATGTCGATAATTTTGCGATAAAATTTTCAGATTTTCAATTACTTTATTAAAACCTCAACCAATTCCATCAGCCCGGCTCGCTGATCTTATTAGCTTGGGAGCTAAACGACTTACCCTATATACTTGTTTTGACGCATTTTCAATGAATGAGGGATGTAAAATGAAGCGCTGGTAAAAATGCAAAAATTGAGAAGAACTTATTGTGGAAAACAAAAGCACAAAGAGAGACTGTTTTATACGGAGAAGAGTCTGTTACAAGAGCAGACGTAAAAATGAGGAGACACGAAATGACATTAAAACGTACCTTTAAAAAAAATTTGAAATATACAAGAAACTGTCAACATCCCCTCTTTTAACCAATTCAAGTTGAAACTTTAAAATTAAATCTTGAAAACTTGAAGCGATTCGGTTCAATTTGCCCCTGTCTTGTTAGCATATTTTTTTTATATATATTTTCCTTTATTAAATTATAAAACAACCCCTTAAAAAATAAAAAACGTAAATAAAAAAAATTTTATGTACATTTTAGTTTATAGGGAAATGAGATATGATTGATATGCAGGGTCAGGTTTATTTCGTACAAAATCAATTTTAACTAAGTAGTTGCGTTAGTATATAAAGTGCGTCGACCCGACTCCAACTCAATGTGTACTATACCGTACTATACCCAACATGTTATATGGGTGTGTGTGCATTTGCACAACCCCCATGTGGGGTTCGTAATGTTCCGATTCCATTACAAAGCTCTACGTCTCTCTTACTCTAAACATTTCACCCCTGCTCGTAGCTAAACACGTTCCTTCGCAGTAGGATAGAGGATTCACTTGCAAAGAGCTTATTATCGTCTTAAAAATGAGTCCAAACAAAGTTTGTTGACGCAGTTGGTTCTTGGGTTATTTCTCGATTGTAGGTAGGTATAAGATTATTTCGAGTTGTTTAAAAAGGGAATAAGGGCTTGTTTCTTTAGCAGACCTACCTGCCATGTACATCTGGAGTGTTATTGTTATATTCCTGGCTTTGTTTGCACATTTGGTATATAAGCAAAAGCTAAGTGCGTTCTACCACTTGTAATTTGTGTGCATTAGATTTATATCAACTACAACAAATTTAATCCCTAGTTGAGGGAGAAAACCTTAATTAATAATTTAATTTGTTTTCGTTACAAAATCTGTGGTGCTAAATTAAAAAAGAAATTTTTTCATCATCACTCGTCATTCAGGTAGAAAAGGTTTATCCATTCAAGTCGTACTGAAGCAAAATCGATACTAATCATAAAAGTTAAGAATTTGAGCACCTCAAAGAGATTAAAATCGTATACCTTTTGTATCATTCGTATTTAGGGGTTTCGGGCTTGTATATAATTGGTGTTTAGAAAATGAAAAAAAAAGAAGGAAGAAAAGAGAAATGGGATATATTTTAATCCGGAAATAAACGAATTTCCGATCATTGTTATCTTTGTAGGTATTATCTGTATACTGAGGCTTAACAATAATTCTAACTGGCTTTCCGGCTGTTCGACTTCCATCATGGAAATCCTCTTAAGTTTTTTACCTTATTGTTGGTGGAGACAAATAAAAGTATTGCTGATGCACTTGAAAATTTAATTTGTACGACTTCGAAAGAAGAAGGGGTAGTTGAGTTGTATGCAAATACGTCCTGTATAAAAACAAAATGATAAAAGCCTCAAATGGCAGCTGTAGAGAATTGATATGTCATGTTTGCCTCTAAACGGTAAGTACATGGACAAATCAACTATGTGACCGAATGAACAGTAGAATTGTGTTTGCTTTGTAAAGTACACAATCGATACTAATTCACTAGGAAATCACGGCGTATCCAAGTTTAGGCGTCCGCATTTACGTTGATTAGAGGATTTGCTGGTATAATCAAACTTTTGCATTAACTAACGTTTGACTAGTTGTTGCTACTGAATTATTACTCAAACAAGAAAAGACACTCAAATTAAATATTAAATTTAAATATTTTACTATAATAGTTTTTCATTAATAATTAAAGTCTATCACCTTCAAAAAATATCTACCAAAATACTTGGCTCTTATCGAGTATAATGAGATTAGTTTACACTTACTTTTATTACTATTATAGCCCTTTACAAGTGCTTTCTTTGCTACCAAGGTAGCTATAATACCATAAAAAATTCCTAAAAGAGTCTGTTATACTTGAGAAAGCTCCACAGGAGTGCAAACCCCCTTTATACATAATAAACGATCTTTAAATTAATGAAGCACTTATAGGCACCACAAAGAACTTAAAATTTGGTATCAAGATAGATCATAACCTAAAGATTCCTAGAAGAGTCCGTTGTGCTAAAAACTCTCCGGAGGAGTGTGATCACTACCTTCATTCGGTCACCTTAGAGATTTTTAGACATTTCAGACCTTCTCAGGAATCTTTAAAGCAGTTATGGGTACTGTAGGCCTTAAGGAGTAGTCTAACGGTAATTTTACATATAATGAAAATTATAGAGCAGAAAATACTCTATCGAATACCTTAAAAATATTTGTTCTAGCTGTCATAATTAATTTATGAAAATCGATCAAATTTGAAAAATCATATAAAGCCGAATACTACTACTCAATGTGACTCTAAAGGCTGTAGCTCCTTAAGGAGTAGTCTGACGCTAATTTTACTTCTAAAGAAAATTGAAGAGCAGAAAATCCTCTATCTCTATATATAGCTGTCATAATTAATTTATGAAAATTAATCAAATTTGAAAAATCATGTAAAGCCGAATTCTAGCACTCAATGTGCTTCTCAAGGCTGTCGCTCCTTAAGGAGTAGTCTGACGGTAATTTTACTTCAAATGTAAATTAAAGAGCTGAAAATTCTCTATCGAACACGTTATAAATATTTATCCTAGCTATCAGAATTAACTTATGACAATTAATCCCGATACAGACGTTTTCTTCAACTTATATAATTTAAGAAAAGTTATTTTTGAATAGTTTTCTGTTGGTCATCGTTTGAATATTAATGATTAGTAGTATTATTTATGAATATGGTGACTTTAGTTGTAGATTATTACAGGATAAGTTATTTTCTATAATAATGACTTCCATAACCCTATGTACCTCAACAATTAAATTTTATCGTCACTTCTAATCACAGAAATTCTTAATCACCTTACTACAAACACAAGCTTTATTACTGCTACATTTCTATTTTATTTATCCTAAAATTTTCATCAACGTGACCATTATTTTACAAACTTTGTACATGTAAACTGAAAGGCCACCAACAAGCGTCAATTAAATGATCTCTTTTTAAGCTTTTCCACTCCTCTATTGTTTCGTATTAAAAAGCTCAAATCGATGAAATGTGATAGACGTGTACGCCATTATTTTTTTTTATAAAACAAAATTTTAACATTCTAAAACAAGATATTTTAAATAATAGTCATATAAGATCAAATTTATGCAAACTTATCATCTTACAAAGTTATAGTCAACTCGCGAGACGTTATTATAGGGTTATATGAAGCTCTTAACTGTTATGTCGTATGGTTTTTACTATGTTGTAGACGTCTCTAGAGAGACTTCCTTTTCGTTTCTAGATTTAAAGCGTTCCCAAGGCTCCGATTCAATTAGGTTCGAATTTATCTAACTTGAAAGCAATGGCGGGGATCTATAAGGGGCGATGGGGGCTCCTATTGACCTATTATCAAACTAACAAGAGGTAGTCGAGTTCGATTTACAATAACTTGGGAATGAATTTGAAAAATTTTTACATTTAACGTGTCATTCTTTATTGAGACTGTCACTAAAATGTGTAAATTTTTAAAAACAAAATGATCGCCAATATAACGATTGTCTCATTTTGTGGTTTTTCCCTTGTAACTTGTCCGGCAATTATTTTTATACAAATTTCAAAAATCTATCGCAGAGCCAAAATATAAGGCTTTAATTCTAATTCAATCGCTTTTTTTAATTTTTCAAAATTTTCTACTTTTGAGGGGCCAAAGTAGGTCACAATTTTCTCAAAATTTGTGATGGTTGTGTATTTCATTTTTATGTATTTTATAGATATCGCCATTCTCTATCGAATGCCATGCATTTTATTCCTTAGAAATTTCCAGGACCGGAGTTATAATTTTTTAAATGCCAAAATTTTGTAACAAAAATAAAAATTTGAAAATTGGTAAATGCATCAATGTCGTAAATATCTGTTATTTCGCACTATTTTCGGTTAACAAAACGCTTCCGATTAAACCGGAAATTACTAAAATATCAGAAGTTTTTATGAACACGCTGTATATTTTTAATATTTTGAAAGAGCGTAAAATTAGCTATCAGATAATTAATACCCAATACGTTATACTCTATTTCCAGTTTAACCGGAAATTTTTAAAAATGCCTTGAATACTCACGAAAAAAGTCATGTTATGGCCACATGAGATTTTTTTTGCTTTTGGATGAATATATGGCGTGTATAGTATATTCAGTAAGTCCACGTTTTGTACATTAGGTTGTTGAAGGAAAAGGCACCCAACACCTGGTTATTATCGAGATCGTGATTTTACTACAGAGAAGAAAAGATTTGCAACGAGTCGTGCATCCATCCTAATATAAGAGGTGGTAAAATGAGAAATGTTGTCGCATTTGGAGGGAAATTATTTTTGTTTTATTTGAAAATAAATTTGCTTCATTTGCAGTACAACGAAATTGTCTTTATGAAGAGAATGCTACTAATAATTCTTCATCATTTCTTAATCTTATTCCAACGAGGTTTACAAGCTCGTATTTCGTGCTCCCTCCTCTCATCATTCATTCTAAAAGTACGCCACCACTTGCATACATATTGCTAACTAAAATCGACCACTATTTATTTTTTGTTTAAATATTAAAATAAAGTTGTTGAGAGTTTGTTAAATTTCCTTTTTAAGTCGGTTGACGTTTATGTGTCAAGTTAAAGGAAACAATCGATCGTTAATGGATGCGTATAAAAGGGAAGATGCGAAAAGTACGGGGGCGGTTCTTTTTAACTAAGTTTTCGTCTAAGATTTTTGTCAAAGCAACAAATTTTCATGTTTTCGTACAGGAAGCACGACCGAACTAAGCAATCAACCCATATCTCCATCAGAAGTAGACAGTGAGTAATTGCTAACTCTCGAGTCAAATCCCTCGGCGCGTTTTCTCACTTTTAAAGGATTCGAAAAAGTGTCGGATTATTTTGGATTTGAATTTAAACGAAACAAAAAAATTTTCCCCTTTTTTTAGTGCGAGTTGAAAGCGTTTTACTTGTAAGATTATGACCTTTATTGTATCTCGTAAAAAATCCTTCGCGAGGACCAGTTATTATTACACTTGAGCTTTTAGAGAAATTGAGAAAAACTCGTAAAGGAGGAGGGAAAAACCGTCCGAGTTAGTAAATCAACTTTTTGATATTTCATGATTTTTTTTTATAGACTAAAAATAAAATTGGAACGAATAGTGTACTATAATTGTATCTGTGCCGGGCAAAAAAAGAGCTTGTAACTTAAGTTAGCAACTTTTATAACAAGACGAATTAGAAACCGCAATGGCCAACCTCTGTGACAGTTCTTTTATCTTCACTTTGTCTGATTGTCTCTTTCGTTGCAAACTTGTTTCGAGTTAGATTAGGGGGAAAGAAAATCCATTTTAGTAATCGCCTTCTGCCTTGTCCTATAACGCGTCGCGCAAAAAATACAAAAATTTTTCTAATTTAAAACTCGAGTTTATTTTTTTCTTAACAAGATTACACGTTGTAACATAGTTAAATGTCTTTTTCCGTGTAAAAAAATAACTTTTTTTCTTTTAAAAGATATTGGAAAAGGTAACCGAAGCGAAGGTGTGTTCCGAGTGTCCGGCTTTTATTGATTCCGGTACTGATTGAAAAGTGGATGGAGCGGAAGTAAGAAGGTTTCGTGTGCGACGTCTCTAGCTTTGGTACAAATGCGAATCCATTTCGATCTCTTGGGAATCTCTCTCCAAACTCCTATTCCTCCTATTCGATCCATATACGAAATCGTGGTGTGGTGGTTGAGACACACCGTCATCTTGTGGTGAAATGACCTGCGTAATACGTCCGAGCGCCGCACAGATTCATCACCCTGACTCTGTTTGTTGTATAGAATCAATGCGGAATTAATGAATGAGAGAATGAAGTATTAGGGACGGTTAATGTAATCGATGCGATGAGAATAGATGTCTGATATTAAATACCTTAAAGTGACAGCCGACTATCAGTCATTGTTTCCTTTAGTTAGTTATGCCCTTACGACCCTTCGGTCACTCATCTTACGGTCTAAGACCCACCTAAGGCGAACAAAGCTATGGGATTTTCTCGAGCTTAATAACAGTAAGTTACACGACGTGATCGTCTGTAACAATTTTAGTTTAAAGAAGCACAGGTGTTACTCTGTTTCAACTGCTACCACTGTTGCTTGATAGTGATAAATTTGAAATTTAACTAAAACGCGAAAGTCACGATCTCTTTCTCGTTTTAAAATGGAAGAAATCGCAACTTTATACTCGTTGACACATGATTTACAATATAAATTTAGATGCTTATCAAAAGCGACTTGCAATCGTTTTGACGTGTTTTTTTGAACTTTGTCGAACAATATAAGGCCGACGTTGGTTGTAGTTGTATAGTAGTAGAATGATTATTGCTGTCGGATTTCTTATTAGACGACACGCGAGCTTCGACTTGATAATCAGTATTTAGGCATGCAAAGTTAAGCTGTCACTCATTCTACTCTGTTTTCTGCTTTATTGTTATACTAATCAAAATAAAAAAGTCTGCATGCACTACCATTTTCTTTTAATCATATACCCTAACGTTTTATTTAAATTACTAACGCAGTCAATGGAGTAACTACTTTTTCCCCTTTTCTACTCCAATTCCAAGAAAAGTTTTTACGTGGATCCATTTCTTTCCAATTTATATAATTAAAAACTATTTTTCCTATTTGATGGCCGAAAATAATATTTAACTGGATGCAACAAGAACAGAAAAGAAATGCCACCCTTACAATGAAAAGCACATGGACATTATGGCTGAAGACCTAAACCTATAAACGAAGACGATTGGAACGATCTAGTCAAGAGAAGATTCCAGTGTTCGAATCCCACCAGTCGCACGGCAGATGGTTAGATTAGTGTCTACCCTTCAAGTAACCCACGGGGTAAATATCTAACCCTTACTAAGGCATTACGACGCCGAACTGCTCCTTCCAACGTGCTCCAACAATAAGGAAAAAAAGAACAGGCATGCAATAAAAAGCACATGCCATTATGGCTGAAGATCTAGAGGATTCGAACGATGGAGCCCTGAGAAGATTCCAGTAGGCGAACACCATCAGCAGCACTTAGTGTCTACCCTTTAAGTAATCCATGAGATAAAACCCTTTCTAATTCATTACGAGGCCGAGCTGCTCCCTCCAACGTACTCCAATAATAAGGAAAGAAAATAACAAGCATGCTACGCTTACTTACAATAAAAGGACATGCCATTATGGCTGACGACCTAAAGGAAGACGATTGGAACGATGGAGTCTTGAGGAGGTCCAGTAGGTGAACCCTTCAGCATCAGTCGCACTGCAGGTGGTTAGATTAGTGTCTACCCTTCAAGTAACCCACGAAGGAAATATCTAACTCTTGCTAAGGCATTACGAGGCCGATCTGCTCCCTCCAACGTACTCCAGCAATAAGGAAGGAAAAGAATAGGCATTCCACCCTTACTTACAATGAATTGCACATGGTATTATGGCTGAAAAACTAAAGGAAGCCAATTGGAATGATACAGTCTTCCAGTGGGTTAACCCTTACGCATTAGTCGCACAGCAAGTGGTTAGATTAGTGTCTACCCTTCAAGTAACCCACGAGGTAAATATCTAACATTATGAGGCCGACCTGCTCCCTCCAACGTGCTTCAACAATAAGAAAATTTAAAAGCAGGCATGCTACCCTTTTACTTACTATGAAAGGCACATTTAGATTACGGCTAAAGATGTAAAGGGAGACGATTGTAATGGTAGATTCCTGAGGAGATTCCAGTGGGTAAACCCCAAAACATCAGTCGCACTGCAGGTGGTTACATTAGTGTCTGCCCTTCAAGTAACCCACGAGGTAAATATCTAACTCTTGCTAAGGCATTATCTGACCGAACTGATTCCTCCAACGTGCTCCAATAATAAGGAAAGAAAAGAACCCTTACCCTTACTTACAATAAAAAGCAAATTACATTATGTCTGAAGACTTTAAGGAAGACGATTAGAAACGATCGACTCCTGAGGATATTCTAGTGGGTCAACCCTTAAACATCAGTCACATTGCAGGTGGTTAAATTAGTGTCTACCCTTCAAATAACCTACGAGGTAAATATCTAACCCTTGCTAAGGCATTACGAGACCGAACTGATTCCTCCAACGTGCTCCAATAATAAGGAAACAAAAGAACCCTTATACCCTTACCCTTACTTACAATAAAAAGCAAATTACATTATGTCTGAAGACTTTAAGGAAGACGATTGGAACGATCGACTCCTGAGGATATTCCAGTGGGTCAACCCTTTAGCATCAGACATATTGCAGGTGGTTAAATTAGTGTCTACCCTTCAAATAACCTACGATGTAAATATCTAACCCTTGCCAAGGTATTACGAGACCGAACTGCTCCTTACCACTTACTCCAACAAACCTAGTAGCCAAGTTTGTCGCTAGGGCTGCGGCTTTAAAATATTTACATTGTAAGTTACTGCGGGAAGGCGATGGTAGATTGACACTAAGCTACCCAACTGCAGTGTGGCCTCCGATTTGGAAGAGATAGAAGAAGTATAGTAAGCATATCGGCTACCCTGCGCTGTAGTGTCTACAAGAGTATCATGCACACCGACGCCATTTATTTAGCGTCTCAAGGTAAAGAGTGGTTTTCCTTAACAGTCAGGCTTTCGGAAAGTTGTAACGCTGTGGCTGTGAAGAATCTTGATCAACACGAGATGACTCGAAATTTTATGTCTGGTCTTAGAATAACAGTGTAGCCTATTATGATAAGAGGAGGTTAAATCCTTCTCCAAAAAAGGGAGATCTTAACCTAACGTAACCTACCCTATTCTAACCTAATCTTGTTAATTTTTGTTCTTTTAGGGTATCGAGAGGATACATTGTCTAAATTAAAACTGTAGTCGTAGGAACCAAATAATGAAGCCAGGCCGATCATGAGTGGGATAGATAAGAAGAAGATGCCGAAAGTGGAATGAGCACGTATACAGAGAATGGATGGTATAGGTAACGGACTACTGAAACTACCCTGAACAACATCAATTATTCCAAGCAACGAGAGACTACCTGGTCGCCTTATTAGACGGTGGGTAGGAAGCTTGGAGGAGTTGGAGCGAAGAAACGATAAGAATTAGAAATTTTAAGACTATTTACTGAAGAGATAGAGAACAAGGAATAATTTGATGGTATTTAGCTGCTAAGCTAGGTTTCGAACATCTAAAGAGGGCGTTCGTGTGTTCCAAAGCAATTGAAATATGCAGCAAGGTTGTAGCAGTCCATATGTGAGTTTTTACACAGATTTTAAGAATTAATATCCATCAGCAATGGAAAGCGTATGAATCATTTAATTAATTTAAAAGACAACTGCTTTTCAAGTTGTCAAATTGAATATTTTCGCATCATTCGTTAATTATTATAATGAGCGAGTGAAAATCCGTTTGAATTTCCATTGTGACTTTCCCCTAAGCTGTCAAAAAGTCTTTCCAAAAAGGCCCTCTTCCATTAAAGAATACCCTAGGGCCCTCATACGTCAAACGGTAACGCGATATTTTTGTCCCTGTTATACATTGATTAAAAGGATAAGATCCTCAGATAACTTTATTAAAAGGACACTAAGTAATTGAGGAATTAAACAAAGGGATGTGGGTAAACGTCGTTTTCGTAATTGAAAAAAAGGGAACAAAACTCTATTAATCCCATCACAAACAAAAATTATTAAAAAGTGCTTTTTCTTCTTTAAGCAAGGGATTTGAGGTGAATAATAAATAATTTGGATTTATCCTTCGGAATTAAATAAAATACATTTTGGTGTTACAAAAGTATCCTCTCAATGTCAAATAACGTATACATTAATCTGCATTTAAGTAGCTTAAATATGTTTAACAATTTTTGACTAGAGTACTAAACTGTTGATTTAATGCCTCTGGGTTGTTTTGGACATCCAAAAAGTTGATAAATTTTTATTACAAAAAGAGTGGAAAGATAATAAAACAAAAGGCATTGCCGTAGGAGTAATAAAACGTAAAGAATTATATAAGAAGATAAAGAAATGGAAAGGATGATTAATACAAAATTAATGTTAGAAAAAAAACTGTTTATCTTAATATAAAAAAAAACAAGGAAGGGAAAAGGTAAGTCCAATTTATTTGGTTTTATTGTTATTTCGAGATATATTTGTAATCTGTGTTAAAAATGTGTGCGCCATGAGACACGAATATATGTATTGATGAAGCTTTTGGTCAAAGCCCCCTCTTCTCTTTTTTACTTCCTTTCTTTATATCCTAGCGTAAAAGTGTAGAGAAAGAGTGAGTAGTAAGAAGAACTCGCGATTTCCTAAGGCGGCGAGCCAACACAAAATTGATTTTTAGTGTTTTATGCGAGGTTTTTAGGAAGCTATGGAATGCAAGACAATATTGCTTTTACTTCAATATTATATGAAATTGAATCGCCCTAAAAATTTTATGTACAACGTGTTTTCAATTTAATTGAAACAAATAAGACTCAATTGGGCTCCTTTTCGAATTGGCAGCAAATTGCAAATTATAAAAAAGATTTTCAAGCTATTGTATGAGAGCTTCCAATAGTGTAGTAATTTTATAAAAAAAAATTCTCGGAAAAATTCTTGGGAAGTCAAAAGAGCTAGCAAACGATACCAAACTCGAAATGTTATTACATCAACGCTAGGCGTCGCCTAAGCGACACCTAGGCGTCACCTATAAAAGTTGTGTATATAATATTAAAGAAAGTACAAGATAGAAAGTTTTTGTTTCGTATCCGAATATAAACCAACCAACCGAGTAATTTTATTAAATAAAACAATAGGCCCTCATAAAAAAAACAAAGTTAAACTCCGCGACATCTAGCGTCGATGTGATAAGATATCGAGTTTAGTATCATTTGATAGCTGCTTTAACCGCCTACAAAATTTTCCCAAGAATTTTTTTTGTAAAGTAAACCACTCTCAAACTACAGTCGAAAAACTCAATAAATTTCAGTTTTTAGTAGTGTTGTGAACGGTGCTTTATTTGGACAAAACGCCATTAATTAAACATTAAAAACACTACTCTCTTATATGGAAATTACAAAAAACAATAACTCAAGACGTTCAACTCATTCTTCCTTTTAAAGTTTGTTGTTTTACCTTGAAGTAAACAAATCCACCTGCAGCAGAGAATTAATTTTCCAAAAAAGAAGCTCTCGACTGTGAGTAAAAAAGTTAATGAATTAATTTTCAAATTTCCTCCTATTTTGTGCGGTGGATATAAAATTAATTTGTAAATGTAACCAAAAAGATTTAATTTTATATAAACAAGTTTTAAAACTAACCCTTCATTTCCCTCATTTCGAATCTGATTTTAAATTTCGAAAATGTGAGTTCGCACCAACTAAAAAGGGGTTAGGAAAAAGAGCTTGAATTTTTACCCCTCATAAATATAGAATTCAACGAGCAATTTAAATAATAAAAATTAATACTTTTTCCTCTACACAAAAAAAAGAAGTGAAAATTTTAAATTCAAATTCAATTTTACTTATTTTCTATTGTTACAAGTTTTATAATATTCACTTTAGTTGAAGATTATTTTTCCGACAGAAAAGAATTTTTTCGTTTAAATAAAACGAAACCATAATGCTTCAATTACTCGTGAATTTTTAAATAATTCAACTAAATCATAATTTAAATATAAAAAAGTTATCGTTTAAAGCTTTTGAACTATTAAAGTTCAATTACATACTTAACTGACTCTATCAGTAAATATTGATAGAGATGGGAGACCTGGTGTGGTTTCATACGTTCAAATTTACAAGTCTGGAAGTTTCGAGTTTCCCTACTGAAAATAACCTTAAGGGCATATACGTGACATAAATTATAAGTTCTCTCAATGAATTAGCACGCTAAGTTAGTTAAACCGGAACCTAAACACTCTGATGAAGACGATTATAAGTTTATTGGGAAAAAATTATAGTTTCCTACTTGAGAAATTTTCATTTAAATTATCGTTTTAAGTCTTAAAATAAATTACCTCCTGAAACATGTCTTATAAAGACGAAAACTTAAAACACAAAATTCAAAAATGGATTTCAAACTCTAATAGAGATGGGAGATCTCTAGATCTGTAGCTTCAGATTCAAAACACTCCTAATATAGAACTTTGATCACCGCAAGATATTTATACACCTAAAGTGACTAAAAAAACTTTCTTATTAACTAATCATAATATTTCTAATACCCTTAAATCGTAATTTACACTCCGATAGAGATGGGAGAGAGCTCTAGACCTCTAGGTAAAATCTAAAAAATCTCCTGCTTTAAAACATTGAACGTCGATCGATATTAAAACTGAAGCAACTCGGAAAACATTGTTACCAAAAAATCATACTGATAAGTTTTTAAAGAACATCTTTTAAACACTAATAGAGATGGGAGAGCTCTACATCTACAGATTAATAGTCAAAAGTCTCTCAATGTCAAGCTTTGATCTCTACGCGATATTTATACACTTGAAGAAACTCAAAAAAATTGTTACCGAATAATCATACTGATAAGTTTCTTAAAGGACATCTTTCAAACACTAATAGAGATGGGAGAACTCTACATCTACAGTTTAATATTCAAAAGTCTCTCAATGTCAAGCTTTGATCTCTACGCGATATTTATACACTTGAAAAGACTCAAAAAAAATTGTTACCGAATAATCATACTTATAAGTTTTTTAAAGGACATCTTTCAAACCCTAGTAGAGATAGGAGAACTATATCTACAGCTTAATATTCAAAAGTCTCTCAATGTCAAGCTTTGATCTCTACGCGACATTTATACACTTAAAGGAACTCCAAAAAATTATTACCGAATAATCATACTGATGGGTTTTTTAAAGGATATCTTTCAAACACTAATAGAGATGGGAGAACTCTACATGTACAGTTTAATATTCAAAAGTCTCTCAATGTCAAGCTTTGATCTCTACGCGACATTTATACACTTAAAGGGACTCCAAAAAATTGTTACCGAATAATCATACTGATAGGTTTTTTAAAGGATATCTTTCAAACACTAATAGAGATGGGAGAACTCTACATCTACAGTTTAATATTCAAAAGTCTCTCAATGTCAAGCTTTGATCTCTACGCGATATTTATACCCTTGAAGGGACTCAAAAAAATTGTTACCGAATAATCATACTGATAGGTTTTTTAAAGGATATCTTTCAAACACTAATAGAGATGGGAGAACTCTACATCTACAGTTTAATATTCAAAAGTCTCTCAATGTCAAGCTTTGATCCCTACGCGATATTTATTGCCCTTGAAGAGACTAAAAAAAATTGAAATGACTCCTAAATGACTCCTAAAATTTTTGTAATCGAATTGTCATAGAGTGATGAGTCTACTAAACTTTAATAGAGATGCGTGCCATCTATTTCAGTAGATTACAGTTTCTAAGTCTCTATATTACGAATGGCGGGTTTAAATTTTTTTCTGCTCATTTATGGTGCTTCATAAAAATGTATGAGTGAAGAACACTTTAAAGATACCTTGGTACCTTATTTAAAATGCAATTAGAGATGGGATCAATTAAATTATTGATCTTATGTAAATTGCAAAGTATAGATAAAAAAAATATTAATATTGTTTCTTAAGGTATTAAACAAAACTAAACAACACTATTTAAAACGAACTACTTTAATATAAAGTGGAATAGAGATGGGTGCGTTAGTCTTTCGTTAGTGAAACGTTTGTGATAATATTTATTCCTTTTTTTGCGGTTACTTGAGTTTATTGTAAAATGTAAGTTGTTGTCGCAAATCCTTAATAAATTTGTGAAATTCTATCATTGTTAATTTAATTTAAATTCATTAAAATAGTTAAATATATTAAAGCAGCTGACAAACTCACTCGTTTCTAAAAACGATTACTCTGCTTTGTAACAGAATGGGTTAAGTTTAGTGTCAGATGTTATTATTAGTTGTATCCGCTCTTCATTTTAAATTATGAATATTAAATCTACAATTTGTCGTCCCTTTTGGTTGAGGTTTGAAATTGTCGGCTCCTTTGTTATATGTTCGTTCGTGCATTTTACTTTGATGCATCTACTTTTGTAGTTAATAAAATCAAACTTTTGTGTATTACCCCAAAAAAAGGAAGAAAATAACGAAAGGAAATAAAAACAAAATAACTGCTCCCGCATTATTTTAGCCTTTAGTATAAATAGTTAGCACAAAGAAGTTGCACATATATCAAGTTGTCTTTAAACAATACTTGCTGTCATACTTAATTTTCCTGTACAGCCATTCGTGTCGTTGGATATTTTAATAGTGTTGGGTTGGAAGTTCAGGAAATTATTTCTGCGAGGTCGAGTAACTAGAGAATAGGGGTTGAAGCCTCTGGAATTTTGTTTTCTATTGAATTAGCGCTATCAACATATAAACGAACGATTCGAATCGGGTGTAACCGAGAAGCCGTTAAAGAAAAGAAGACAAAAAATAAAGGGAACGTATTTATATGAAAAGGACCTTATATAATCGCGTGGCACCATACCGAATAAACTCCATTGAAATAAAATAAGATATTGTATAACTGAGAGAACCCTCGGCTTCTTGTAACTTTTATAATAGAACTATTATTGTAAGTTTTTGTAAATGGTGGTAATAACATTGGTGATGATGAGGGAGGAAAAAGGTGGATTTAAAGAAGCCGACTCTGGTTTGTTAATTAAATATTTTCGTGAGTTTAAGTATTTTTATTTTTTATTTTTATGATAAGGAAATTAGCATGGTTGCATTATGACGTTTGGTTGATTTCCAGCTAGAGTTATGTCCCCACTTAAACCTTTTTACTTCTCTTAGGGCCGTTTTAGATGGACTAAGTATCGTACTAACTTGTTAGCACTGAATCTACTCAAGAAGCAAAAGCAAGGGAATCTAAGCTTTAACGTCGTCCACGATCGTGCGTCAAAATTTCTACTAACGACATTAAAGCTTAGATTCCCGTGCTTTTGCATCTTGAGTTGATTCGGTTACTAACAGTTAGTACGATACTTAGTCCATCAAAAACGGCCCTTAGTCAAACTATACTGGAAAAAAGGAAAAAATACTATTTTATAACGCATGAAACCTCTAGATCGTTTGGATCCTCCATCCATGACTCTATTCCCCAAACCAGCTTTGGAAACATCAAGTCTTAACGCCTGAACAGTTTCTGATACTAGTATCGTTATGAATGGACGTCACTGGTGAGTCTAAGAAACGTTAATAATTGCTAATCATTTATGTTTTCCTTCTGTTCTTTAATTTCTGTCCCCACTTTACTCTTTTTACTGCTCTTAGTCAGACTATACTGGGAAAAGGGCAAAAATACTATTTTGTAAAGCATGAAACCTCTGGATCCTCTCGATCCTCCATCCATAACTCTATTCCCCAAACCAGCTTTGGAAACATCAAGTCTTAACGCCTGAACAGTTTCTGATACTAGTATCGTTATGAATGGACGTCACTGGTGAGTCTAAGAAACGTTAATAATTGCTAATTATTTATAATTTCCTTCTGTTCTTTAAGTTCAGATGACCAAAATTATTATCCAAACTCTAAATTACAACGATGTGAAACTCGTTGGTTTTAATAGCAAAGCTACATATTATTCTAGTTGCTAATTAACAAATTAAAATTTATTTTTGTTGTTGGTAATTTGAATTCTCTAAAGTTCAAGTTGATTTTGGACCACATCGATCCAAACAGTCCATGCGTAAACTAACTTTGAATTGTAGGTAGAGAGGGGTTAATTTTTTTCTTTTTCATTATTAAAAGAGCAAAACGTATTTGACCTGAAAAATAAAATGTGCAGATGTTAAAAGTGTAGGAAAAAAAATTAATTTCCTTCGAGTTGTCATCTATTATGAAAACAGTTCGTGGAAGCGGAAGAAGAGAATCTCGTCTTGGATACCTGACACCAAACAATTCAAAATGTTTATCACAAAGAAATAGTAGCACAAAACAGTTACGATTTTGACTCGACTCAACATATGGAACTTGTTTAAGCGGAAATTTCTCATATTACCCATCCAAAAGTATTAATTCAATAAGTACACGCTTACACACGAATTTACATTAAACTCAATGGCATTAACGGTTTTCAAACTTTTAAACAAACTTTTCGTATAAAAATTATAACTTGTAGAGCAAAGAGATTGTAATAAAACGAAACGTTTTCGTTTTAGCAGTTTTATAGTTGAACGAAAGTAGGCTTCTCTTTAGTAGTTTCATTTCCAGATCAGGGCTTATGCGTTATTCACATTCGACTGGATTTACAAAGTACCGCAACTTTCTACATCCCCAAGATATCCATGAATAAACTTTGCAGGTTCGCCACAATTTCTAACGTAAGTTTTCTGACTTCGTATAGTTTGATGAGTTTGGTAGAATGCTCGCTTATCCTACTGTAAAGTTATCTCGTTTTATAACAATCCTAAAGTAGCAATTATTACCACCCAATAAAACTTTTTTTTACTTCCATTCTTAACATATGCAAATTCGACTTTTTTGTCGAATAAATTCACAAGAGGTTTAATTTTTAGTTTTAATTTTGCTTTGTTAGTAATGGCCGCGATCAGAACACAGAAGATGTCTTAACAACAACTGACCAATTGCCCATAATGACCATGCTTGTTGCTCACAGTTTCTAGCTGTCTAAAGCTGGCCTTACATGCCAACTTCTAAAAGCTAGCTTTTTTTTCTAAGCCAATAGAAACCTTGCATATCTAGCGGCAGACGCTAGAAGTTAAACTTGAACCAACTTTCTAGCTTCTGCCGCTGGAAATGCAGGATTTCTATTGGCTTAGAAAAAAAAAGCTAGCTTTTAGAAGTTGGCATGTAAGGCCAGCTTAAGAGATGAAATAAACAGACAGAAAGTACAAGTTTTTGAAGCTGTTTTGTGTTCTGAACGGTGCTAATGACGTTCTAAACAAGCAATAAAGCGCCCTCACTCCTCAAACATTTGCGTCATCCGTCATCTAAAAAAATAGTCGCCAAACCTGGTCCTATAATCTCTGGGCCACTCTCACACTCATCTTTTAACCTTCTCCAAACTGAACCTGTGGTCATCACCGTTATCTAAACCTCTTTTAGTTTGGAAGGAAATTAAAACGCATGAGGACGTGTGGTCTTGCCACTTCTTCTTGGTTCTCTTGCTAAATTTACGATTATCTAGACAGCTTTTTTAAGCCCCAATAATCTTTTGCTTCTTCTGATCTAAACTATTGACTTAGCTATTGCTTATTTCAGTTTTTCCATTTTAAAGGTGGCTCAAAAGTTACAACAGCGGTGATTTTCAGAACAGGGTCAAAATGACTGTAGTGTCCTCCATCCCGTCTTCGACTTCATAAATGAACTTATGTTGATCTTAACAGGCTAAATAATCCCTCTCGACCTTAACAGAACCTGCTCTTATAGGACTTCTTCCAAACTAGTCATCTGAATTAATCTGTTCTAAGCAGATTTGAGAGTTTTAAACGTCAAAAAATTGAGTTATTTTGCTCAATATTTTTGTATTGACTTAAGTCTTTTTATATGACGCTTAAAAAAACTTGGCTTGTCATTACAGACTGTCTAAGCTCAAGGATGGCTCTTAAGGTCATGAGCAATACTTAAGTCTTTTTATATGACGCTTAGGAAAACTTAGCTTGACATTACAGACTGTCTTAGCTCAAGGATGACATTTAAGGCCATGAGCAACACTTCAGCAATACTTAAGTCTTTTTATATGACGTTTAGGATAACTTAGCTTGACATTACAGACTGTCTTAGCTCAAGGATGACTCTTAAAGTCATCAGCAATACTTCAGCAATAGTTAAGCTTTTTATATGACGCTTAAGAAAACTTGGCTTGTCAGTACAGACTGTCTAAACTCAAGGATGGCTCTTAAGGTCATGAGCAATACTTAAGTCTTTTTATATGACGCTTAAGAAAACTTGGCTTGTCACTACAGACTGTCTAAGCTCAAGGGTGACTCTTAAAGTGATGAGCAATACTTCAGCAATACTTAAGTCTTTTTATATGACGCTTAGGAAAACTTGACTTGTCATTATAGACTGCCTAAGTTCACGGATGACTCTAAAGCCATGAGCAATACTTAAGTATTTTTATATGACGCTTAAGAAAACTTGGCTTGTCACTACAGACTGTCTAAGCTCAAGGATGACTCTTAAAGCCATGAGCAATACTTAAGCAATACTTTAGTCTTTTTATATGACCTAATATATGACTTATTTATATGACCTTTTATATTGCTAGGAGTCTCCACTTATGAATACTACTTTTAGTTCTAGATCTCATGGTTTAAAATTTTTTTTAAATGAAAGTTATGAAGCTATATCGTTGGTAGAGTTTGTATTTCTTTTGCAGAAAGCTTAGCCTTTATTCATTATTTGCCCTAAATTATCTTCCTAACGTAAAAGCTCATGATATTTAAAATTTAAATTTGGAAAAACGAAATATCTTAAATACATAATATAAACTAATCAATATAAGACGATATGGAACCAATATTTGCTTTTCAGAATTTTGCTTAATATTTCCATCTCGAATTATATTTATTTACGACTCCCTTTTCTACAACATTCCCCTCTTTTGAAAACGCTAAACTGCATCTGGAATATATCCATTACAAGAAATATTATTATTATCGTCTCTTTGTAACACAAAGATTCTATAACTATTTAGTGGTTGTGTTTATAAGTTGAATAACTAAGGAAATGACGTGGGACACCCCCAAAGATTCGGATGGCTACCCTTACTAATGTCAACTACAGATGTCGGGTTGTTTGTTCTAGGCTTTTACAAGAGACACGAAGATATATGTCAAAAAAACATTCTTGTCTTGTTATCGACTAAACTTATACAATATTATTGGACAATACAAACATTTAAAAAAAGAAAAAGAAGAGACACTTAACTAAAAACACATAATTTTACTTACAAAACTTTTTGAAATGACGATAAGATAAAAACAAAGTCACAAAGTGTTTAAAAATTCAACTTGTGTGCACCACAACTACAGTGGCATGAGACTTGTTTTATCCATTTATGGATAATGATTGATATTTAACAAAAGTCGTTGCTTCTTCATTAAAAAAAACAATTTTCTTCTCGTTCTAAACAATTAATTTTATCTAAATTATTCAAACTCTAGTTTTTTATCAAAAGTTTCGTATTAAAATGTAAATTAATTCCAAATATTTGAAAAAGACCCATTAATTAAGGTGAGAACTGATTAAAATTATTTAAAACAACCCCTTGTAAGTGAAAAAGCGGGTGGTCAAAATGCGATAATGGAATGTTTGATCATGAACATTTGAATATGTGAATTTTAATTTATATCAGATTCTAAAAGGTTTCAAACAACCATCCTTCCCCCACCATTAAAATACGTCACGCTATCAAAGCGCCCTCGTACTTGGCGCTCTCCAAAAGTAAAAGGTTGTTTTTTAAATCTTCCCGCCGATTTCAATTGAAAATTTCCCAGATAAAATTTTTCTTTTGTCATTTATAAACCTTTTTGTTTTATTCTCCCCTATAAACATTTGTATATCCCTCATACACTCATACACCTGTCTGGTAATGCGACTCATCCATTCTTACGAAACTCACACAAAATTGATATCATAAATTCTTGTTTCTTTGTCCCTCGGAGCTGTAGAAAAATCAATTTTTAAAAACAACTTTTTAATAAAATTAATAATTTATCAAAACACTTGCAGTCTCTATTGTTGAGTGAAGCTTTTGTATTTGACAATACTCGAAGGGAAGTACTTGCCACAGAGTGTTATGTAACAAATCTGCTATAATTTTCGCCAGAGAGTTTAACTTTGACAATAACAATAATTTGCCTTGAGCATACACATTACGGTCTTTGTTTTGGGTTAGTTATTATACAATGTAGGCCTTGGAAAAGCATTTTATTGGACGAGGACGCTGTTAAGACAGAGGAATTATGCGCATTCACAAACTCCCAGTGTATGTATGCTCATTTGTGGTTTCTTGGTAGATGCTTTCCTAAATCATGTCTCATAATTGTTGCTTAATCTTAAACCCTCTCTAAAATGTCGCGATAACGTGTTACAATTTAAAATGTTATGACGAAAATAAAAAGAAAATTACAGCGGAAAAATTTAAACTTTTGTTACGAATTCATCATATTTCATATATTATTATAATGAGGCTTTAAAAATTAACAAATATACAGGGTGTTATATTAAAAATAATTTCTAAAAAGATGGTTTTATTAAAACATTGATAATGATTCACAAATAAACAGTATTTAACTTCCAGTGACTGTACCTCACGAACGGTTAGTTTTAGACCTATAGAACCTATTACATATTTTACTCCCTAACACACGAGGAGTTGAAATGCGTAAAAATATACAGGGTGTTTCATTTAAAAATATTGAGAAATCAACGGTTTTATTAAAACACATGAATAGTTATTTAGAAATTATTTGTATTTATGTTCCAGTGACTGTATCTGACGAACAGTTAGTTTTAGACCATCAAACCTATTACATGTTTTACTCCCTAATACACGAGGAGTTGAAATGCGTAAAAATATACAAGGTGTTTCATTTAAAAATATTGAGAAATCAACGGTTTTATTAAAACACATGATTAGTTATTTATGTATTATTTGTTTTCAAGTTCCAGTGACTGTATCTGACGAACAGTGAGTTTTAGACCATCAAACCTATTACATGTTTTACTCCCTAATACACGAGGACTTAAAATACGTAAAAATATACAGGGTGTTTCATTGAAAGAAATTGAGAAATCAACGGTTTTATTAAAACACATGAATAGTTATTTAGAAATTATTTGTATTTATGTTCCAGTGACTGTATCTGACGAACAGTTAGTTTTAGACCATCAAACCTATTACATGTTTTACTCCCTAATACACGAGGACTTAAAATACGTAAAAATATACAGGGTGTTTCATTGAAACAAATTGAGAAATCAACGGTTTTATTAAAACACATGAATAGTTATTTAGAAATTATTTGTATTTATGTTCCAGTGACTGTATCTGACGAACAGTTAGTTTTAGACCATCAAACCTATTACATGTTTTACTCCCTAATACACGAGGAGTTCAAATGCGTAAAAATATACAGGGTGTTTCATTTAAAAATATTGAGAAATCAACGGTTTTATTAAAACACATGAATAGTTATTTAGAACTTATTTGTATTTATGTTCCAGTGACTGTATCTGACGAACAGTTAGTTTTAGACCATCAAACCTATTACATGTTTTACTCCCTAATACACGAGGACTTAAAATACGTAAAAATATACAGGGTGTTTCATTGAAAGAAATTGAGAAATCAACGGTTTTATTAAAACACATGAATAGTTATTTAGAAATTATTTGTATTTATGTTCCAGTGACTGTATCTGACGAACAGTTAGTTTTAGACCATCAAACCTATTACATGTTTTACTCCCTAATACACGAGGAGTTCAAATGCGTAAAAATATACAGGGTGTTTCATTTAAAAATATTGAGAAATCAACGGTTTTATTAAAACACATGAATAGTTATTTAGAACTTATTTGTATTTATGTTCCAGTGACTGTATCTGACGAACAGTTAGTTTTAGACCATCAAACATATTACATGTTTTACTCCCTAATACATGAGCAGTTGAAATACGTAAAAATATACAGGGTGTTTTATTTAAAAATATTGAGAAATCGACGGTTTTATTAAAACACATGATTAGTTATTTATGAATTATTTGTTTTCAAGTTCCAGTGACTGTATCTGACGAACGGTTAGTTTTAGACCTATAGAACCTATTACATTTTTTACTCCCTAATACACGAGGAGTTGAAATAAGTAGTAATATACAGGGTGTTTCATTTAAAAAAATGGAAAAATCAACGGTTTTATTAAAACACATGATTAGTTATTTATGAATTATTTGTTTTCTAGTTCCAGTGACTGTATCTGACGAATGGTTAGTTTTAGACCTATTGAGCCTCTTTATATATCTGGAGTTAGGTAGACGTTTTTCTAAAGCTTGTGTCATACAATTGTTGCTTAATCTTAAACCTTTCCTGAGATGGCGATAACTTGTGACAATTAAAACCGTTTTGGATATAAACAAAAAAAAATTAAAGTGGAAAAATTCGCGCTTTTGTTAGGCGATGACATAATAATTTAGTTTAAATTATGAAATTTCTTTTTTTTTTATTTCTTTTAGTCAACAAAAATATAAAAACAAATACAATTTAGAATAGCAGAAACAATGATCACAATAGCAAACAAGATTACAACTTGAAAACAAAGAGAAAACTTGACAACAATTGTTGCATTAATAATTTGTGTCGCTAGCAGCACTCCATTGTTAGACACTCGAAAAGGCAAAACGCCGACAAGTTTTAGACAACTAAATAGGTATTAGTTAACAACACGTGAAAGCACCTTATAAGGGATTAAGCCCAGCTGTAAGTCGATCATTATCTCATTTATATTATACAAGAAACACATTCTATTAAAATTTGAATTCTTGTTTAAAACACACCAGATATGTACGTACAAACTTAAATGTCTTTCGAATTAAGTGTTGAAATGATAATAAGGCCATTATCGTACTTTCTCATCAGATTATATATCCTCGATCATCTCCAAAAGGAATACATTACCATTTTTTTTAAATTTAATCCTATAGAAATAAATAAAATTTGTTTAAATAGTATGGGAAAAACTTTTAAAACAGGTGTAATGGAAATTTTAATAATAAGTTCATTGTGGAATGTTAATGATAATACCGTACAACTACCTCCAAGTCACTCAGGACATACCGGACTCAAGTGGATTCCTTTGTACTCGTATACAAACAAAGTACACTGTGACAAGGCTTCGGAATTTTAATTTCGAAATTTGACACATATTCTCGACAAGGAAAAATTATTTCAACACACATATTGACTGAAAAACAAATTAAAAAAGAAAAGCGTGAGTGGGAAACTTGGATAATGCGCTTTCAAAAAGTCACTGTCCATCAACTGTTACATAAAACCAAGGAGATCAGACCAGCCAGTAAAACATACAATCGGAAATGTTGATAATATGCGCAGATTTTTAAAAAATGTACTGAAATTTTAATAAAAATTAGCTCAGATTTAAAAAAAATATGCTAACATTTTAGAGAAAGATGTTCAGATTTTAAAAAATATGGTAAAATTTTCAAAAAATATGCTCAAAATTTAAAAAATGTGCTCAGATTTTAATAAATCTGTCCAGATTTTAAAAAACTCTGCTAAGATTTTAAAAAATATGCTCATGTTTTAAAAAATAAACTCAGATTTTTAAAAAATATGCCAAGATTTTGAAAAAACATACTCAGACTTTAAAAAACGTGGTAAAATTTTTACAAAATATGCACAGATTTTAAAGAATATGCTCAGATTTTTATAAAATATGCTACTATTTTTTAAATAATTAGCTCAGATTTAAAAAAAATATGCTAATATTTAAAAGCAATATGCTCAGATTTTAAAAAACATGCTAATATTTTTAAAAAATATGCTCATAATTTAGAAAACACGCTCAGATTTTAAAAAAATATGATAAGATTTCAAAACAGTATACTCAGATTTTCAAAAATATGCTCAAATTTTACAAATATATGCTAAGATTTTGAAACAAGATACTCAGTTTTATAAAACATGCTAAACTTTTAACAAATTACGCTTGAATTTTAGAAAATATGCTCTGATTTTAATAAAATATGCTCAGAATTTAAAAAACTATGCTAAGATTTAAAAAAATATGCTCAGGTTTTAAAAGATATGCTCAAATTTTTAAAAAATACGTCACGATTTTGATAAAAGATACTCAGGTTTTAAAAAACATGCTCAAATGTTTACGAAATATGCTTGGATTTTAAAAAATATGCTCAGATTTTTATATAATACGCTAGGATTTTTAAAAATTATACTCAAAATTTCCAAAAATAAGCTTTGAAAATATGCACAGAATTTAAAAACTATCCTAAGATTTAAAAAAAAATATGTTCAGATTATAAAAAGTATGCTCAGATTTTTAAAAAAATATGCCAAGATTTTGAAAACACATGATCAGATTTTAATAAACCTGCTAACATTTTCACAAAATATCCTCGGATTTTAAAAAATAAGCTCAGATTTAAATAAAATAAACTTTTAAATATGCTAATATTTTTAGAAAATATGCTAATATTTGTAAAACATTAGCTCAGATTTAAAAGAAATATTCTAATATTTAAGAAAAATATGCTCAGATTTTAAAAAACATGCTAATATTTAAAAAAATATGCTAAAAATTTTAAAAATACGCTGAGATTTTAAAAATATGCTAAAATTTTACAAAAATATGCTCAAATTTTACAAAAATATGCCAACATTTTGAAAAAAGGTACTCAGATTTTGAAAAACATGCTAAAAGTTTTACAAAATATGCTGGGATTTAAAAAAAATATGCTCAAATTTTGAAAAATATGCTTAGATTTTTTTTAAATACGGCAAGATTTTGAAAAAAGATATTCAGATTTTAAAACACATGCTAAAATGTTTATAAAATATGCTTGGATTTTAGAAATTATGCTCAGATTTTTATATAATATGCTAAGATTTTAAAAAAATTTGTTTATAATTTCAAAAAATATGCTCTAATTTTTAAACAATATGCTCTGATTTTAATCAATATGCTCAAAATTTAAAAAACTATGCTAAAATTTAAAAAAATATGCTCGGATTTTAAAAAATAAGTTCAGATTTTATAAAATATGCTAAGATTTTTATAAAATATGCTAAGATTTTTATAAAATATGCTAAGATTTTTATAAAATATGCTAAGATTTTTATAAAATATGCTAAGATTAAAAAATATGTTTAAGAATATGCTCCATTTTTTAAATATTCTCAAATTTTTTAAAAATATGCTAAGAATTAAAAAAGGATATGTTAAGATTTTTTTAATATGCACAAAAATGACTGTTGTGTTTGCAAAGTGGGTCTAAAGTGGTGTGAAATCATCAAAATCGATCGCTTACCACATTGTTTGGGAACTGCTGAACTAACACTTACTAAAACGTCATCTACTATCTTTATTTGTTATTTATTCCACAATTATAGGATTTAATTAAAATACATTAAAAATTCTGTCAAATTTGAAAGTTCTGGGAGTAGGAGTTAAACTTTAAAATATATTTCGATTGCGTTTCTAATTGTTGGAGAGGTTTAACTTTTATCAAAATTTAAAGCCTCGAAATTATTAGAATCCCAAGTCCTTCATTAGACACTTAAGGTTAAATTTAAACCTAGATATAAATGTTCCCATTAAGTTACCTGCTTCGGTTTTAATTTAAGCTTTCAAAGCCAGTAGTTAAATTCTAGTGCTCGATTAAGGTGCGTGATATCTTTCTATGCCCCTATCGTTCTACTTTAATATTGTATAATTACACAGGGCAACGTCATATACTTAGACACGTATTATTACCCTTTATAAACATGGATTGTCACTGGTAGGTATGAAAAAGACCCCCAAGTTTGCGTTCTACTTTTAATGCAAGCGCCCCCATTTTTCTTTACAACCAACGACTATTTTAATTATAGACTCATTAAGGTAAAAAATCTATCAAGATGTGTTTACGATTATACACATGTTTTGTGCGTTATTTGCTTAAAATAATTTGATCACGCAGCCCTATATAAAACACTTAACTACCCTACCATCGTACAACATACAAGAAAATAGGAAAAAAATTGTTTTCTTATACAGTGCGCGCCAATAATGCCTTCAAATTTCTATTATTGTAGAAATATACAAGGTGTTGTATCCAAAAATATTGCCCAAAAGCTTCTTTTATGAAAGACATCAATTACTATTGCAATGCACTTCCAGTGACTGTATCCGACGAACGGTCAGTTTTAGAACTATTGCACTTATTAGATTTTTTGCTCCCTAGTACATACTACATAAGGAATTAAAATAGGTAATAATATACAGGGCGTTATGTGTAAAAAAATTATTAAAAGCCTTTTTTATGAAAGACGTCAATAGTTATTTCGAAATTATTTGCAATGAATTTCCAGTGACTGTATCTGACGAACGATTAGTTTTAGACCTATTGCACCTATTAAATTTTTTGTTCCCTAGTAGATGAGGAATTAAAATGGGTAATAATATACAGGGTGTTATATGTAAAAAAATTAAGAAAAAGCCTTTTCTATTAAATCCATTAATGATGGGCATTGAGAAACTTCTGTAAGCATTTTTTTAAAACACCCTGTATGCTAAATTACAATTGTGACCCTTTTCATAAATTTTAACTAATCTCGGAGTCGAAATATGATATTTTTGTCCAATGAGTTAATAAGTAAGGCTGTTGTTAAGATATAAAACAGATACAAGCGGTGGTTTCAAATTACAACATTTTAGGACAACGAGTGTCGTTAAAATAAAAGAAACTCCCATCAAACAAAAGCGTTAGTTACTTTAACGTTAAATGTCCATATTCTTTAAACGTTAATTTAAAAAAATTTTAATCACGTACTTCATTATGTCTTTTTCACATTTGCTTTCTAGGAGCTAGACTGAGAATTTATGCGAGTTAATCTCCAACTTGAAGATATAGAACTGAGGACGTTTAAGCGAAAAAAAAAAGAAGTGAAGACGATTTAATTTTAACAAATTTAAGAAGAAAGAACCACAACCTATTTTAAATTCCGTTATAACATTTACATAATTTAAATTCGTCTTGAAATCGTGATTTTCTAAGATTTCCGTCTTGGGAACGATTTCGATCCGCTTTAATCTCTAGAGATGAGGGTTGACAGCTTATTATCTCTTTCTTACCTGAGCCATGTTGTTTTGGATTTAAAATATCCGCACACCGGTGAGCTTCGAGTTCCCTATGGAGATAGAGTAGGTATTTGTTACAACTGGGATCATGAATAAACAAGGATATTTATTATTTACGTATTCGAGTTGTACAGATACAACAACGTTTAGAGCAATCTGCAATTGCATTCGACAAAATTACCCACAATCGGCCATTCTATTTACACGAACGAGAATTGAAATTATGCTTAATAGTAGTTTCCTAACTTTCCTCCACAAACTTCAAGGAGCTTATCTTTGCAAAAAGTTTTACATTTTTTTATTAAAACACTTTTGCATCAAGCTCACAGTTGATATCGAGTACTCACTTCTTGTTATTATGCAAATAAGGATGAGATTTAGTCACAAAAGTTTATAATTGTGCACCATTCTTGTACATAGTTATCTTAAAATTTTGCAAATCAAACGGGATTTTAAATGAAATGTAATTATACTACGTAACGATTACGAGACCACCGTAATTATCTCTTTTATTTCAACAAAAGAACGACTTGAAAGTCTCGATTGTTGCTACCTACCCTCATCATTTCGAAATAACCAAATGGGCGCGGTTAGTGTAATTGGTGAATGTTAAACAAAAGTCGAGATTGATAGCGTCACATTCTTAAACAACCCCTAAGAAAAAGACCAATAAGTCCAAAAGACAAATATGAAATTAAATTTTTAATCTATGTAATAACAGTGTCTCACCGAGTGTATAAAATACACCAGAAGTCCATTTAGGTTTAAGTCTCTTCTAAGACCGAAAAAATACATAGTGTTCAACTGTTTCCTACATTATAGTTCTACTACTTGAGATAACCTAAAAGTTTTATACGAATAATGACTTCAGTAAAACCACAGTAAGTCCATTTCATTTTTAAAATTAAAAAAATCCAAGTTATTTTCTAAACAGTAAAAATGGCGAAACTCTGATTTAAAACTAAAAGAACGCCATAAAAACCCCTAAGGGTTGTTAAATTGCCCTTCCACTCCTTATTCCTACTTTTAAAAAGCCTCGTTAATTTAAGACTTGAGTGTGATCTAGCAAAGTACACTGTAACATTATTAATAAACTTCATGGACTCTTTAGTAAAATTTTCCCTTTAAATTTTAAATTTTGTCAGTAAGACTTACCCTTCTTCCATCCTCATATTTAAGCTCTCCCAGAGAAAAGGTGTAACTTCCGTAAGAAAGATTGTTTATGACTTACCTAAAACAAACAAAAATTATATTAAAATTTTGTTACAAAAGAGAGACGAGAGAGAGAGAAATTTTTTTTGTATGCATTATGTAGGATAAAGTTTGTGTAATTATAGTACAAAATTTTAGTACCTGCTTGAGGCGTTTAGGAAGTAAATGACAAAAAGTTTCATGTGCTATGAAGACTATAATTAAACAATTCATTAGATGGTAACTACTAGCAAACTTTGCAAACACAACTTGTCCCATAAGTAATTTAGTTATTTCGCGTTGTTTTAAGTTGTGTGTCGCGCTGTGTGTATGTGTGTTTTTTTATTATTAGGTATTATTTTAATGATACTCGTTTACAAACTTTTAGAATTATTTAATCATTCTTAATTACAGTTAAGCAATAACCAAGGATTACGAGGGGTGGCTCAAAACTCTTCGACTTGAGGTAGTAGAAGGAGTTTCTAATCTTATTGGTAGGAAGGCCAACGGCCTATGTTTTTTGCTCAACTATTACTTTTGGGTAATCCAATGAGCACTATGAGTTGGAAAATACATGGGACAAAAACATCCTTCTCCTTTGCTTTTATTGGCTGACCTACGACCTACTCTGTGCTCAATTATCACCCAAGGGTAACTCTATAACTTTTGTTGGAAACAAAAACAAAATCTCATTCTATGTAATTTTATTCGCGAGCTTATCGTCTGATAATTGCAGAACAAGCATCCATAGGCGATCCTATGAGTTTAATTAGAAAATACTTGAAGAATACCCTTTTATTTACTCGCCTGATTCTTGCGAAATGACTACCTATGGGTCATCCTATCAGTTCTATAATAATTCGCTTTAACAGAAACATTTCCTTCTCTTTTGCTTTTAATTGTCAGGTCTAGCCTTCTCCTTGCTCAATTATGACCCATGTGACCCTACAATATTTGTGGAAATCCACTAGGACAGAAATCTCATTGTATTTTGATTTTATTGGCAGGCATGCGTTTTGACCATTGCCCAAACATCACCCATGGGTGATTCTAGAAGTTTTATTAAAAATTACGTGCAGAGAACCTCCATACCTTTTATTTTATTTGGCACGCCTACGGCCTGCTCTTTGCTCAATTATTACCAATTGGTGATCTCATAAGTTGTGTAGTAGTAATTCACTTGGACAGAAACTCTTCTTTCTTTTAAGATTTTTATTAGCATGCTCAATTATCACCCTTAGGTAACCCTATAAATTTTGTTGGAATCCACTTGAACTCGAACACTTGAATTTTATTTTGATTTTATTTGTAGGCCTGTGCGTTGACCCTTGCTCAAACGTCACCCATGGGTGATCTTACAAGTTTTATTAAAAATTACTTGGAGAGAACCTCCATACCTTTTATTTTATTTGGCACGCCTACGGCCTGCTCTTTGCTCAATTATTACCAATTGGTGATCTCATAAGTTTTGTAGTAGTAATTCACTTGGACAAAAACTCTTCTTTCTCTTAAGATTTTTATTAGCAGGCCTAAGGCCTGCGCCTTGCTCAATAATCACCCTTGGGTAACCCTATAAATTTTGTTGGAATCCACCCATGGGTGATCTTGCAAGTTTTATTAAAAATTACTTGGAGAGCCACCATTCCTTTTATTTTAATTAGCAGGCCTACGGTCTTCTCTTTGCTCAATTATCGCCACTTGGTGATCTCATAAGTTCTGTGGTAATTCACATGGACAGGAAATTTTTTTTTCTTAAGATTTTTATTATCAGGCCTGACGGCCTGCTCCTTGCTCAATTATCACCCGTACAAATTTTGTTTAAATACTCTTGAACAGAAATATCATTCTATTTTGGTTGTATTCCATTTCCTCCATTTCTTTTATTTTAATTGGCAGGCTTAAGGCCTGCTTTTGCTCAATAGTTACCCAAAGGCTCTTAGTGGTAACTCTATAAGTATTCTTGAAAATGACAGGGATAGTAATCTCATTCTTTGTAATTTAATTCGCAGGCCTCCGGCCTGATTCTCCCTGAACAATGTCACATGAGCGATCCTATGAGATTTATTAGAAAATACTTGAAGAGTACCTCCTATTTTTTTCCTATTATTAGCAGGCCTAATGCCTGCTCTTTGCCTATGAGTGATTCTATCAGTTCTATAATAATTCGCTTGAACAGAAACGTTTCCTTTCCTTTGATTTTTATTGGCAAGTCTACGGTCTGATCATTGCTCAATTAACACCCATGGGTGACCCTATAATATTTGTTGGAATTCACTTGAACAGAAATCTTATTCTATTTTGATTTTATAGTCGGGCCTGCGACCTGACTTTTGCTCAAATATCACCCATGAGTCATCCTGCAAATTGGCAGGCCTACGGTCAGCTATTTGCTCAATTATTATTTATTACCCAAGGGTGACTCTATAAGTTTTGTTGGAAATCACAGAAATAGAAATCTCATTCTTTGTAATTTTATTCGCAGGCCTGCGGCCTGATTCTTCCTGAAAAATGTCTCATGGGCGATCTTATGAGTTTTATTAGAAAATACTTGAAGAATACCTCGTATTTTTTCTATTATTAGCAGGCGTACGGCCTGCTCCTTGCCCATGGGTGATCCTATCAGTTCTATAATAATTCGCTTGGACAGAAACATTTCCTTCTCTTTCAATTTTTATTGGCAGGCCTATGGCCTGCTCCTGGCTCAATTACCACCCATGGGTAACCTTATAAATTTTGTTGGAATCCACTTAGATAGAAATCTCACTCTATTTTGATTTATTGGCAGGCCTGTGGCCTGACCCTTGCTCAGGTTTCATTAACAGTTATTTAGAGAGAATTTCATTTACTTTTGTTTATAGTGGCAGGCCGTGGCTTGCTGCTTGCCCATGGGTGATCATATCAGTTCAGTATTAATTCGCTTGAACAGAAACGTTTCCTTCTCTTTTAATTTTGGTACGCAGGCCTATGGCCTGCTCTCTGCTCAATAATCACCCATGGGCGACCCTATAAATTTTATATACTATATACTTGAATAATACCTCCTGTTTTATTCTATTATTAGCAGGCCTATGGCCTGGTCCTTGCCCATGGTTGATCCTAGCAATTCTATAATAATTCGTTTGGACAGAAATGTTTTCTTCTCTTTTGCTTTTTATTGGCAGGCCTATGGCCTGCTCCTGGCTCAATTACCACCCATGGATGACCTTATAAATTTTGTTGGAATCCACTTAGATAGAAATCTCATTCTATTTTGATTTATTGAAAGGCCTGGGGCCTGACCTTTGCTCAGGTTTCATTAACACTTACTTAGAGAGAATTTCATTTTGTTTTATTTATAGTGGCATGCCTACGGCCTGCTGCTTGCCCATGGGTGATCATATCAGTTCAGTAATAATTCGCTTGAACAGAAACGTTTCCTTCTCTTTTAATTGTTGTACGCAGGCCTATGGCCTGCTCCTTGCTCAATAATCACCCATGGGCGACCTTATAAATTTTGTTGAAATCCACTTGGACAAAAATCTCATTTTATTTTGATTTATAGGCAGCCCTGTGGCCTGACCCTTGCTCAAACATCACTCATGGGTGACACACATGTTTTGATGGAAATTATTTACAGATAAAACTCTTTCGGTTTTATTGGCAGGCCTAAGGCCTGCTCATACCTCATATACCACTGATGGGTGTCCTACGAGTTTGGGAACTTACTCAGAAATAAAACTATTTCTCTTTTATTTTAGGGACAGACCTACGGCCTGCTCATGTGCTCATTGCGAGAGAAATATTTCCAGCTCAGAATCGCAAGTTGGTCTGACTGGAAACTGTTTGAAAGAACCTCGTATTTTTATTTTTACCGAGTGGAAAATATATTAAGATTGTTTTGTTTGAGTACTAAACATTGTTCTTAGAAATGAGATAATTGGCAATTTTAAAGATCGAAGATTGTAGAAACATGTAATCTCGAACGCGACCTTTTGGCCTTATTTGTAAGACAAATAAAAAAAGCATAGTCGACTCGTTCCGAAAATACCCACCCATAAAACAAACGTACACCTTATACCAACGACAAATTGTTGTAGTAAAAAAGCAAGACATTTGCTGACACGATGTAAATAAAATATAACACATACGTACAAAAAAAGCAAATTAAACGCCCGTCTACAAATTATAAAAGTTTTTCCGTCTTGCGTTTTTACCGTATTTTAGAAAATAAAACAATATCTTTTTTATTTACGTAGCAATTTGCAACGGGCGCTCGACATAATGAATAGTAGACATAAAATGAAATGAAGTAAATAAAACGAAAAACTAGAGACTAATGAAACGACGGAAGTCTTTCAGTTAAGACTATAAGAAATCGGTTCAAATTTTACACTCCTCCAACTTTAATTTTTAAGTCACGGCCAACTTTATGTTTTTTTGTAAAAAACAAAAGACAAAAAGAAAGTAGGAGGAAACCCCCTTTCCGTTAATACCAAGCAAAACAATAGGTATTGTCCGGCTTAAACAGAGGGATGAATAATTAATTAAAGTCAATAGAATTTAAAGCAATGGCGAGTTACTTCCACCAATGTACTCGAATTCAAATAGTATTCGAGCAAATCCATAGGGAGATTTTAAAGCACATCTCTTGTAAAGGAACCGCACACTATATCGATCCATTTCTCATCCACATCACCTTCTTCCCAAAACCCATACAAAGCACATAAATTTAAGCAAAAAGCTTTTTCAAACCTATATCGTCAATAAAAAATTCGTCGTGAATGGGGTGGAGAAGCGAAAATGGTAACAGTTAAGAAAAATGTATAATAAATATTCCAGGTGCTGTGAGGAAAAATGGTGGCGACGTTTTTACAACCTCAATTGCTTTCAGAATATTTTCTAAATGTTGAAAAAGAATGAAAAATAATAAAATGGATAAGTTGGCTCCGAAACTATTCTTAAAGTATTTTAATAATATAAATGCTCAAACTCGACTCAAAAGTGCTTCTCTTATATACGTATAAAAGAGAGGGGTGGTTAATTACATAATAACAATTCATTAAATTTCAATTACGTACACATCGCCAAAGTTGAAGTTTAAACTTTTCCAAAGACTCCATATTATAATTTGATTCAAACTTTTTTTTTCATTCCAATTTATTGGTTTTCCGGAAGTGGGCGTTATCCTGATTTATTTGGGTCAATTTTAGAGTGTGAGGTTCGTCTTGGTGTTTATGAATCGATTATTGCTTGCCTTTGGCCATCACCGAGTGTTTTATTCAAATTAAGTACTTATAAGAGAGCTCATACATTTTGAACTTGAAACAAATAACTGGCGTACAGTAGCAGCCTTCAATTAGAGTATTTTGACCTCATTATTACTTAAAATTTAATTGGATGATTTGTCGTGCAAAATTTTGGCAATTAGTTCCTAAATGGTTTAAAATTAACAATAGTTAAACAAACATGTTTTTCAATGGTAAAAAAAATTGAAAACCAACATAAAATTCATCGCCTCGCTTTGGATCCATTCCGTGGACAATAAAAGGAAATGGCTCTTCTTTTCTATCGTTGCGCGAGAGTCCTTAACTAGAGGCGGTTTGTTAATAACTACTAAAATAACACTAAGTTATCGTAAGTAAATCATCAAAACTTTGAACCTTCGAGAAAACTTCAAAATATTGCCTGGAGCTGTCTCGAACTAGTCTGCTGGTAAATTTGAGAATTTTGAAGGTTAGTGCCGATTAAACAAACATACAACATACAAGCATTCACAATCTGATATTAGAGACAACTTGAGTTGCAGAATGTACAAGTTTAAACTTGGAAGGATCAACTGCTGTCTAACGTAACGTCGATAAGAAAATCCACGATTGCCAAAATCAACAGGGCCAGGATAAAAAGCACGCCGTTCTCTCTTAAAAATTGCAGTGCTCTTACGAAGTTGGCAAACATGTCCTAACATGCGAAAAAATGCTGTTATCTCCATAGATGTTTAATTTCAAAGTACTTATTACTTCACTTCTAAAAAGAGATGACCTGATTCTGAGCCCATCTAAACTAAGATCAAATAGCCCGATCTACAGGGTGATTTTTTTAAGTGGTACTAACATTGGGATCTCGGAAACCGTAATAGTTACGAGGCTGGTTAAATTAGCAAAAAGTTGCATATTTTGATAATCTTTAAGAATCCGTTTAGAAAATTTCAAAATTCAAAATGGCTTCCGAGATAATGCTGAAAAACAAAAAATTGGCAATTTCGTTTTTCGACTGTAGTTTCAAAATGGCGTACTTTAAAAAAAAAAATTTAAGAAAAATTTTTAGGAGATCAAAAAAGCTATCAAACGATACCAAACTCGACTTTTTATCTCATCGACGCGAAGCGTCGCGACGTTCAACTTTTCATTTTCTTATGGGGGACATATTATTTTTTTTGCAAATATTACTCAGTAGGCTTATCTAAATTCGGATACCAAACGACAGCTTCCTATCTTGAAGTTTTCTTAATTTTCACAACTTTTCAGGTTATGTTATGTTATGTTAATATTTTACTTTAGGTTATTTTTTACGATAAAAAATAACGACTAAAACTTAGTTTTTAAATTTTTATAAAAGTAATTTATTCAAGAAATAAAATTTCATTACTAAGATTTAATAAATAAATAATAATTTGATTTATTTTTATTTCCAGCTCAAATTACTTTTCTAAAAATTTAAAAACTAAATTTTATTCGTCATTTTTTATCGTAAAAAATAACGTAAATATTATAATAAAGTAAAATATTAACATAACGTAACATAACATAACCTGAAAAGTTGTGAAAATTAAGAAAAGTACAAGATAGAATGTTGTCGTTTGGTATCCGAATTTACACAAGCCTACTGAGTAATATTTGTTAAAAAAGTGATAGGTCCCCCATAAAAAAATGAAAAGTTGTACGTCGCGACGCCTAGCGTCGATGTGATAAAAAGTCGAGTCTGGTATCGTTTGATAGCTTTTCTGATCTCCTTAAAATTTTGCCCCAAATTTTTTTTCTAAAGTACTCCATTTTGAAACTACAGTCGAAAAACGAAATTGCAAATTTTCAGTTTTTCTGCATTATCTCTGAAACCATTTTGAATTTTTGAATTTTTTAAACGGATTCTTAAAGATCATTAAAATATGCAACTTTTTACTAATCTAACCAACCTCGTAACTCTTACGGTTTCCGAGATCCCAATGTTAGTACCACTTAAAAAAATCACCCTGTATAGATCACAGATTAGACATAGGAGAACCATGTGAGTAGGTTAGGTAAGTAATCTCCTTAGATGTTAGGTTAAATTTCAAAGCAATCTTCACTCCACTCCTAAAAAGAGATGAGCTGAGTTTGAGGTTTGAGCCCATTTAAACTAAGATAAAATAGCCTGATCAACAGATCATTGCTTAGGCATGGAAGAGCCATGTCAGCAACTTAGGTTAGATCAAGTACTATCCTTATATGTTAGCTTAGATTTCAGACTACTTTTTACTTCACTGCTACAAAGAGATGACAGATGACCTGATCTTAATCCCATCTAAGCTAAGATAAAATAGCCTGATCTATAGATCATAGCTTAGGCATAAGAAAACCATGTGAGCAGGTTAGGTTAGATCAAGTAATCTCGGTAGATGTTAGGTTAGATTTTAGAGTAAATTTCACTCTACTGCTAAAATGGAGATGACCTGGTCCTGATCCCATCTAAACTAAGATCAAATAGCCCGATCTATAGATCACAGATTAGAGATAGGAGAGCCAATTGAGTAGGTTAGGTTAATATAAGTAATCTCCTTAGATGTTAGGTTAAATTTCAAAGCAATTTTCACTCCACTCCTAAAAAGAGATGAGCTGAGTTTGAGGTTTGAGCCCATATAAACTAACATAAAATAGCCTGATCAACAGATCATTGCTTAGGCATGGAAGAGCCATGTGAGCAACTTAGGTTAGATCAAGTACTATCCTCATGTGTTAGCTTAGATTTCAGAGTACTTTTTACTTCACTGCTACAAAGATATGACAGATGACCTGATCTTAATCCCATCTAAGCTGAGATAAAATAGCCTGATCTATAGATCATTGCTTAGGCATGGAAGAGCCATGTGAGCAACTTAGGTTAGATCAAGTACTATCCTCATGTGTTAGCTTAGATTTCAGAGTACTTTTTACTTCACTGCTACAAAAATATGACAGATGACCTGATCTTAATCCCATCTAAGCTAAGATAAAATAGCCTGATCTATAGATCATTGCTTAGGCATGGAAGAGCCATGTGAGCAACTTAGGTTAGATCAAGTACTATCATCATGTGTTAGCTTAGATTTCAGAGTACTTTTTACTTCAGTGCTACAAAGATATGACAGATGACCTGATTTTAATCCCATCTAAGCTAAGATAAAATAGCCTGATCTATAGTTCATAGCTTAGGCATAAGAATACCATGTGAGCAGGTTAGGTTAGATCAAGTAATCTCGGTAGATGTTAGGTTAGATTTTAGAGTACTTTTCACTCCACTGTTAAAATGGAGATGACCTGATCCTGATCCCATCTAAACTGAGATAAAATAGCCCGATCTATAGATCATAGCTTAGGCATAAGAGAGCTGGTTAGGTTAGATCAAGTCATCTCTGGAGATGTTAGTTTCGATTTCAGTGTACTTTTCACTCCACTGCCTGAAAATAGCCTGATCTATAGATCATAGCTTAGACATAGAAGTGCCATAAGAGCAGGTTAGGTTAGATCAAGTAATCTCCGTATATGTTAGCCCCGTTTCACATTGAGCGTAGGCTACGCTCTACGCTTGAAGATTGGTTACCATTGTACTAAATGTAACCTTTCACATAGGCGCGTATCTTCAAGCGTAGAGCGTAGCGCGTAACGCTCCATGTGAAACGAGGCTTAGGCTAAATTTTAAAGCAATCTTTACTCCACTGCTAGAAAGAGATGACCTGATCCTGATCCCATTTAAACTAAGCTGAAACATCTGTAGATCTATAGATCATAGTTTTGGTATTGGAGAGCTATGTGAGCAGGTTAGGTTAGGTCAAGTAATCGCTGTATTTAGGTTAGATCGGATCATTTGAGCTCGGTCCCCCCATGCCTAACTTGAGCGGACATGATCTCACCTAAACCCAGCTCAAATGTTGTAACCTAAAATATTCCAAGATGCCGTGAGCTAACCTAACCTTATCTGACCCGATTCAACTTAATGTATAAGCTTAGATGATCTAAGAACATTTAAACAGAGATTATCACATCTTACCTCTCCAAAACTAATATGATCTAAGACTGAGATGACCTCTGACCACCAAATTTAAGAACAGATAAACGGATCCCACAAATACACAAGATAATATTATTTCCCTGCTATTAAAAGATTTTTTGGATTATTTTCAAATCTACCCTACTAAGAAGAGATTTTTTTTATTTGAAATTCTCGTCATGCATCAAAATTGCATGATCAATTCTTTCAAGTATAAACTAACACATTTAACCTGGACGTCTTGTCTATGCCAATTTAAAGAATGATTTTAGACACATCCCAACTTTTAGATACTTCAAAATAAGACTCAAAAAGCACAACTTTGACCTAGATGAATATTTAAACAATTCTCTTTTTTTCCTAAAAACTATTTTTTGGATTAATATCGCCGCAATGTAAATAAAAATACCACTAAAATAAACACAGGAATTTTAAACTTTTGCCTTTTGAATATTTCAAATATTTTTCAAGAAGTACATTTATGGAATAATATGGAATAAAAGTCGAACAAAACAAACTCGACATAAATTATAATTGAATTTTATAAATAAAAGTGGATACTAAACGGACTTAGAGGAAGCGCACACGAGTCACGGTCTGCGATGGACCAAGTGTAAGTGGAGAATTAACCCTTAATCGGTCGTGTTGGGTCAGTCCATATTCCAAACACGCTCCAAATGTTTTGTCGGACCCAAGCATACGTCCTAATCGGAAGCTCAAGCTACAAAAGAGTCTGTAACCGACCTAACTGTACGTGAGCAAACCCCACGACTGAATATCAGTTTCATGACGTCCCAGTTGGCTTAAAATGCAAGCAAACCTGTTGGACTCACTATTCAGTCGCTTCTTTGCAGTAAGTCATAATTTTAAACTAAAAGGCCATCCCTTAGAGAAATATTTGACCGAATCGACTGTCTAAACAGATCGAAATGTAGTTGAGGAATGCACACAACACACAATCACCAGTTAGTTGATTTTTTGCATGGATAACCTGGGTTTCTACGACTGTCATATCACAAATGTAAGTCTTGACTTACAAAACCGTCCTTGGCTGGCTGTGGTGTGCGTTTGCTCTTAAATCAAAATTTATTTCGTTGACCTCTTCTTAGAGCAACTATTAAATATTAAATAAAACCTAGAAAATTTATTTGTTCATAAAATAACCATAATTTTTAGCGTTAAGGCACTTAAAATTTAAATAAAAATTTGAGAATGTAAAATATTTCGGAACGTACATATTTTACATACTGAAACCATATTAATATTTAGTGGTAGTTTGAAAATTTTTAAAAAGAAAAGTAAATAAAAGTAGCTGTGTGTATGCAACCAAATACCGTACAAGAAGGATTATTAGCATATATTTTTAGAACGTCCAAGAAAACAAGTAAGTGATACAAGAGTGGACTCGAGGGAAACATCCATTTGTAAGAAACGAGCTTTTTTCCACCATTTTTTCGTGTGTAGCAGAATAAATTTAGCAACTTTTAACAATTATTGGCAAATTTACATTTCTTTCCCCTTTTTACAATTTTCCTCCAATAAAAAAATAAAAAGAGTAACTTGTAACTTGTAAGTGATTAAGAAATAAATTTCAACTTATAATCTCTAGAGAAATAAAATTTCAAAAGATAAAAGGAGAAGTTAAGTCAATTGTTAGGCAGTAGGGTTTCAACCCTGCTCTTTCTCCAATAATCAGAACCAGGACGAAGTTAGTAATCAAAAACCCATTACCTATAGCTACATCCGAATCCCAATCCCTCCTTGAGAGTCAGAGACAATGTTCTCGGGAATTAATTTCGTCTATCTCGGATATTTCATTGTTCGTGGGGTTTTCCTGCTTACCGAGTGCATCAATTTGTTAAAGGAGTGCGGACGCTTTCATCCAGTTAATATTATTTCGCGAAAAATACAATTTTTTGAGGTGCACAAAAAATATAATATACGCAAAAGTACTAGGATAGAAAAGTTTGCAAACAAACAAAAACGTATACTGACAAAGTCCAACTTAAAAGACAAAATCGCCGAAGCGTAGAAAACTTCTTTGAAACGAATAAAATATTCCGACGAAACCTCCAACTCTACGAGTTTTCTGTCCAAGCAGTTACAGATTTACATAAATAAGATGTCAAATTTAAAAATAAAAAGAAAAGCGCGATTTAAAAAAAAATAAGACTTGATTAAAGGTGGGGCTTAAAATTGGCTTTAACAGTTGAAACGTGGCACGTTTAGGGTTGACACGTAAAACCTCCAACTAAACCGCAAACACCTGCGTTACATCCTATTCTTAAAAACAATAAATTCGAATTAAATCATCCTTTTAAGTAGGCTTAAAGTGGAAGCTTTGTCGGATAAAGGAATTAAAAAAATTCGAATCGCGCTATTTGACATTCAACAAACTCTGTTATGCTACGCTTACGCTACGGATGGACTTGCATGGAGAACGTGTCAAGATTGCAAATAGTAATCGCCCTGTAAACCAATAGACCAACAAACCTCAACGTTGTCACAATATAAAAGCTAAGAGATGCAATAACAATGTACCATTTTGACATTACAAAACGCGTTTCGCATTTCCAATTAATACGCGAATAATCAAAAGCCCCACAGCCGAGCAGTTGACCTTTGTTTTATCTTTTTACCACATCAAACGACAATTTAAATTTCCACAAATGGAAATTTTTCCAAAATTTAAAAATTGTCATTAATTTAACAGTTTTATAACGTCGTAATACAAAATAACGCCCTCTTGGATACGCGATTTTTCTCCTCCTCTCCTCTTTTTTTCCATTAAGTGTCTCACATTCAATTAAAGTTGTTGGCAAAGCTCTAAATAAATGATACCATTTATAAAGTCATTTAGTTCTTATAAGGCATTTGAAACACAAATTGAGTGTTTTTATGACTTGGCAGCTATTTTATTTTTTGGGCACATTTTATTCTTATATCACAGAGACCAACGACCCTACCGGTATTTAATTCTTCGCTTTTTTTTTTATTATTATTATTAATTAGAAGAAAATAATATCTACAAACAGGGATTACCCCTAATTACATGTAGACAAAAAAGAACAAATTTTTTACACTATTTTTTTTGTGGTACTGTACCTCATTAGTGACTTCAGAACACACGGCTTTTTTAATTTTTTTTTACAAAAAGAAATTTTTGCACACTGCGGCAAAACATTTTCTAGACATGGCCAGATCAGCCTCCGAACCGACATATAGATTATTTAATGTAACTGAAGATTGACAAAGAGGAGCGTGCGAGAGGGAAACAGTGCGTGCAAAAGGAACAACTAATGGAGCCCTAATTCTACTATTTACTGTTCTCGGAACCCTAAATTGAACCATTTCCAGAATTTCTCTACAGTCTACGTTATTATTAATTACATTATACATAAACATGGCGTACGATATCTGACGTCGACCGGCAAGACTCGGAAGGCTGTATCTAGTTCTCAAGTAACTAGATCTTACATTGACGAAGTCCGGGTAGGTGCCAGTATCCTTTTTATAAAGATAGCGAAGCAGGCGATTCTGAATTTTTTCTATCTCAGAAGTATGATTGGCAAAAATGGGATTCCATATGATTGAGCTATACTCAAGTCCTGGACGAACTATTGAATTGTACAGAAATTTTACTGATTGAGGGCTCGCGAAGTCTTTTGAATTTCTTATAATAAAAGCGGTAAGCTTCCGACCATTCGAAACGATATCCGCGATATGCTGATGAAATGAAAACCTGCAATCATATTTTAACCCAAGATCTTTTATTATTTGAGGTCTATGCAAAATAGCACTGCCCATAGAATAATCATACTGAAGAGGTATTTTACTTAAACTAAAACTGACAATAGAGCATTTTTCAACGTTGAACTCCAGATGATTTTTTTTACCCCATTGCAAAATGCTATGCACATCCTTCTGTAATTCGTAACAATCGCTTTCACACCTAACCTCTCTAAAAAACTTCACATCATCTGCAAATAACAAACAGTCGGAATATTTCAGACAGCTCTCTATATCATTTATAAACAACAAAAAGAATAGCGGCCCCAGATTGCTTCCCTGGGGCACTCCCGAAAAAACGTGCATCGGCGAGGATCTGCAACCGTTATAATCTACAACAAAAGAGCGACCCTTCAGGTAAGAGGTAATGAGGGCGCACAACGGACTTAACCCAAACGAATTCAGTTTTTTAATTAAAATATCATGATTTACTTTATCGAATGCTTTTTGAAAATCCGTATAAACCACGTCCAGTTGTGCACCGTTACCAAAAGCCTTGTAGACTCTTTGTGAAAAAGGAAACAGATTAGATACAGTTGATCTCTTAGGCATAAATCCATGTTGTTTTTCGGAAATAGCTAATTTCACATGCCCGAAGATTCTTTCATACAAAACCTGTTCAAAGATCTTGCTTACTGTCGCCAGTATCGCAACCGGTCTATAATTGCAAATGTTATTTTTTTCACCAGATTTAAATATGGGACACACCCGAACCCGTTTCCAAGCTTTTGGATATATTGAGGTCGCCAAAATCAGATTAAAAAGGTGTTTCAATTGACTTACTACCTCAAAAGCACATTGCTTAAAGATATAAGGAGGTATACCGTCCGTTCCCAAACATTTCTTTGACTTCAACCTCTTAATTGATCTCGCTACCTCATCCTCAACAACTGGAACAACTCTGATCACATCCAATACGTTATTTGCTTTAACACACAAAACAACTATTTGACGCTTTAGTGCCTTTATTAAGTGGCTGATACATCATTATTTTTATTATATCTCCTAATAGACCGTTTACCTTAATGGTACAATTACTTAAACTGAAGCACGGTAGCTTTGGTCTATTTTTGAAATTGTTTTAGATTTCTTCCTTAAGCTTGGGAAACGTTAAAGTCGACTCCTATGTTCTAATAGAGAACAGGCGACCTCCCCGAGTCCAACAGATCCATATCGCTCCCAATTGGTCAAAGTAATTTTGACAAAGACCAAACTATTTTGGAGAGCACGTACGTTAAGTCTACGCTAACTTCTAAAAGGCCCATGAGACCAAAAATAGGCTGAAACTACATACAACGAAAAACTAATGGATGGTTCATCAATCAAGCTTTAAAACTCAGAGATAGAATACAGGGCGATTTTTAACGCAAAAAAAGAAAACTGCAATTTAGTTTTTCGACTGTAGGTACTTTAAAAATGGTTTTCTTTCTCGAGAAAAACTTTTAGGACGTCAAAAGAGCTATCAAACGATAGCAAACTCGACATTTTATCACATCGACGCTAGGTGTGGCGACGATGAACTTTTTATTTTTTGATAAGGGTCAATTGAGTTTTGCAGAAAATTATCCAGTTCACAATAGTAAAAACTTTTTATCTTGTACTTTTCTCAATTTTTACAACTTTCCTAGGTTATGTTATGTTAATTTATGTTACTTTATGTTATTTTTTACGATGAAAAATAACGACTAAAACTTAGTTTTCAAAGTTCACGTTTAGTATCTGAATTTGGACAAATCAACTGAATAATTTTCTGCAAGAAAAGATCCGCATAAGAAAATAAAAGTTGAACGTCGCGACGCTTTAGCGTCGTTGTTCAGGATCGTTTCATAATTCTTTTGACCTCCCAAAACCCCTAATACGCCTAACGAGATCCAAAATAGGCTCAAATTATAACAAAGAACAAGTTGGTGAACTTATAACAAGCGTTTCAGCTATAAAAATAACAATAAAATTATTTTTACTTAATTACTTAATTAATGATTTAAACTCAAAATAGGTCAAGGGTCAATATGATTATCAAGCAATAAAAAGGAAGCGCTCGACACCAACTTCATAACTTATAGATAAGTTCTATTATGGAAGTTAATAATAAAAATATAATTAAGAAGTAATAAAAATTAATTTTTATCAAAAATTATTAAACATCAAAGAGAAGAAATCTATAGAGTCCTAAATCGATTAAGTGGAATTTTGCTATAAATATTACTTTACGTAAGAATCAATTTGCAATAACTTTATTATTGTTCTTATGCACGTGCTGTTGAATATAAATTTTGAAAATAATTATTACAATACGGACCCACACCCATTAATAATTTTCATAAAAATATTTAGTAATTTTAAAATGTAGTTTCAAGGTTGTAAATTCCACTCTTTGTTGTTAGATTAATAATTACATATTACAAAAGACACCAAATTGCAGGGTAAAATTCATTAATTAATTAAATTATTACAACAATTCGGAATGTGCATTTATGGAATTTCATTATAATTATTAAAAGGATAAAAATAACTCGCACTCCCCAGTATAATATTTCGGTTATTAATTAAAACTTTTCAACCATTCAAAAATTCTTTTATGTGGTAGACGCGAAAGGTGACGGCGATAAACGCAAAATTCAAATGATAGCAAGCCTCAAATATAAATTTGTTACGTTTAGCACAGTTATAAAAGCATAACAGCGCTATTGAAGACTAATCAGCGATCTGTCAGGGTAGTATGTACACACATGGTTGCTCGTTTACGTAATCACAATTACATTAGATAACTAACTGACCGTACACAGTGCTTCAAAGGGCACTAGTTTCGAGTTACTTAGCTCAGATTCTAGTGTCTTTAAAACACTTACTTCAAGACTTATAAAATACGTATCACTATACAAGGTGTTTCGTTAAAAAACTATTCAGGAAAATACTGATTTTTCACTCAAAGCCAGTAGTTGTTACAAACCCTTAACTTCAGGTGTCAATATCTTAAGAACGGTTCGTCTAAGACCTACCAAACCTTAAGGACTTTCTAAGCACACTATATGAGAAAGTTAAAACTCTAAAAATATACAGGGTGATATGTAGAAAAATGTCAAGAAAATACTGGTTTTTCACCAAAAGTCAATAGTTGTTACAGATACTGACGTTCCGGTGCCAATATCTTAAGAACGGTTCGTCTATGACCTATCAAACCTAAGGACTTTTTAAGCACACTCTATGAGAAAGTTGAAACTGTAAAAATATACAGGGTGTTATATATAAAAATGTCAAGAAAACACTGGTTTTTCATCAAAAGTCAATAGTTGTTACAGACACTGAAGTTCTGGTGTCAATATCTTAAGAACGGTTCGTCTAAGAGCTATCAAACCTCAAGGAATTTTTAAGCACACTGTATGAGAAAGTTTAAACTGTAAAAATATACAGGGCGTTATGTAGAGAAATGTCAAGAAAATACTGGTTTTTCACCAAAAGTCAATAGTTGTTACAGATACTGACGTTCCGGTGCCAATATCTTAAGAACGGTTCGTCTATGACCTATCAAACCTTAAAGACTTTTTAAGCACACTCTATGAGAAAGTTGAAACTGTAAAAATATACAGGGTGTTATACATAAAAATGTCAAGAAAACACTGGTTTTTCACTAAAAGTCAATAGTTGTTACAGACACTGAAGTTCTGGTGTCAATATCTTAAGTACGGTTTGTCTAAGACCTAATAAGCCGTAAGGACTTTCTAAGCACACTATGAGAAAGTTAAAACTCTAAAAATATACAGGGTGTTATGTGGAAAAATGGCAAGAAAACACTGGTTTTTCACCAAAAGTCAATAGTTGTTACAGATACTGACGTTCCGGTGCCAATATCTTAAGAACGGTTTGTCTATGACCTATCAAACCTTAAGGACTTTTTAAGCAAACTCTATGAGAAAGTTGAAACTGTAAAAATATACAGGGTGTTATGTAGAAAAATGTCAAATCAACTGGTTTTTTATTAAAAGTCGAAAGTTGTTACAGGCACTGAAGTTCTGGTGTCAATATCTTAAGAACGGTTTGTCTAAGACCTATCATACTTTAAGGACTTTTTAAGCACACTGTATGAGAAAGTTAAAACTGTAAAAATATACAGGGTGTTATGTAGAAAAATGTCAAGTCAACTGGTTTTTCATTAAAAGTCGAAAGTTGTTACAGGCACTGAAGTTCCGGTGTCAATATCTTAAGAACGGTTTGTCTAAGACCTATTAAACTTTAAGGACTTTTTCAGCACAATGTATGAGAAAGTTAAAACTGTAAAAATATACAGGGTGTTATATATAAAAATGTCAAGAAAACACTGGTTTTTGCGAAAAGTCAATACTTGTTTCAAGCACTGAAGTTCCTGTGTAAATATTTCAAGAACGGTTTGTATAATATCTACGTAATTAACGCTGTAAAGATATACAGGGTGTTTACTTAAAATTTTATAAAGATGCTATTTCTTCTGAATTTTTAGCCCACTTTCCACCACCACCATTTATAAATATTGAAGTTGAAAAGCACTGTGGCTACAAAAACTGAAATGAATCATAGATTTTCTGTACTTAAAATTTAATTTATTTAAATTACTCGTCTAAGAAAAAATCCATTAACATTATTTATCAATGAACTTAACTTTGTCATATTCGAGAGGATTAATTTATAATTTATAATAAATGATAACTCTTAGAGTTGACGATAATGTAGAAAAGAGCACTTAAAATTTTTCCTCTAAGAACAAATCTATATTATGAAATAAAAGAAATGCACACCACTGTGTGACACTATAGGGTTGATGGTGGTTAAAGTAGTCAAAACAATAAAAGCATAAGGGGTGGTAAAAATAAAAAGGGCGATTTAAAATAACAACCACAAAACAATTGTCAACTTTACAATTTTTACGTCTTCCTTTATAGTACAGCTCTTCAACAATAACATTTAATTTTATTATTTTAAACTTTTTTTATTATTTGAATAAAATTAAACGAGGCGTGAAACATTATTAAATTTGTATCTAAAATTTATTAATTAGCCACAAATTAATTATAACATTAACGAAATGCGATGCGTGTACGCGCACTTGAACACAACGCTTTGACCAATTATTCCATTAAATAATAGCTCAAAATTACCTTAAATTAAAGTTTCAAGTATCTTAATGTTATTCAATTATTTAACAACAACAGGTGGCCTATGGATTAAAAGTAATTATTATTAATTACCTCAAAAAAAGAGCCATAACGTTGTAGGATTTTTTTATAAAAAAAAATGTAGTAGCGAGCAGTCACCAATTCAATATGCACAAAAGATAAAATTGCTCTAAATTGTAGGAAGCAATTAAAAACTCTTGTTTAATGCAGAAACTAATTTTAATTAACTAACCTATAATTACTATATTGCTGCAAGTCAGCAAATTAATACCATTTAACAGAATATTCGATTACGAATTTTTCTTTTTTTAGGAATGAATTTCAAATTTTGTGAAAAAATAAATTCTCATTTAAAATAAAAAGTAGCCTTATTTTGTTTATAATTAAACATTTTAGGGTTAATTAAATTGTTAATTTCTAATTTGCGGTTGCTTCAATTTAACGTCCCTTTATTATTAATTTACAAAGGAAATGCAACTTTATCCAACATTTAGTTAGACATTGACCCATATAAAATCAAATTAAACGGGAAAATTGGAAGAAAACACAGTTAAAAGTATGGAAAAATTAATTTATTTTTTAAACCTACTCTACAGGGTGTTTTTTAAGGGAGGGTTACTTTCATAATGTTTTTTTTTTTAAAAGTCGATAGATATGCACAAAAATTTCCAGGGACGTTATCTTAAGAACAATTAGGTTAAGGCTGTATAATTTTACTGTTTTGACTTTCTCATACAGTGTGTTCAAAAGGTACTTAAGGTTTGATAGGTCTTACACGAACCGTTCTTAAGATATTGACACTAGAACTTCAGTGTCTGTAACAACTATTGACTTTTGATGAAAAACCAGTGTTTTCGTGACATTTTTATATATAACACCCTGTATATTTTTACAGTTTCAACTTTCTCATACAGTGTATTTAAAAAGTTCCTAAGGTTTGATAGGTCTTACACGAACCGTTCTTAAGATATTGACATCTGAACTTCAGTGTCTGTAATGACAATTGACTTTTGGTGGAACCAGTGTTTTTTTGACATTTTTATATATAACACCCTGTATATTTTTACAGTTTCAACTTTCTCATACAGTGTGTTTAAAAAGTTCGTATGGTTTGATAGGTCTGACACGAACCGTTCTTAAGATATTGACACCTGAACTTCATTGTCTGTAGCAATTATTGACTTTTGGTGAAAAACCAGTATTTTCTTGACATTTCTCTACATAACGCCCTGTATATTTTTACAGTTTCAACTTTCTCATACAGTGTGTTTAAAAAGTTCTTAAGGTTTGATAGGTCTTACACAAACCGTTCTTAAGATATTGACATCTGAACTTAATAAGTGTCTGTAACAACTACTGGCTTTGAGTGAAAAATCAGTATTTTCTCGACATTTTTCAAGATAATACCTAGTATATTTTTACAATCTTGACTTTTTCGTACAGTGTGCATAAAATTCTTTAAAGTCTCATAGGTTTAAGAAGACCTATCGAACGTTAAAGGTTTTTCATTTAAGCCATATGGAAAATTCAAAACCTTAAAAATACACAAAGTGTTGAATGTAAAAATTTAGAATAAACGATTTTTCCGCTTGTGAATATCTGAATGGTTACGTTCCATTTAAGAAACTTTTAAATACCTCTCCCAGATATTTTGAGGGCACCCTTGTTCGAAAATATTGCTCAATTCTCACCTAATCAAGCTTTTATCTAATAATTTAGCTTGGACTCACTCTCTATTGTAAAACCTTGTTGATTAACTTAGTGTAATAGCTTATTTTGGCAAAATTAGGGCATTATTAGAAAACCAAATTGCAAGAAAAGCCATTAGATTGTTAGTAAATCTTCTTACATCTATATTTTATCACGTGAGCTATCTAAAGTGATACTTAGGTAAACATTCGTTGAATAATTAATATGAGTAAACTCCTCAAGTATAATCCATGTAACTTTAAATTAATTACATCGATGAAGTTCAAGAGTTCAATTGTAAAATTCGATACGTCTAAAAACTTGAACGTCGTTTAAATAAGACTATAATTATTGGCTTTTATAAATGAAATATACTCGTACAGTATTTTTTGGTGTATAATTGAAAGTCGCTTAAAATATTAATTTTAAACGAATGGTTAATAATTAATAATTAACCAACACGCAATTATTCTTCTATTGTAAATTAATTATTACGTCGAAGGTAAGAAATAAATAATTGAAATTCTTTTAAAATAACACACTTAAATTTTCTTGTCAAGGCGAGAAATAAAAGAGTCGATTTCTGTTGTTGTTGATGGTCTCGCGATATTTCCTCGCACACAAAACCATCAAAATCTCCCTCTCTTTTAAATGAAATCAATTTTAAATTGTATTCCCCAATCAATAATCATTTAATAGAAATTACAATAAAATTCGTGTCCTAATTCTATTATACATCAATACCCAAGATACGCGTGCATACGTCAAAAACACGCAAATCCTAATAAACTCTAAAAAGGAACCTTTTTTTTCTCCTTATTTTTTATTTTACTTTTTTTTATATTTATTAAATAAATGCAATTTCTATGTCGTGCCATGTGGAAGTCTTGAGTAAATTTATAGCTCTGGTAAGAAAAGGGGGAAAATATTACACAATGGATTTTAAGGCCCGATGTGTTTGGTTTACGCAAAAATGCAAATGTGACGTTAACAAAATGAAGTAGCATTTCCTTAGAGAGGGAAGATTGTGGTTGTATAAGGGATGAGGTGAAACGTTGGGTGGGTCGTGTAAGTTGCGTAGGAAACAAAACAGAGAGGCACACAACAGAGGGCTAAAATTCAAAGATAGATAGGCGGTTGATCCAAAACAAGTGCGGTGATAAACGTAGATGTTGAGACCGCAACGGCGGCTCAAGACTGATGTTTGTTGTTGGATCCGTGATTTATAACGACCACCACCGCAAACAAAGCTATCTAAAGCGAATCCTTTACAAACTCTCTTTCGTTTACATAAGAAATCAATATCAACTTGTCGAAGACTAAAAAAAATAAATAAAAAAATACGTTAATTTTACCCCAACAAAATTGGATTTGGTTTCCAACAAAAAAAAACTGGACTTCACCCCTTAACAGGCAATTTGTAAGGGATCTATCCGTATTTCTAGTAAGTTGCAATTCTGATCTAAGTTCAGACAACTTTGATTAATAGCGAAGGGCGCTCGCATTAATTCTGATGTATGTTACATTAAAGCCCACATTACCATGAGCGGCTGTCATCTCCACGAACCAAATGCATCCGTCCGTCACGCTCAAATTGTTTTTGATATCTTTCTTGAAGCTTTTTGATACGGGCTCTGATGATATATACGCTTTTAATGCATCTCATAACTACACTCCATCGACCGAATACATTAATGACGCCACATTTTTGAAACCAAAAAAAAAAGAGCCAACCACCAGATCTAAACTGATTCATCTAAATTACCAACTTAATGAAGCGTAAATTGGATGTTTTCAATGACAAAACATTAGAATAGACGTAGTTTTGTGAAAATCCTTAAGCGAATTTTCCTTTACTTTTAACGAATTTATGGAAATTTTTTAGGTATACTATGTGAGAAAAAAGAGAAACCTTTTTTTTACCTACTGTAAAAATATACAGGGTCTTTTAGTGAAAAATATCGAACAAATCCAGATTTTTTACCATAAGTCAATAGCTGTTAATAGGAGTTCAGGGGTCAATATCTGAAGAACGGTTCGGATAATACGCATAAAAACTACAAGACTTTATGAGCACACTGTTCGACAAAGTTAAAATTTTAAAAATACACTATAGTATTAATATAGTATTATCTTGAAAAGTCGAGGAAATACTGATTTTTCACTCAAAGCCAATAGCTGTAAGAGACACTGAAGTTCCGGTGTCAATATCTCAAGAACGGTCCGTGTAAGACCTATCAAACCTTAAACCCTTGTTAAGCACACTGTATGGGAAAGTTGAAACTGTAAAAATATACAGGGTGTTATGTAGAAAAATGTCAAAAGAACTGGTTTTTCATTAAAAATCGAAAGTTGATATAGACACTGAAGTTCCGGTGTCAATATCTTAAGAACGATTTATGTCAGACCTATCAAACCTTGAAAAGTTTTAAAGCACACTGTATGAGAAAGTTGAAACTGTTAAAATATACAGGGTGTTATGTAGAAAAATGTCAAAAGAACTGGTTTTTCATTAAAAGTCGAAAGTTGTTAAAGACACTGAAGTTCCGGTGTCAATATCTTAAGAACGGTTTGTGTCAGACCTATCAAACCTTGAAAAGTTTTAAAGCACACTTTATGAGAAAGTTAAAATTGTAAAAATATACAGGGTGTTATGTAGAAAAATGTCAAAAGAACTGGTTTTTCATTAAAAGTCTATAGTTGTTAAAGACACTGAAGTTCCGGTGTCAATATCTTAAGAACGGTTTGTGTCAGACCTATCAAACCTTGAAAAGTTTTAAAGCACACTTTATGAGAAAGTTGAAATTGTAAAAATATACAGGGTGTTATGTAGAAAAATGTCAAAAGAACTGGTTTTTCATTAAAAGTCTATAGTTGTTAAAGACACTGAAGTTCCGGTGTCAATATCTTAAGAACGGTTTGTGTCAGACCTATCAAACCTTGAAAAGTTTTAAAGCACACTTTATGAGAAAGTTGAAATTGTAAAAATATACAGGGTGTTATGTAGAAAAATGTCAAATCAACTGGTTTTTCATTAAAAGTCTATAGTTGTTAAATACACTGAAGTTCCGGTGTCAATATCTTAAGAACGGTTTGTGTCAGACCTATCAATCCTTGAAAAGTTTTAAAGCACACTGTATGAGGAAGTTGAAACTGTTAAAATATACAGGGTGTTATGTAGAAAAATGTCAAAAGAACTGGTTTTTCATTAAAAGTCGAAAGTTGTTAAATACACTGAAGTTCCGGTGTCAATATCTTAAGAACGGTTTGTGTCAGACCTATCAAACCTTGAAAAGTTTTAAAGCACGCTTTATGAGAAAGTTGAAATTGTAAAAATATACAGGGTGTTATGTAGAAAAATGTCAAAAGAACTGGTTTTTCATTAAAAGTCTATAGTTGTTAAAGACACTGAAGTTCCGGTGTCAATATCTTAAGAACGGTTTGTGTCAGACCTATCAAACCTTGAAAAGTTTTAAAGCACACTTTATGAGAAAGTTGAAATTGTAAAAATATACAGGGTGTTATGTAGAAAAATGTCAAATCAACTGGTTTTTCATTAAAAGTCTATAGTTGTTAAATACACTGAAGTTCCGGTGTCAATATCTTAAGAACGGTTTGTGTCAGACCTATCAATCCTTGAAAAGTTTTAAAGCACACTGTATGAGGAAGTTGAAACTGTTAAAATATACAGGGTGTTATGTAGAAAAATGTCAAAAGAACTGGTTTTTCATTAAAAGTCGAAAGTTGTTAAATACACTGAAGTTCCGGTGTCAATATCTTAAGAACGGTTTGTGTCAGACCTATCAAACCTTGAAAAGTTTTAAAGCACGCTTTATGAGAAAGTTGAAATTGTAAAAATATACAGGGTGTTATGTAGAAAAATGTCAAAAGAGCTGTTTATCATTAAAAGTCGAAAGTTGTTCAAGACACTGAAGTTCCGGAGTCAATATCTTAAGAACGGTTCGTGTAAGACCTACCAAACCTTAAGGACTTTTTAAGCACACTGTAGAAAAAAGTTGAAACTGTAAAAACTAGAGAGAAAGAGAAAGAGGCTGTTTTCTACAACGAAACGTTAAAATAGACCTAGTTTTGTAAGAATCGTTAAATGAAAATTTTTTTTTTCGACTTATAAAAATGTAACAAAAAAAGCGGAAGAATGTAAACCTAATCTTTGAATTATTGAGATAACGCTTTTCTCATCTTTCTTTTTTAAAGTTCCGTATTAAGCGGTTTAGCTTTCAGATTAAAATTTATAGTAGCTTGTCTAACAAGTAATTCAGTTTTAAAAATGTACAAGAAGACATTTTTTAAAAAAGTACTATAAAATATAATTTAGGCGTACAACTTTTTCCCCTTTTTCTATAAAGTTTTAAGAAGATTTTAATGTTATTAAAATAATTTAATTTTTTACTTATGCATCTCCATATTTTATTTTATTTACCAAGACTTAAAAAAAGTAGTTTCTAAACTCTTTTTGTAAGATTAAAGGGGTTTGGTTAGAACTTTTTACAACGGTTTTAACTATGACCCAAAAACAGCCCAACTTGTCTTAATACTATAAGCAGTTCAATTTATTTTTTGTTACTCTAACTCTTAAACATATTTAAAACAAGAATATACACGACATTAAAGCGAACGTAAACTTACACAAACTCCTTTTAAAATCACAAACACTTTTTTGACGAGATCAAAAAAGAATCAAACTTTCAAGTCTGCAAAGCTCAAAAGTTGTACGAGAGAGTAGTTAGTGGCTATTGGAAATTTCCTAAAGTTTTATTCCGTATTATATTGTTCAGTACATGTTATAATGAAACTGCAACAATTTCAAAAATGCAATTAAACCTATTGGAGGATCGCGGACTAGTGTCCAGTGCGTCGGATTTTCTGTTTCGTATGTCTGGACGTCCGGAGTCACTAATAATATCTATCATTTTACACTTTTTCATACAACAAAAAAATAGTTAATTAGGAAAAATATTGAAAAATGCTAAAAAAGCGGTCGCGACTTTTCTGTTAGAATACCAAGTTACAGCAAAGTCTAACTAAAAACGTAGAAGAAAACCAACCACTTGAACCAATAAATGAGCTTAAAATGTCTCAAGCACTGATAAATCGACAAATTTAAAAGTAAAAATGACAAGAAACTCACACGAAAAACATTCCAAGTCCATTAATTGAGTTTTCAGTAAATTTGAACTTTTAAATGCGGACCTGGATTATACTCTCAGTTCGATTTTTACTGATTTCGCGTTGTTACTAGCTCTAAGAGGTAACTAACTTCCACACGATTTCAATAACGGATGAAAAAAATTTAAGGCAGCCCTAGAAAGATTCGTATTCCATTCGAAGCCGATTAATTAAATTTTCTATTAATTCGAAGTTTACGACATAGGAATCAATGAACTTCAGTGCGAAGTTAATGCCCATTTTACGTTCTGTTAACTGTTAGGAAACTAAAAATTTATTTTGCTACTATTAAAAGGAATTTAAAATAATAGAAACAGCCAGAACAGCATTCAAACTCAATTAATTGAATTTCTGATTAATTCGAAGTTTAAGACGTGGATAGCTACTTTTGAAGCACCTTTATGCTATTTTAAGTGAGGTGAAATACAAAATCAATTTTAGTAAGCCTTATTGATAGTTTACGACAATAAAAAAACAGATTTTAAAGCATTCGATCTCTATTAATTAAACTTTTGATTAATTCGAAGTTGAGGTCGTACATAGATTATTATTCTAACTACTATTAAAGGCTAGTTCAATTTTATTATACGTGAGGAGATAGACAAAATAAATTTCCTATATCTCATCAATAGCTTATGATAATAATAATAAAAAACCGTTTGTAAAGCATTCGAAGTCGATTAATTAAAGTTTTGATTAATTCGAAGTTTAAGACGTGGATAGCTACTCTGGCAACAACTTCATGCTGATTTAATGTTGTTCTACGTGAGATGAAATACAAAATTAATTTTAATAAGCCTTATTGATAGTTTACGATAATGGATGACAGTCCTGACAGCATTCGAACTCAATTAATTAAACTTTTTATTAATTCGAAGTTCAGGATGTGGAACGATTATTATTCTCAATACGATTTAAAGCTAGTTTAAACTTGTTTTATGTGAGATGATATACAGAATTAATTTTTCAAGGATCATTAATAGTTTACGATAATAAAAAACCGCTTGCAAAGCATTCGAAGTCAATTAATTAAAGTTTTGGTTAATTCGAAGTTTAAGACGTGGATAGCTACTCTCGCAACAACTTCATGCTGATTTAATGTTGTTCTACGTTATATGAAATATAAAATTAATTTTAATAAGCCTTATTGATAGTTTACGATAATGGATGACAGTCCTGACAGCATTCGAACTCAATTAATTAAACTTTTTATTAATTCGAAGTTCAGGATGTGGAACGATTATTATTCTCAATACAATTTAAAGCTAGTTTAATGTTGTTTTACGTGAGATGATATACATAATTAATTTTCCGAAGTGTCATTAATAGTTTACGATAATAAAAAATCGTCTGAAAAGCATTCGAACGCGATTAATTAAATTTTTGATTAATTCGAAGTTTAAGACGTGGATATCCACTTTCGCAGCGATTTTATGCTGATTTAATGTTATTTTACGTGAGCCGAAATTCAAAAATTAATTGTAATAAGCCTTATTGATAGTTTATGATAATGAAAAACAGTTTTGTAAGCATTCGAAGTCAATTAATTAAATTTATAATTAATTCGAACTTCAAGACATGGATAGTTACTTTCAGTCCGATTTAAAGCTAGTTTAATGTTGTTTTATGTGAGATTATATACAGAATTAATTTTCCTAAGTGTCATTAATAGTTTACGATAAAAAAACCGCTTGCAAAGCATTCGAAGTCGATTAATTAAAGGTTTTATTAATTCGAAGTTTAAGACGTGGATAGCCACTTTCGCAGCGATTTTATGCTGATTTAATATTATTTTACGTTAGCCGAAATTTAAAAATTAATTGTAATAAGCCTTATTGATAGTTTATGAGAATGAAAAACAGTACTGTAAGCATTCGAAGTCAATTAATTAAATTGTTAATGAATTCAACGTGGATAGTTCCTTTCAGTCCGATTTTAAGTCGGTTGAATGTTGTTTTAAGTAATGCGAAGTACCATATTGATTTTACGCTAATAAAAAGAGTCTGAAAAGCATTCAAACCCTATTAATTAAATTTTTGGTTAATTCAGAGTACATGAGTTTGTTGAATATTGACTATCAAACCTTTTTAAGCTGATTTGATCTTTATGAATGTTTTATGAAATTAAATATAAATTTTGTAATATCTTCATAAAAGATTTACATGATATAAATTAGACTGTAATAGAATCAGAGTCCATTAATTGAATTTTCAGGTATTTTGTAGTTCTAAATTTGGATATGCGCTAGTAGCACAATTTCATGCCGAGTTGTTGTTCTTTGAGTGTTTAAATAATTTCTACGAGGTTTATTTTGCACTATCCAAGTTATTAATTACAAAGGAAATCCATAATTACATAATTGTATTAGTTTATAAACATGGAAATAGATAGGTTTATTTTTCGAAACATTTACAAAATGCATTTTAAACACGAAATCAATTTACAAAAATTGGGGTTAATTATTTTTGACTTTATATTGAGTAAAGTAATTTTATTTTGCTTTTCCAATTCCCTTGCAGTTAGTAATTTTTATTAAAGCTGAAAGCGTTAATTCTATAGTAATTGAATTTTATCAGAAACAAAACTTGGAGTGAACGCTAAAGCTTTTTAATTATTACTTACTTTGTGTACTACTAAATAATTATAATAATAGCAAAAAAATTCCAGTGTGCATTCTAATTTAATTAATTATAGAGGTAGGTGCTCGTATTTGAAGTATAAATTAAAGTTTTTAATGGAATTAATTAGTGCAAAAATGTTACAATTTTGTTATTTTATTTAGGATGTAAATAATGAAAAAAATTTTTGCTTTGATAGTTTACAAGAGTGCATTTTTGTACTGATTAGAGTTATATTATCTCATAGCTTTTATCTGCCATGTTGGTTTTAGCTAACGGACCACCCATAAAGACTCTTCTTTACAATTGTCTTCTCTTGTGTCAGTAAACTTTTTATTTTCAAATAACTCGCGTTTAGTTGCTAAACATAATTAAGCTTTTGAACTTGATGAGAGCTTTCAAATTGTCGTTCTTTGTCTACCACAACTATTTCCGTTTAAAACTGACCTCAAAAAAATGTGTGCGAAACGTTTAAATAGCTGCCCTTTTTTTAACAAAAAACAATACCACGTAAATTAAATATGCAACGACTGTTTCAAGTTTAATAACCACCCACGGATTCAATAATCACATTAAATATTCTTTAAAGGATATAAAGAGGAAAAATCTATTTTTATATGTCAGACGCGTACGCGTTCGTATATTATTATACGCTAAGCAAATTTAAATAAATAAAAGAAAGTCACATCTCAATTGATTCAAATGACACACGTAATAAAAAAAAAGTTTTCTTCATTCATATTCTTTAATATAAATTGGTGATGTCAAGACTTTTTATACAGTGTGTCCACAGACTCATACTCAATATCTAGAGATCTCTATTGGTCTGAAATTTGATTAAATGAAACAACAGGGACAGATTGGTCAATAAATAAATACTATTATAATTGTTGTAATATTCAGCGAGTCCCATCAGGTAAAGGGGGGGGGCTAGATGGCCCATGATCAGAATCGCCTAAAGCTCACCCTTGTTCCCGATAAGCATATGTCAGCTAGTTTCTAGTAGATCCCTTATCATGACCCCTTAAGATCCCTTACCCCGACAAAAGGGACATTTCCACCCCATTTCACCAAACCTCTACCTCTCATATTAATTGCATAAATGCCGAGAATGAGTCTATGGACACACTGTATAAATTGGCGATGCCACCACGACTATACATTTAACTATTATTGCTGTGTGCTGTTTGCGGATATAAAACACAAACTTTTTTCATTTTCATTAATAAATCTTGGAAAATTAAAGGGTGGGCTTTTCTTTTCTTAAGAAATTGTTGACTATCCCGCTAAGTTTGTTGTAAAGTATACGAACGACTTGTAAAGAATTTGAATTATTATTATTATAAGGATTTTAAAGTCTGTAAAAAAGTTTTATAGCAGACATTTTGTTTTAACATTTTTTTTAAAAATGCCCTCAAATTCCTAATTGAGTTTTTACAAAAGGTACACTTATTATTTAATTATCAAAGGATTTTGTAGGGAAAAAACATGTAATACCTTGATTGTTTCTTTTACAAACATACAATTAATAATTAATTAAAAATTTAATCTTTCTAAAGAAGCTTTAAAGCTTTATAATTTTTTGTAATATTATTAGCGGTGGAGTAATTGAAGTTTTAAAACTAAACGTGAAAGCTTCAAATAAGTCCCTTTCCGATTTTGCGTTCTATTGTTAATAATTATGTGTTTGAAATCCCACAATTTTCATTTTAGAATAAATAGGGCCTAAAGCAATAATAAATTAGGAGGTAGCATTCTTTAACAGCGGCTTTCCACTACTGGAAAATTTATTTTCAAACGTATTGAGAGTCTATGAACTCACAAAATCAATACCAATTATCATTAATTTTGCCTTTCCACAATTTCGAATTCTAAAATTAATCTACGAATGAGTTAATTGACTTTTAGTTCGATTGAGGACTAAAATATCAAAATATGCTTTAGAGCCCTAACTACGCCCTATAATAAATTTATTTTTATATGTACCTACTCGTATATGAGATATAAACTCACAAAAACGTTAGAAAGTATTATTAATTTTGGCTTTCCACAATTTCGAATTCGTAAATTGATCTACGACTGAGTTAATTGACTTTTAGTTCGAAAGACGTCTAAAATGTACTTTAGAGTCTTTACTACACCCTATAATAATTTTATTTTTCAATGTTTAAAAGACATGAACTCAGAAAAACATTAGAAAATATGATTAATTTTGGTTTTCCACAATTTCGAATTCGAACATTAATCTACGACTGAGTTAATTGATTTTTACTTCGGTTGACTGCTAAAGTGTGCTTTAGAGCCTATACTACACCCTATAATAAATTTATTTTTAATTGTATAAAAGACATGAACTCACAAAAACATTAGAAAATATGATTAGTTTTGGCTTTCCACAATTTCAAATACGAAAATTAATCTACGACTGAGTTAATTGACTTTTACTTCGATTGATGGCTAAAATGTGCTTTAGAGCTTTTACTACACTATATAATAAATTGTAACGCACTACCACAAGTGGCTCCCTCCTTCACTCACCCGTCAAAACACCCCAACACTAGTGCGCACCACTCACCCACAGATGGCGCCACCGGTGTAACTCCCTCGCGCAACTACCACTCAACCGCAATAGGAGGACCACCCGCGCAACCACTCGTCAGTCAAAGTCACTCACGATTTACTTCTGCTTCTTGCAATAAGAACAGAAAATCTTAAGACGTTCTCTTCGACTTACTACGTTGCATCGTGCAAACGAACAACCTAGCAAAGTGAAGTGTTATTGTGTTATTGTGTGCGCGTATTCGTTCTACTTCGTAAAGACTATTATTGTGTTATTTGTTGCTATTGTAAATTTTGTTATTTCTTTTCTTGTTATAAATAAATTCGTGTTCTCACCGAACTCATATTTTCTTGTGCTAACCTGGCTACCACAAGTGGCGCCCAAACTCGAGGCCGAACGCGAACAAGGACAAGTAAGATGACAAGTGCACCAGTACAGATGACGATGGAGCAGCTCCAACAACTGCTCGAAGCAGCTACACACAACGGATCACCAAGAGCGGCGGGATCGTTCAGCAAGTGCACGACACGCTACAACGGCACCACAGACATCCACGCCTTCACGGAAACGATCACTATTTACAAGGAATGCGAAAACATCACGGATGCACACGCACTGAGAGGCATCACCATGTTATTGGAAGAACCAGCGCTGACCTGGTGGCACGGCGTCAAGGACACGCTCCACACGTGGGAAGAAGCCATCAATCTCCTACGAACAACGTACGGACCTCCACAACCCGTGCATCAAGTGCTAAAGGAGTTTTTTTCACAACCACAAAGAGACGGTGAAAAATCAGATCTTTTCATCGCAGGGAAAAGGGCCTTAATAGCGAAAATCCCAAACAACGACAGACCAAACGAAAAGTTTCAATTGGACATGGTCTATAGCATGTTAGCAACAAAAATCAGACAACTAGTTCCCCGAACCAAGTTTGCCTCATTCGGGAAGCTCATGGAGGAACTACGCAGGATAGAGGAAGATCTTCAGCTCGGAGTCCCTTCCCCAACAGAAACCAAAACTCGTTGCGCCTACTGCAAGTATCCAGGCCACACGAGGGAGGAATGCCGAAAAAAGAAAAAGGACGAAGCCCGCACGTCAAGTAAACCAGTGGGAAGCATCACAAAAACTCCACAGTCCACCCCGAAACTCGCGTGCTATGGGTGCGGAGAACCGGGGGTCATAAAAAGCAACTGCCCGAAATGTTCAAACAAGACTGGAGACATAGGATTATTCTTAGCAGAAGCACGACCAGCGGTCCGCCTATGTACCAGACCCATCATTTCAATAAAGGTCAAAAACGTCACTGGAGGAGCCTACGTGGACACCGGAGCTATTCAATCCATCGCAGGTACGGTCCTCTACAAGCACCTTAGAGACACAGGTCATCAATTCACACCGCATTACGTGAATCTTGTATTAGCCGATGGATACGAAAGACCACAAGAGGTCCTCAGTACCACCACCACGGTGTTCCTGGAAAAGCGCCCCATACGAACACAGTTTCTGGTCATTCCCGGGGCCCAGAATCGAACACTACTAGGAGTGGACTTCCTACGAGAAGCCGGAATAATTATAGATCTGGCAAGAAATCAGTGGAGCTTTGGGGACAATCCAACCGTACACAGGTCGTTCCATCACGAGCCATCCACGGGATTCTTCCCTAAGTATCAATTGGTTCCCGTCGAGGAAAACCGAACGCCGACAAGAAGAAGAGGCGACCCGGTAGCACAAGACCCTCGAAGGACCACCCAAATCATCAGCCATCTCTTTGGAATCGAGACTCCAGAAAGGAGAGAAGTCTCCCGTCTTCTACCGACAGAAGAATCAAGCACAGAAGAATCAAGCACGGAAGAAAGAAGCGTCACAAGCCCCTACGAGGTTTTCGCTGACCCTAACTCTGCATTCTACACCCCGCTCGACGACGCTCCGCCAATACCAGAAAACGTGATCTTCCCTCACTCACCACGAAAGAAGCTTCCCCGATTGGACATCGCGGCCTTCCACGTCGAACTCAGAGAGTACGAGGGTCAAACACTTAACCGCCTCCAGCGTAGCCAAATGAACCAGCTCCTAGCCGACAACGCCGAGGTCTTCAAGCCAGGGGGAGAGGCTACCCCCTATGGCGAACATCGGATAAACACTGAGGGACACAGCCCCATTGCCACCCCTCCATATAGAATGCCAAAACTAAAGCAAGATGTGTTAAGGAATGAATTAGATACCATGCTCAAAACTGGCATCATCGAGGAGTGTGAATCAGCATGGGCCGCACCCGTAGTACTAGTGCCGAAACCAGACCAAAAAGTGCGCGTGTGTATAGATTATCGGAAGTTAAACCATATTACCACCAGTGACCGATATCCCCTACCACGGATGGACGATCTCCTTCACACCGCTAGAGCCGCTGTAATCACTACCCTAGACCTTCAGTCGGGATATTGGCAAATCGCCATGAAGAAAGAGGATAAAGATAAAACCGCGTTCGTCACGCCCTTCGGGCTGTTCCGTTTCACTCGCATGCCATTTGGGCTAAAGAACGCACCGGCCACGTTTCAACGGCTAATGGATAGATTCCGCACCGGTCTACATGACGTATCGGTATTCGCGTACCTAGATGACATCATAGTGCTCTCCGCGTCTATCGAAAATCATCTCGCAGATTTAGATAAAGTTTTTCGTCGCTTAAAACAGTTCAAGCTATATGCGCGTCGTGAAAAGTGCCGATTCGCCTGTACTAAAGTGAAGTATTTGGGGCACATCATAAGTCAAGATGGCCTTAGCGTCGATCCATCAAAAACCGAAGCTATCCTTCAGATGTCAGCCCCAAAGAACCTAAAAACGTTATTATCATTCTTACAAACCTGCTCGTGGTACCGACGTTTCATACCCAACTTCGCGAACGTCGCCCAACCGTTAACAAGTCTCCAGAAGAAAAACGCCACCTGGACGTGGGAGACACCCCAACAAGAAGCCTTCCAAAGGTTGAAGCACCTTTTGGTTACTCCGCCGATCCTCCGCCAAGCAGACACCTCACTTCCCTTCATCATTCGTACTGATGCTAGTGGATACGCTCTGGGTGCCGTACTATGCCAAGGAGAAGGTACGGAAGAACGACCAGTCGAGTACGCAAGCCGCCTACTGGTACCGGCTGAGAAAAACTACTCTACAACCGAACGAGAAGCCCTAGCCGTCGTCTGGGCACTTGGGAAATTCAGAGGGTATGTAGAGGGAAACCCCATAACTCTAGCCACGGACCATCAACCATTGAAATGGCTCCTCACGCTCAAGACACCGTCCGGAAGGCTAGCTCGCTGGGCGTTAGCCCTACAATCATTTAACCTAAACATCGAGTATACCCCGGGGAAACATAACGTCGTAGCAGACACGTTGTCCAGACCACCATGTCCTCCTCACGACGGAGAGGCATGCAACATCTGCATAGTCACTATCGACATGCCCCGCAGGTCAATCGAGGATATCCGAAACGGACAGCTGGAAGACCCAGAAATACAGAAAATCATCAAATGTTTTGAGGACAAAGATCCCACGCTAACCGAATATGAGAAATGGACATCTCGAGGATACCTTATGTCCCAAGGAGTACTATACAGATATTCTCACGATTCCGACTCCGAGGACGCTCAACTGGTAGTACCCGCACACGAACGATCCTCAGTCATGAAAGAATATCACGATCACCCTACGGCAGGACATTACGGCGGTGAACGCACCTACCACCGTATCTCCTCACGCTACTATTGGACCGGAATGAAAAAGTACGTCCAAAACTACGTCAAGGATTGTATCGAGTGCCAACGATACAAGGCTAGTAACCTTAAACCTGCAGGGTTGTTGCAGACCCCAGCAGCATCTCAACGCTTCGAACACATCTCTATCGATCTATTTGGACCATTACCAGAGGCTCCAACCCAAGAACGATGGATCTTCATAGTTGAAGACACCACATCACGTTGGGTAGAACTCTTCGCGCTAATCCAAGCCGATGCTCAGACGTGCGCCCGCATTCTCATCTCTGAGATATTCCTCCGGTTTGGAACACCCAGACGCATAAGCAGCGACAATGGCACTCAGTTTGTCAGTAACATTATGCAGTACGTTACTCACTGTTTAGGCATCAAACAATCACTCACTCCCTTCTACCATCCGCAAGCCAATCCTGTGGAACGAAAGAACAGGGATCTGAAACCACAGCTCGCTATACTCGTCGGAGACGACCACTCGTCTTGGCCAGAGCAACTACCGGCCATAAGATTCGCAATGAACACTGCCCTATGTCAAGCTACAGGTCACTCCGCAGCATTCCTTACATTCGCCAGAGAACTAAGGACCACGGATGATGTAACTCGGGATCAAAAGGCAATCATCCAATCAGAAAATTTCATACCAGAGATCACACCCTACCTCGTGAAACTCACGGATACATTACGAGAAGCCAAACTCCTTGTTGAGAAGCAACAAGATGCCAGCAAGAAATACGCAGACCTCAAACGACGAGAAGGACCAATCTACGAACCAGGAGATCTCGTATGGGTTACCTCCCACACGCTAAGTAAAGCAGCACAGGGACTATCCGCTAAATTCGCACCTAAACGAGACGGCCCATACGTAATCCTGACGCAGAAATCGCCAACAACCTACGAGGTCGCAAACCCAGCCAATTCAGGAGTCATCATTGGAACCTACCACTCTTCAGCGCTGCAACCATTCCATGGACCTTCTGAAACTCCGCCTGCCCCAGTGCAGCCCATACGAAGAAGAGGAAGACCCCGCAAGGTGACCACCCAGGATCCTGGATCTTCGTCGGGACGACTATGAAGATCCAGAGGGGGAGTCTGTAACGCACTACCACAAGTGGCTCCCTCCTTCACTCACCCGTCAAAACACCCCAACACTAGTGCGCACCACTCACCCACAGATGGCGCCACCGGTGTAACTCCCTCGCGCAACTACCACTCAACCGCAATAGGAGGACCACCCGCGCAACCACTCGTCAGTCAAAGTCACTCACGATTTACTTCTGCTTCTTGCAATAAGAACAGAAAATCTTAAGACGTTCTCTTCGACTTACTACGTTGCATCGTGCAAACGAACAACCTAGCAAAGTGAAGTGTTATTGTGTTATTGTGTGCGCGTATTCGTTCTACTTCGTAAAGACTATTATTGTGTTATTTGTTGCTATTGTAAATTTTGTTATTTCTTTTCTTGTTATAAATAAATTCGTGTTCTCACCGAACTCATATTTTCTTGTGCTAACCTGGCTACCACAAAATTTATTTTTCAATGTATAAAAGACATGAACTTACAAAAACATTAGAAAATATGATTAATTTTGGATTTCCACAATTTCGAATTCGAAAATTAATCTACGACTGAGTTAATTAACTTTTAGTTCGATTGATGGCTAAAATGTGCTTTAGAGCCTTTACTACACTCTATAATAATATTATTTTAAAATATATAAAAGACATGAACTCACAAAAACATTACAAAATATGATTAATTTTGGCTTTCCACAATTTCGAATTCGAACATTAATCTACGACTGAGTTAATTGACTTTTACTTCGATTGACGGCTAAAATGTGCTTTAGAGTCTTTACTACACCCTATAATAAAATTATTTTTGAATAATATATAAAGACACAAACTCACAAAAACATTACAAAATTGATTAATTTTGGCTTTCCACAATTTCGAATTCGAACATTAATCTACGACTGAGTTAATTGACTTTTACTTCGAGTGACAGCTAAAATGTGCTTTAGGGCCTGTAGTACTACACCATATGATAATATTATTTTTAAATGTATAAAAGAAATGAACTCACAAAAACATTACAAAATATGATTAATTTTGGCTTTCCACAATTTCGAATTCGACCATTAATCTACGAGTGAGTTAATTGACTTTTTCTTGGATTGACGGCTAAAATGTGCTTTAGGGCCTGTACTACACCATATGATAATATTATTTTTAAATGTATAAAAGACATGAACCCACAAAAACATTAGAAAATATGATTAATTTTGGCTTTCCACAATTTCGAATTCGAAAATTAATCTACGACTGAGTTAATTGACTTTTAGTTCGATTGATGGCTAAAGTGGGCTTTAGAGCCTTTACTACACCCTATAATAATATTATTTTCTTAAATATAAAAGACATGAACTCCAAAAACCTTACAAAATATGATTAATTTTGGCTTTCCACAGTTTTCGAATTCGAAAATTAATCTACAACTGAGTTAATTGAATTTTACTTCGATTGACGGCTAAAATGTGGTTTGGAGCCTTTACTACACCCTATAATAATATTATTTTTAAATATATAAAAGACATGAACTCACAAAAACATTACAAAATATGATTAATTTTGGCTTTCCAAAATTTCGAATTCGAACATTAATCTAAGACTGAGTTAATTGACTTTTACTACGATTGACGGCTAAAATGTGCTTTAGAGCCTTTACTACACCTTATAATAATATTATTTTTAAATATATAAAAGACATGAACTCACAAAAACGTTAGAAAATATGATTAATTTTGACTTTCCACAATTTCCAATTTGAATATTAATCTACGACTGAGTTAATTGACTTTTACTTCGATTGATGGCTAAAATGTGCTTTAGGGCCTGTACTACACCATATGATAATATTATTTTTAAATGTATAAAAGAAATGAACTCACAAAAACATTACAAAATATGATTAATTTTGGCTTTCCACAATTTCGAATTCGACCATTAATCTACGAGTGAGTTAATTGACTTTTTCTTGGATTGACGGCTAAAATGTGCTTTAGGGCCTGTACTACACCATATGATAATATTATTTTTAAATGTATAAAAGACATGAACCCACAAAAACATTAGAAAATATGATTAATTTTGGCTTTCCACAATTTCGAATTCGAAAATTAATCTACGACTGAGTTAATTGACTTTTAGTTCGATTGATGGCTAAAGTGTGCTTTAGAGCCTTTACTACACCCTATAATAATATTATTTTTTTAAATATAAAAGACATGAACTCCAAAAACCTTACAAAATATGATTAATTTTGGCTTTCCACAGTTTTCGAATTCGAAAATTAATCTACAACTGAGTTAATTGAATTTTACTTCGATTGACGGCTAAAATGTGGTTTGGAGCCTTTACTACACCCTATAATAATATTATTTTTAAATATATAAAAGACATGAACTCACAAAAACATTAGAAAATAAGATTCATTTTGGCTTTCCACAATTTCGAATTCGAAAATGAATCTACGATTGAGTTAATTGAGTTTTACTACGATTGACGGCTAAAATGTGCTTTAGAGCCTTTACTACACTATATAATAATATTATTTTTAAATGTATATAAGACATGAACTCACAAAAACATTAGAAAATATGATTAATTTTGGCTTTCCAGAATTTCGAATTCGAACGTTAATCTACGACTGAATTAATTGACTTTTACTTCGATTGACGGCTAAAATGTGCTTTAGAGCCTTTACTACTTACACCCTATAATAATATTATTTTTCAATGTATAAAAGACATGAACTCACAAAAACATTAGAAAATATGATTAATTTTGGCTTTCCACAATTTCGAATTCGAACATTAATCTACGACTGAGTTAATTGACTTTTACTACGATTGACGGCTAAAATGTGTTTTGAGCCTTTACTACATCCTATAATAAATTTATTTTTCAATGTATAAAAGACATGAACTCACAAAAACATTAGAAAATATGATTAATTTTGGCTTTCCACAATTTCGAATTCGAACATTTATCTACGATTGAGTTAATTGACTTTTAGTTGAGTTTTCGTCTAAAATATCCCTTTAGTGTGTTTAGTATAAGCCGCAAAAATTATTTTAAAATATATTGTACCAATAAAATTACAAAATTACTACAGAACATCATTAGTTGTTACTTTCCACAATTTAAATTTCGAATCACTTTGCGATTGACCTAATGGACATTTAAATGGCCATTGAAGTAAAAGTGTCTTTTACATTTACACATTTAATTTAACTCAAGAAAAATTATTCTTTAACATAAAATCGACGATAAGTATCATTGATTGTTGCTTTCCACAATTTCAACTTGAAATTAATTTGCGATTGAACTAATTGGTGCCTAATTGGCAGGTAAGTTGAAACGTGCCTTTTATAAGTTTAGTAACCAGAAAAAAACTTTATTTTGAACGTAATTAGTCTATAAGAGCAGGAAATCAATAAAAAGTATGATTGATTGAAGTTTTCCACAATTTCAAGTTCGAAATGGTCGAGTTTCGAGTTTGGGTTAATGGACTTTAATTGCTTTTGAGTGTACTACGTTTTTGTGTAATTTAGAATTTGTGGAATCAAGTAATTAAATTGGGTTCCAAATTTTATACAGGGTGCCTCCTTAGTGCTTTAGAAAATGTTTTTATCCACACTTCTAAAAATTTTTGAAGTGCAGGGACACCCTGTATAAATATGTCTATAAAATACAGTTTTATGTGTTATTTTTGCATGAATCTTAAAATGAGAAATACCGTTTAGAAATATTACAACTTTTTCTTATCTACAAACATTAGAGATATTCAAAAACCACCGTATTCATAATAACCGCAAAATCTATAATAAAATTTATATTTTATTGTGTGCATATAATTCAAAGATAGATAAGTACATATACGGAATGACAATTGAATCTCAACAATATAAATTCTACTATCGTTCAATTTTCCTATTTTGCTTCAATAAGCAATCTACAACAACAAGAAAAGAAGTAAGTATAAGCAAGTTTCGAAAATTTAAATTTCGAAACTCACTCTCCTCTCTTCTTTTTTTGTAATCGATAAAACCACCACAACAACCACAACTGATTTAATTTGAAACTTTGAGCAAATTATCCCCGACAATGAATCGAAACTAATTTAAGCTTTTTACAACAATTAAATAGTGTAAATTAATGTTGGTAAATTGGACTTCTTTTTTGTTTCGTGTTCTTGTTCATTACCTACTAAAATATTAACCGCAAGGATTAATAAATCAAAATAAACGATCATTGTATGATTTACAATATGTTTTTATAAGCCTACTTAAAACATATATCAAAATTTTGAAGTTTTATTAAGCTCAAAAACATCCATCCTATCTAAATATGGCGACATACGTTTATAATTAATTTTTAAATCCAACCTTTTTTGTTTAGTCGTGGGAGGCTATGAAAATTTCTATATTGACTCGTGTTTGTTAATTGAAAAGACATTAAAAAATTTTACAAACTTTAAATTTACCTTTTTGCTATGCGATTATTTAGAAAGATCTAAAGTCTCTCCAAATGTTTCGTAGACGTACTTTACTCCGTAAGTCCATTCTAGAACTTACACCCATTGATTTCGTTCTTCCTGAATTTATAAGTCTATGTAGATAGTTTCATTATTTCAGTATTGTCTCGCAATGCTTAAGTTTCTTGACCTTAAGTATATTTAGATGGTTTCTTTATTTCAGTTCTTTTTAGCAACTTTTAGCAATGCTTGTCCTAACTTGATAAGTCTATCTAGATAGTTTCATTATTTCAGTAGTTTTCATTATTCTCTCGCAATGCTTAAGTTTCTTGACCTTTAAGTCTATTTAGATGGTTTCTTTATTTCAGTTCTTTTTAGCAACTTTTAGCAATGCTTGTCCTAACTTGATAAGTCTATCTAGATAGTTTCATTATTTCAGTAGTTTTCAGTATTCTCTCGCAATGCTTAAGTTTCTTGACCTTTAAGTATATTTAGATGGTTTCTTTATTTCAGTTCTTTTTAGCAACTTTTAGCAATGCTTGTCCTAACTTGATAAGTCTATCTAGATAGTTCCATTATTTCAGTAGTTTTCAGTATTCTCTCGCAATGCTTAAGTTTCTTGACCTTTAAGTATATTTAGATGGTTTCTTTATTTCAGTTCTTTTTAGCAACTTTTAGCAATGCTTGTCCTAACTTGATAAGTCTATCTAGATAGTTTCATTATTTCAGTAGTTTTCAGTATTCTCTCGCAATGCTTAAGTTTCTTAACCTTATAAGTCTATTTAGATGGTTTCTTTATTTCAGTTCTTTTTAGCAACTTTTAGCAATGCTTGTCCTAACTTGATAAGTCTATCTAGATAGTTCCATTATTTCAGTAGTTTTCAGTATTCTCTCGCAATGCTTAAGTTTCTTGACCTTTAAGTATATTTAGATGGTTTCTTTATTTCAGTTCTTTTTAGCAACTTTTAGCAATGCTTGTCCTAACTTGATAAGTCTATCTAGATAGTTTCATTATTTCAGTAGTTTTCAGTATTCTCTCGCAATGCTTAAGTTTCTTGACCTTTAAGTCTATTTAGATCGTTTCTTTATTTCAGTTCTTTTTAGCAACTTTTAGCAATGCTTGTCCTAACTTGATAAGTCTATCTAGATAGTTTCATTATTTCAGTAGTTTTCAGTATTCTCTCGCAATGCTTAAGTTTCTTGACCTTTTAAGTCTATTTAGATGGTTTCTATTTTCAGTTCTATATAGCAACTTCTAGCAATGCTTGTCCTAACTTGAGAAGTCTATCTAGATAGTTTCATTATTTCAGTAGTTTTCAGTATTCTCTCGCAATGCTTAAGTTTCTTAACCTTATAAGTCTATTTAGATGGTTTCTTTATTTCAGTTCTTTTTAGCAACTTTTAGCAATGCTTGTCCTAACTTAATAAGTCTATCTAGATAGTTTCATTATTTCAGTAGTTTTCAGTATTCTCTCGCAATGCTTAAGTTTCTTGACCTTTAAGTATATTTAGATGGTTTCTTTATTTCAGTTCTTTTTAGCAACTTTTAGCAATGCTTGTCCTAACTTGATAAGTCTATCTAGATAGTTTCATTATTTCAGTAGTTTTCAGTATTCTCTCGCAATGCTTAAGTTTCTTAACCTTATAAGTCTATTTAGATGGTTTCTTTATTTCAGTTCTTTTTAGCAACTTTTAGCAATGCTTGTCCTAACTTGATAAGTCTATCTAGATAGTTTCATTATTTCAGTAGTTTTCAGTATTCTCTCGCAATGCTTAAGTTTCTTAACCTTATAAGTCTATTTAGATGGTGTCTTTATTTCAGTTCTTTTTAGCAACTTTTAGCAATGCTTGTCCTAACTTGATAAGTCTATCTAGATAGTTTCATTATTTCAGTAGTTTTCAGTATTCTCTCGCAATGCTTAAGTTTCTTAACCTTATAAGTCTATTTAGATGGTTTCTTTATTTCAGTTCTTTTTAGCAACTTTTAGCAATGCTTGTCCTAACTTGATAAGTCTATCTAGATAGTTTCATTATTTCAGTAGTTTTCAGTATTCTCTCGCAATGCTTAAGTTTCTTAACCTTATAAGTCTATTTAGATGGTTTCTTTATTTCAGTTCTTTTTAGCAACTTTTAGCAATGCTTGTCCTAACTTGAGAAGTCTATCTAGATAGTTTCATTATTTCAGTAGTTTTCAGTATTCTCTCGCAATGCTTAAGTTTCTTAACCTTATAAGTCTATTTAGATGGTTTCTTTATTTCAGTTCTTTTTAGCAACTTTTAACAATGCTTGTCCTAACTTGATAAGTCTATCTAGATAGTTTCATTATTTCAGTAGTTTTCAGTATTCTCTCGCAATGCTTAAGTTTCTTAACCTTATAAGTCTATTTAGATGGTTTCTTTATTTCAGTTCTTTTTAGCAACTTTTAGCAATGCTTGTCCTAACTTGATAAGTCTATCTAGATAGTTGCATTATTTCAGTAGTTTTCAGTATTCTCTCGCAATGCTTAAGTTTCTTAACCTTATAAGTCTATTTAGATGGTTTCTTTATTTCAGTTCTTTTTAGCAACTTTTAGCAATGCTTGTCCTAACTTGATAAGTCTATCTAGATAGTTTCATTATTTCAGTAGTTTTCAGTATTCTCTCGCAATGCTTAAGTTTCTTAACCTTATAAGTCTATTTAGATGGTTTCTTTATTTCAGTTCTTTTTAGCAACTTTTAGCAATGCTTGTCCTAACTTGATAAGTCTATCTAGATAGTTCCATTATTTCAGTAGTTTTCAGTATTCTCTCGCAATGCTTAAGTTTCTTGACCTTTAAGTATATTTAGATGGTTTCTTTATTTCAGTTCTTTTTAGCAACTTTTAGCAATGCTTGTCCTAACTTGATAAGTCTATCTAGATAGTTTCATTATTTCAGTAGTTTTCAGTATTCTCTCGCAATGCTTAAGTTTCTTGACCTTTAAGTCTATTTAGATGGTTTCTTTATTTCAGTTCTTTTTAGCAACTTTTAGCAATGCTTGTCCTAACTTGATAAGTCTATCTAGATAGTTTCATTATTTCAGTAGTTTTCAGGATTTTGTCGAAACGTACGTTTCGCCTTTTTTATATTTATTAATGCGAGCTAAATATTTGCTTTGATTTTCTTCCCGAGGTGCATTCTTTGGACACTATTTAAAACTTTTTGTTGATCTTAAATCGTCCTCTAAGTAAATTGAGCGATATTTAATTAATATTTTAACTTAATTAGAAGGAACTATTTTGTGTCAAATTGATCGTATTTGTAAGTTAAAGCAAGCAGTGGAAACTTTAAAAGTTGAGCTAAGTTATTGAATTAACAAACTTTTTAAGTACCTTAGCGTTTCATGTTTGATATCTTAGAAATGTTTACAAATTTACTTCCAATTTTTTTATTTTTTTTGTGCAAAGAAAATGCGACTTTTCTTGAAATTCGGGATTTAATTTGAAATTTAAATTAAAAATAAATTTTTTTCTCTCGTTCGCTCCCTTCACTTTTAATTATAAATACTACCCTTCAGGTAACTAAACAACGACTTTTATTGACGTACTAATTTGTTTACTTTAACAAAGTATTAGGTTGCCAAATAAACAAAATCGATTAGGTAAAAATAGCTTTAAAATTTATAACCAAAACTTTTTAAATTGATGGAGACAGGTAAAAGAGGAACAAAATATTAAAAAAGATGATGATAAAATTATAAGAGGAGATCTACAGAAAGTATTTTTGCATGGAAAAAGTAGACTTGCTCCACTTGTTCATCGGTCATGGATCACCATGTTACGTCCCCTCATGCGTTTTTTGAAAATTTAAAATAAAAATATGCCAGAGGCAGCTAGATCTGGAGTCTAGACTATATGGAGAGTGATCCGCCTAAAAAAAGTCAAACTTGCAGAGATGTTGGACTTGGAGTGCTTTGTGGACCCCTCATTGTCGTGAAGCGAAAAGACATTTCTAGCAGTAGCAATGCTAGGGACCTACAAACGACGATTTTCGAAAACCATTTTTGGAAACATTACGATTGTATTCACGACCCCACAGGACCTATTTGGAACCACCATCGATTGTTTCACTCATGGCAAGCTAGATAAATTTTCTAGGTCACTTCCAGGTATATTAATTAAAGACACAGACCTCAAACATACTCGTTGAATTTATTTTTAGGACAATTGTATCTTACAATTGCATCACTTAATAATAAATTAGTTCAAACTAAAAGATATTGATTGATAATTTCCAGACAAGCAAAATAATACAATATTTATAACCTTAAGTATATAGCATTGAATCAAAAGGAAACGTTTGATAAATGAAAGGCTTCCGAAATGGGTCAATAAACTCGCCAGAGTTTTCATTTTGTACTATTATTATTTATTTATTTTTTATTAATTGAATCAACATGCAATTGTTTAAAAGTAATTATAAAGTGATTATTTAAATTTTTGTTTAAAACTTTAAATAGTATACTTAAACACATACAAGATTATGTTATCGTTTCAAGTAATTAACTTTTATTTTGTACACCCATAAGTCTCATAGAGTATATAGTTTTTAAAATTAAATAAATCTTTGAGTTTAATTATTATTATGGGGCAGTTCTTTCTCATTTTACGTGATTAATTGAAAATAGTTTAGATAAGCTAATCATTTTGTTAATTATAGGTACTGCTGTTTATTGCTTTTGTTAAAAGTTGATAAAAAGTAAAGCCTTAGAATATTTAAGTATCCTAGTAAGTCCTTTTACAGTACCTGTAATTGGAAGCTTAGTAAGTCCTTAGAAGAAACATTAACGACCGATTGTTAAAATGAATTATTTATTAATCAAAGCCTACTTGTTATAGTGTTGGTGTGAAAAATCGTTTTTTAGTGTGTAATCAATAGTAATCGTTTTCATCGTAATCGAAGTAATCGAGTTCATTCATAATCCTGACACTGTGTCAGGATGGACAGGACAGGAAAAATGAGGAAATGAATTATTTATTAATCAAAGCCTGCTTGTTATAGTGCTAGTTTGGTTAATCGTCTTTCAGTATTTGTAATCAGTAGTAATCGTAGCTTAGTCCTCAGATCACTGTTAGGGAAATTTATTGGTCTTTTCAAGAGTTTCTGTAATTAATATTCCTTTAACGACCGATTATTAAAATGAATAAATTTATTAATCAAAGCCTACTTGTTATAGTGCTAGTTTGGTTAATCGTCTTTCAGTATCTGTAATCAGTAGTAATCGTAGCTTAGTCCTCAGAGCACTGTTAGGGAAATTTATTGGTCTTTTCAAGAGTTGTCCTAATTAATATTCCTTTAACGACCGATTATTAAAATGAATAAATTTATTAATCAAAGCCTACTTGTTATAGTGCTAGTTTGATTAATCGTCTTTCAGTATCTGCAATCAGTAGTAATCGTAGCTTAATCCTCAGAGCACTGTTAGGGAAATTCTTTGGTCTTTTCAAGAGTTGCCCTAATTAATATTTCTTTAACGACCGATTATTAAAATGAATTATTTTTTAATCAAAGCCTACTTGTTATAGTGCTAGTTTGGTTAATCGTCTTTCAGTATCTGTAATCAGTAGTAATCGTAGCTTAGTCCTCAGAGCACTGTTAGGGAAATTCTTTAGTCTTTTCAAGAGTTATTCTAATTAATATTTCTTTAACGACCGATTATTAAAATGAATTATTTATTAATCAAAGCCTACTTGTTATAGTGCTAGTTTGATTAATCGTAGCTTAGTCCTCAGAGCACTGTTAGGGAAATTCTTGGGTCTTTTCAAGAGTTGGCCTAATTAATATTTCTTTAACGACCGATTATTAAAATGAATTATTTTTTAATCAAAGCCTACTTGTTAGTGCTAGTTTGGTTAATCGTCTTTCAGTATCTGCAATCAGTAGTAATCGTAGCTTAGTCCTCAGAGCACTGTTAGGGAAATTCTTTGGTCTTTTCAAGAGTTATTCTAATTAATATTTCTTTAACGACCGATTATTAAAATGAATTATTTATTAATCAAAGCCTACTTGTTATAGTGCTAGTTTGATTAATCGTAGCTTAGTCCTCAGAGCACTGTTAGGGAAATTCTTGGGTCTTTTCAAGAGTTGGCCTAATTAATATTTCTTTAACGACCGATTATTAAAATGAATTATTTTTTAATCAAAGCCTACTTGTTAGTGCTAGTTTGGTTAATCGTCTTTCAGTATCTGCAATCAGTAGTAATCGTAGCTTAGTCCTCAGAGCACTGTTAGGGAAATTCTTTGGTCTTTTCAAGAGTTATTCTAATTAATATTTCTTTAACGACCGATTATTAAAATGAATTATTTATTAATCAAAGCCTACTTGTTATAGTGCTAGTTTGATTAATCGTAGCTTAGTCCTCAGAGCACTGTTAGGGAAATTCTTTGGTCTTTTCCAGAGTAGTCCTAATTAATATTTCTTTAACGACCGATTATTAAAATGAATTATTTATTAATCATTAATTCATTATTCAGTGAATTTTTTGATGTTTTTAAGATTTGGCCTAATTGAATTTTATAATTGACTTATTAATTGTTAAAATTAATTGTTTATTAATAAAAATGCTGAAACATAATTAGTCATTTTGATGTAATTAAGAATTTTAACGGGATAATTAATTACAAATTGCAAAATAAATAGCGTAGGGCTAAAATTTTCTTCGACAAATTTAAAAGCGATGGGCGCACGATTATTAATTTAAATTGTTACAAATTTGTTAAATTAGGGTCAAATATTCCCTTCGCATGTATTTCGGAAGTAAGACCAAATACGAAATATACCTAAGGTTTTGGTGAAATTAATAAATTTTAGTAAAAGGGAAATATAGAACACAATTAACAGGAAACTAAGACAAAACTTGCGAATTTGTACAAGCCCTTATTATTAACTTTATTAATTATTAATAAACACACAAAATGTCGTATTTGTTAAAAAATATCGAGTATGAAACTGTATCAAATTGTTAATAGAGTAAATTTAGCGAGTTTTTGGCCGAGAGCCAATTGTTCTATAGTGTTAGGAACAAGAATCGATTCTATGTTGAGCGAGCAAAAGCTGCCCGGTTTTGAGCGTTCAATAGTGAAACTTCAACCGACGGTTTTAAGCTGCAAAAATAGGATTATTGAAAATATTCGCACAAACCAACACCGAAGGAAAAGACGGAGAATAGACAAATAATAGGAAGCCAAAATAAATTTTGTTGCAGACATAAAGAATATACTTTTACTCACGACGACGACGTATTATTGTGTGTGTGTGTCTACCTTTAAGTTAGTCCACCTACCGCCCCTTCTACTCGTGCATTATCCATGTTTTTCTAGTTGAAAGCTCTAAGTTTACGATGTAAGTGGTTGCAGCCCAAGTAAAAGCACCCTCAAAAAAACAAAAAAAAGAGAGACACAAAGATTAAATCTAAATTATGTCTGCAGCGTTACAACTGCGTACCGAGGCATTTACATAACGTATGTTACATATTAATAGAGCCACGTTTTATAAACGAAATTTATAAACGCGAGCAAACTCAAATTTTATAAATCAACCCCCCCCCCCTTATACGTGCATTAATAATTTTACAAAAGTTTAGTAATTTAAGAGACCCCGACACAAATTATTATAATTGCGGGGTTTTTGTTTGTTAAGTTGGGGGTTGGTACGAGTTAAAAGAGTAAATCGCAACAACGAGGTGTCCGATATTGTGTCACGCGAGTTTTGTACGTATTTTATAGCGCATCGTTTCAAAACTACTATATACCCCCTTATCTAACGCGCGATAAAATCAACTAACATAATATATATTTAAGTAAAAATACATGGCGTGCTTGTAACTATAGCAATTAATACACCACAGATATTTATAAACACCAACACACAACTTCCTTTGGTAAAACTTTTTTTTTTATTACTTATCTCATTAACAAATTCAATGTACGATTTTACTTGGAAATTAATTGATTAATAACCACACAAAGGCTTGAGTGAGGTGTTACTTAAAACAAGTAACTGAATATTAAGTAGATATTGTGAATCACGCCAAAAAATCGTTAATAGTACAGTCAATAAAATTATTAATTGCAACTCAAACATACAGGGTGTCAACTTTGCTCTTGGTCTAATTATAAAAGTCTCTCTGAAGAAGATTTTTGTACATCTGGACTCTTTTGACACTTACAGTTAGTACCTACTTGGGCTAGACTAGGAGTTACTCTGGGAGGATTCTCATCTAGCTCTTCGGAGAAGCTGCCATCAAAAACAGGTCCTGGTCCTGATCGTAAATTTCTTGAACTATTTTCCTTTCCCTGGTAAAGCAGGGAGGGTAACTCGGTAAAATGTGCTTCACATTTAAAGGTTAAGGAAAGCTAAGAACCGTCAGGACCTTTTCAGGAGCACCGGCTTCAGATTTGAACCGTCGTCTTTATAAATTTTTTTCTAACAGTTTGGTTGAGACCACCTTATGAGGGGTTATCGAAAGAGTTAAAAAAATTCTAAAACAGCTCCAATATCAAGTTGAGAGAAAAATATCAATTTTATTAGTCTAATTAAACAAGCCAAGTATTTACGTGAACTTTATCACCGTAGGTCAAGTTTTCACTAAATTTCCAATCTTATTGAAAATAAACTTTAACTCAAAGGTACCTTAACTCAAATTTAGTTTAAGTCGATATGTTAATATAAAGTTAGGAGAAACTTGAAGAGAAACTGCAAGAGGGTTAAAGCGAGCAAGAGACAGCGTTTTTTGGCAAAAATGTAACTACGATCGAACTCTTTTTATTGATAAGTATAAAGTTACTATTTTATAACTATTTACAGGGTTATTCATAAAATGAGTATTTACTCATTTAAATTTTTTAAGAAACAAATCTCAATTTTTTCACAAAAATATCTTTTTTGAATTTAACATTAAATTCTACGAACGAATTTTTCGAATATGTAAATTTAAACGTTTTTGAGATAATTTGAGTTTTTCCAAAAATTTTTAGTTTCATGCTCAATATTGACTCATTAAAACTTTTCGACAACCACATTTTAAATTTCTTGTGTCATTTTTGACTTCAGAATTCAATTTCACAAAAGTGTGTTAACATGCCCTATACCAAAATTCAGCAGTTTTTGAGGTATTCTGTGATTTTTGATAAATTTTGAGTTTCAATGAATACGTGAGTCAGGACGTGAGTACGTGACTTAAAAATTCATATCGTTAAAATTACAATTCTGAAAATAATTGTTGGTTGTTTTTTTTTGACCTTGGTTTAATCTGATAATTGGTGGTAGTAAGTATGGTCAATTTTTTTAATAAAACTGCAGTTTTATTAAAAAAATTGACCATACTTACTACCACCAATTATCTGAAAATAATTTCAATAAAGCACATAATTACTGTTTCTTAGGCCTTTAATTCTCAAAAATCATTACTTTGAAAACATCTACAGGGCGCTCAATAACGACCGTCAACTCATTTAAACTTTTCAACGACCTTATCTAAAATATTTTATAAGAAACACCTTGTAATTTATTGCATTTTTGGATTCGACATTAAATTGTACAAAATTTTTGTTAACATGGCCTTATACCAAAATTCAACAATTTTTGAGATATTTTATGATTTTTGATAAATTTTGAGTTGCAATGAATACGTAAGTTTCGAAGTGAGTACGTGACTTAAAAATTCATATCGTTAAAATTACAATTCTGATACTAATTTCAATAAAGCTCATAATTACTGTTACTTAGGCGTTTAATTCTCAAAAATCATTACTTTGAAAACACCTACAGGGCGCTCAATAACGACCGTCAACTCATTTAAGCTTTTCAACGACCTTATCTGAAATATTTTATAACAAACACCTTGTATTTTATTGCATTTTTGGATTCGACATTAAATTGTACAAACATTTTGTTAACATGGCCTTATGCCAAAATACAACAGTTTTTGAGATATCTTGTGATTTTTGATAAATTTTGAGTTGCAATGAATACGCGAGTCTCGAAGTGAGTACGTGACTTAAAAATTCATATCGTTAAAATTACAAATCTGGAAATAATTTCAATAAAGCACATAATTACTGTTACTTAGGCCTTTAATTCTCAAAATTCATTACTTTGAAAACATCTACAGGGCGCTCAATAACAACCATCAACTCATTTAAACTTTTCAACGACCTTATCTGAAATATTTTATAAGAAACACCTTGTATTTTATTGCATTTTTGGATTCGACATTAAATTGTACAAACTCTTTGTTAACATGGCCTTATACCAAAATTCAACAGTTTTTGAGATATTTTGTGATTTTTGATAAATTTTGAGATTCAATGAATACGTGAGTACGTACATGACTAAAAATTCATATCGTTAAAATTACAATTCTGAAAATAATTTCGCTAAAGTACATAATTACTGTTACGTAGGCCTTTAATTTTCGAAAGTCATTATTTTGAAAATATCTACAGAGTGTTCAATAATGACTGTCAATTAATTTAAACTCTTCAACGACCTCATCTCAGTTTTTTCGAATGAAATGCGCTGTATTTTATTGCATTTATGAATTCATACTGGTTTCCTATAGTTCAATAAATAATTCTATAAAATAATTTTTAAAGTTCAAAGTCCGAAGAGACTCAAAACTTGCACCAAGTTTTCAAAATTTTAAATTACAAATAATTTCAAGAATTTTCTTATTGGAAGTAATTGAAATAAATACAGATTTAGGGAAAACCTCTAGTGTATAGAGTATTGGAAAATTTATGGCTCAAAGTTTAGCAAAAGAAAAAAAATTAAAAATTCCAAAAAAGAAAAATAAATGCATTTTTTGGAAATAAAAGTTTTACACGGTTTTTACGTCAGAGACATCACACGTCTTGCACGATCTAAAATTAATCCTATTAAAAAGTTGGTGGCAATTTAAAATTATAAAATTTCGAAAACTTACTTTTATCTAAAATTAGGAAAATTTCGGAAAATGAATTTTCCGTATAATTTTTTAATAAACTCGAGCAAAAGTAGACTATAATTTGTTTTGGATTTTGATTCTTTTGGAACAGTAAACAGTTTTTGGCCATTTTGACCTTTAATTGTTTTTAACAAAATATTTTATTTAATTATAGTAAATGCGCCGCATTTAATTAAAATACCTTTAATTAAACTTTTAGCGAAACCATAAATTTTCAACGTTCAGGAATTGTAATTTCATCAATTTATTTTTCAAGTTGGCTTGATTAATTAAACATCAATTGTTTTTGAAAATCAATTTAACATTTTCAAGCACTATAAATGTTTAGTTAGCAATTTTTTTTTCCAAATCAGGAAAAATCTCCTACACAATTTCCAAATTTTATACTTTAAACTACCTCAAATTCTTCCTGACTTTATACGAGTTTTCGAAAGAGTCTTAGGCCTTTATTGTTCATTTTGGGAAATGAGACTAATAAGTTTCTACTGAAATAGCTTCTACACGTGTGTAATTTTTGTGAAGGGGTGGAAATATGGAAAAGAAATTTTCCAAACACCTAAATTTTCTGTTGAAAACTTTTGAAAGTTTTAATTTTATTATTTTTAGGTAAAAATTTTAATATTTTTTTTGCAGATTGAAATATTTTAAGAAAAAAAAGAAAGATTTAAACGTCCCGGATTTTTAGATTTGTTTAATAAATCTACAGATTATGTAAAAAATTCTTGAGAAAAGAAAATTTCCACAACTTGACATTTTAAGCCTCAACGAAAAGAAAACAAATTTATGTAGAGGAAATTAATTTTATGCACTATATTTAATTATTTTTCTCTCGCAATTTAAAAAAAAAGAAAACCGAGGAAAAGATTTTTCGAGAAAAACGAGAAAACATGTTAAATAGTTATGGTGTAGTTGAGAGTCGTAAGTAGTAAATTTTCTTCAACCACTCAACAACAACAATCTGCACTTTTTGGTTAAACCATAAAGCGGTACTTAAAAGGAAATGACTGTATTTGAAGGCTTTTCCGGTTCCTTAAAACATTTATAAAGGTCGTTTTAAGCGTCAAATTAAACTCGATGATAAAATTAGTTGACAATTAAAAATAAAAAGACGCGCGCCAAAAAATATTAAAATCAAATTTCCAAGGTGAAAAGAAAACCTCGAGTATCGCTTTGGTTTTATAGAAAAATTCGGACGTGGAAAAAGTTTTGATTTGGAGAAAAAATTTATAATTCATTATTCATAATTTTATAATGTCAATATTGACAACAATTGTTGTTTGGTATTTTAATTCTTGACCTTCGTAACGGACAATTCTTGTAGTGCTTGGGGACCTTTTTAAAATCCCACACACAATTTAATTCTTTCGACTTCTACTTAATATGGTCATTGTGCGAGTGCGAGTTAAACAAAAGGAGTTGTAAAATCCCTCATTTTAGTACAACTTGAGCCCTTTTTGACACTTTAAATTTAAGTTTAACAAAAGGTGACTTAAAGTTAGATTAACAACACTTTACGACGAGAGAGAATCAAAAATGTTTGAAAGTTAATTAGGGGATTTCGAAAATCACCCCTTTTGTTGAAAATGAGTAAAAGGGTTGTTTTTTTACACGTTGGAGATTTTTTATAACTGCGATGTAAAATGAATAAATGATGTCAAAACGTTTTTGATTTTAATTTAACTGTAACATTAAAAAAACAGCCGGAAAATTGTTTCAAAAAATCCAATTTTGTGTTGTTTTTAAATAATTTATTAGGAAAAAGATTGGTTTTTGGTTGCATTTCAAATTCGTTGCATGCGGATTTATGCGATTGTGTCGAAATATAAAAGGAGAGAAGAAAAACGAGAGATGGATTTATAAAAATAAAAGTTTTAACATTTTTGTAATTTAATTGGATTGGAGTTTGAAGAAGTTTTTAAATTAGTAAAATTGGGATTTTTGCGCGAGAGTGGTGGTTTTGGTTGGCGACGAGGAAATTGAAATCGCAAAACTCACCGGCCAGGGTGAAGGAAGCCACGATGGTCACGACACTCCCGTGTCGATCCCGGGTCAAAATCGAATTCACTTTTCATTCACAGTCACTTCAACACATAGTCACTAACGGTCCACAAATTTTTTTTTCTATAAATCACGAGTTTGGTGGAAATGAGCGGAAATTTAAATTTTTTACGTAAGAAAAATTAGAAATTTTCGTTTTGAATAAGAAGAGGAATGTTTATGTTTACAATATGTTTATGTAACGTAAATGAGCAGCAAGTCTACTCCTCGTAACAACTCGAAGCACACTGTCTGCTTTTGGTGCACCAGGAGAGCGTGAGCTTCTGTTGGCGCTGGCGCCCATCCGGTCGATGCGTCACCCCCCGTTTTTCTTCACCCTCGGTAGCGCCATCGGTGGCAAATTTCGCCAACTTTGTAGCAGTAGCGTCGCGACGCAGTCAAATAACATCCGCAACAAACGACGACTCTCGCTCACAACCATCTGCGACATGTATAATGCAAAAGAATAAAACATTCATTTAAATAATTAAAAAGGCACACAGCAGGTAAACGAACTGACTTAATTCGCAGATGTTAGCACAAAGATGTGTAAGATAAGCTTTAGATTTTGAAACTTTCGCAAAACTTTGGCATGCAAATTTAAAACCTCCCATCCACCCGACCCATCGCAACTTCAAAAATTTTATATCAACTACAAACTAAGTACGAAAGTTTCCAAAAACAAAATATGACGGCGAAAATTATGAAAACAGTCGCGCAAGTTTTATAATTATTTCAAAATTGGCATACATTAGCTCTCAGCTTCTTGTAGAGGAGTAGCGCGCAGAGCAGCGCGCTACACAACGCTACAACAGTTTATAACAAATTAATTGGTTCGTAAAGCTTCATCAACGCCAAAGCGCACTTCATTTCCAACTCGCTCAAACTTTTTCCTTTTTTTTTATTATTTTTATTTCAAATATTACATTTTTTCCCTCTCAACTCACTTAAAAGAAAAACAATTCAAACTTTCTCTCCCGATTTAAATGTTCATTTATTTCCCAAACGAGAAGTTTTTAAATTTCGTTTTGGGAATAATGTAAGAATAATAAATTTACAATTTAAGTATTTTTATTTATTCCTAACTGCATTAAATAATAATGCGGCGATGTTTACAATTTGGAGAAAAATCTCTGTGTGACATCGACAGTAATGGATAGATATAACACAACATTCATAGTTTTGTAACTCAGTAGGCGACGACGCATTGTTATATTATAATAGTCGAAATCCCTCGTTACAGCTTTTCCCGTCTCATTACTAAAACATCGTCTTTCTCTCGTACAAATAAATTCGATGAATAATTTCCGAATCACTCTTGATAGTTCAGTGCATGTGCGTGAGAATTAATTTAACTACAATACACTCGTGAATTATTTATTTTATACCAACCGATACAAAAAGAAAAAAAATTAACTCTAGCAACCCTCAATTTATTCAAAACTCTCATCAACTTTTGATCAAAAAAAATTTCATTTGAACAATTAAAGTAATTAGATTGCGCTCAACCACCTTGTGGATTTTTATTTGATTGCAAGTAATAAACGCGAATTGAATTTTTTTGGAAATCGATACTTCAATTTTACCAAAGATCCCAGAAGGAATGTGTCAAAAATAATGCACGTATCATCCATCAACATTCAAAAAGCTTTTTTTAGAGTGAAACAAATGCGTCTCAAAAATTTGATCTTGACGACTTTTAAAAAAACTTTTTAAAACATCGTCAACTTCTTCGACAGCACCCAATAAGCTTCTTCTCAGAGTAGCCCAATTTTAGCCCAACAAATTAAATCTTGCGAGGCAAAACCTCGAAGATGTTAAGTGAGGCACTAAACGCTGTAGGTGGCGTTGAACAACCAAACGCGGTAATCAAATTATATTTTCAGATATGGATGAATATTGGTTAATTCCAAAAGCACCTAGAGAGACTTTACTGAAGCTAGATCGTTTGATCGCGGTCGTGGCCGCTACCGCTTGATCACATTGGTGCATTGAACTAATGCGGCCTAAGTCGTGATCGAGCTAGCGGTCGCGACCGCGATAACTTAATACTACTGTCTTACATTTGCGTGTTGAGACAAGAACGATCTGACGTTCAATAGCTTAGAACTAGATAGTTTGATCGCGGCCGTGGCCGCTTACGCATGATCACATTGGTGCATTGGACTAATACGGCCTAGGTCGTGATTGAACTAGCAGCCGCAGCCGCGATAATTGAATATTACAGTTTTACATTTGCGTGTTCAGCCAAGAACGATCTGGAGTTCAATAGCTAGAGCTAGATCGCTTGATCGCGGCCGTGGCCGCTTACGCATGATCACACTGGTGCATTGGACTAATGCGGCCTAGGTCGTGATCGAACTAGCAGCCGCGGCCGCGATAATTGAATATTACAGTTTTACATTTGCGTGTTCAGACAAGAACGATCTGGAGTTCAATAGCTAGAGCTAGATCGCTTGATCGCGGCCGTGGCCGCTTACGCTTGATCACATGGGAGCATTGGACTAATGCGGCCTAGGTCGTGATCGAACTAGCAGCCGCGGCCGCGATAATGGAATATTACAGTTTTACATTTGCGTGTTCAGACAAGAACGATCTGGCGTTCAATAGCTAGAGCTAGATTGCTTGATCGCGGCAGTGGCCGCTTACGCATGAACACATCGGTGCATTGGACTAATGCGGCCTATGACGTGATCGAACTAGCAGCCGCGGCCGCGATAATTGAATATTACAGTTTTACATTTGCGTGTTCAGACAAGAACGATCTGGAGTTCAATAGCTAGAGCTAGATCGCTTGATCGCGGCCGTGGCCGCTTACGCTTGATCACATTGGAGCATTGGACTAATGCGGTCTAGGTCGTGATCGAACTAGCAGCCGCGGCCGCGATAATTGAATATTACAGTTTTACATTTGCGTGTTCAGACAAGAACGATCTGGCGTTCAATAGCTGGAGCTAGATTGCTTGATCGCGGCAGTGGCCGCTTACGCATAATCACATTGGTGCATTGGACTAATGCGGCCTATGTCGTGATCGAACTAGCAGCCGCGGCCGCGATAATTGAATATTACAGTTTTATATTTGCATGTTCAGACAAGAACGATCTGACGTTCAATAGCTAGAGCTAGATCGTTTTATCACGGTCGTGGCCTCTACCGCGTTATCACATTGGTGCATTGGAGTAATGCGACCTGGGTCGTGATCTCATAGCAGCCGCGGTCGTGGTAACTTAATACTACAGTCTTATATTTATGTGTTCAGACAAGAATGATCTGACAGCTAGAGCTAAATCAGTTGATCGTAACCGTGGGCGTGGCCGTGGCCACTAGCGCAAGATCAAAATGGTACATTGAACCAATGCGGCTTAGTTCGTGAAAGAACTAGTGGCTGCGGCAGCGATAAATTAATACTACGGTCTTACATTTGCGTGTTGAGACAAGAACGATCTGACGTTCAATAGCTAGAGCTAGATCGTTTGATCGCGGCCGCTACCGCTTAATCACATTGGTGCATTGGACTAATGCGGCCTAGGTCGTGAACGAGCTAGCGGCCGCGACCGCGATTTCTTAATACTACGGTCTTACATTTGCGTGTTGAGACAAGAACAATCTGACGTTCAATAGCTAGAGCTAGAACGTTTGATCGTGGTCGTGGCCGCTACCGCGTGATCAGATTGGTGCGTTGGACTAATGCGGCCTAGGTCGTGATCGAACTAGCGGCCGCGACCGCGATTTTTTAATACTACGGTCTTACATTTGCGTGTTGAAATAAGAACAATCTGACGTTCAATAGCTAGAGCTAGATCGTTTGATCGTGGTCGTGGCCGCTACCGCGTGATCAGATTGGTGCGTTGGACTAATGCGGCCTAAATCGTGAACGAACTAGCGGCCGCGACCGCGATTACTTAATACTACGGTCTTACATTATCGTGTTGAGACAAGAACAATCTGACGTTCAATAGCTAGAGCTAGATCGTTTGATCGTGGTCGTGGCCGCTACCGCGTGATCAGATTGGTGCGTTGGACTAATGCGGCCTAGGTCGTGAACCAACTAGCGGCCGCGACCGCGATTTCTTAATACTACGGTCTTACATTTGCGTGTTGAGACAAGAACAATCTGACGTTCAATAGCTAGAGCTAGATCGTTTGATCGTGGTCGTGGCCGCTACCGCGTTATCAGATTGGTGCGTTGGACTAATGCGGCCTAGGTCGTAAACGAACTAGCGGCCGCGACTGCGATTAATTAATACTACGGTCTTACATTTGGGTGTGGAGAGAAAAACGATCTGACGTTCAATAGCTAGAGCTAGATCGTTTGATCGCGGCCGTGGCCGCTACCGCGTAATCACATTGGTGCATTGGACTAATGCGACCTAGATCGTGATCTCGTAACTGCCGCGGTTACGGTACTTAATACTACAGTCTTATATTTGTCTGTAGTCTGCGAAAACCTAAATGGTAGTTGACTCGTCAGCCATCTTGTTAGCCCTACGTAAAAGTGACGTTAATTGTATAGTTGCATTTACTAAAGACTACTGACACGTGACCACCTTGATGGTATTTATAAATAAAGATGAAAATGACTTATTTCGTAAGCTCAATTATTTAGTTTTGTTAATACATTTATTGTTATAAATTAATTATTTATTGAATATTTTAAAAGTCACGTGACGGTAGTCTTTAAAAAATGCGACTGTAATAAACATACCTAAGAGTGATAGATTTAGAAACTGTTTTATCGGCCTTATGTATTATTGCATAATATAAGTCACTTTGACGTGGGAGCCAAGATGGCTGACGATCCCTTTATATTAGTAGCTATAGCCATAATAGCCACATAATCCTTAATTGTCATTGGCAAATAGATTAAGGAAAATAAAACCGCATATCCCAGCATTTTAGCTTTGAAATGAGCCGAAATTGAAACTACGAAATCAAAGACATTCATATATCCGGGGAGAAGGCTTAAAGAAAAGTGAAAATCCATTACAAATTAATTTTCTTTTCACACCCAATCGAAAATTTCTCACCCCAAATTTCCTAACACGTAATGATTTAATAATATTTACAACAAATTCATTAATAAACAGTTGTTTTAATAAGACGTAAACTGTTGTCGGTTAATAATAATATTTTTAATTACAAATAAAGTAAAGAAACGCGCGACATTCATCATCGGAAATTGCCAATAATAAATTGTGTGTTTTATCAATCGTATTAAAAAGTCTGTTAGAGGATGATTTAATTCGAGCATAAAATAGTAGATAATTTTAATAAAGTATGATTAATGTAGTTATCAGTTTTTCTAAAAGCGAAATTTAAAAATGTTGTTATTTAAATTTAATTGGAATTGACTAATGTTTATACTCCCACACGACACGTTGGTGGCTTTGATGTGACACGAAAATAAAATTAAGAAGTCGCTCGACCAAATTATTAATTGAATATTTCTTGTTTTAATACAAAAATTTTGACTTAAGCTAAATTACAACTTAAAGAATAAGAACAAGACGGTTTCAGCTTTACTTTGAAGGTATTAAGGACTTTGGCGGTTATGATTAAGGACAAGCAATATTAAAGTGTAGTAATTTTCTAGAGCTTTTGTAAATCGATCTGTTAAAGGGGTAAATTTAGAGACGCTGACTTAAAGAAAATCCTGATTTGAGTTCTGGTTAAGGTTGAGCCACATCAAAAGGTAGTTTCAGGGTCTTTAATATTGTTTCAGGCTTTCCAAGTGGTTAATTAATTATCTATAGGTTAAAGGAGAAAATGTTGAGATACTGACTTTAAAAAAATCCTGACTTTATTGTAGTTAAGGTTGAGCCACATTAAAGGTTAGTTCAAGGGACTTTAATAATTTTCCTAGGCTTTCCAAGTGGTTAATTGATTAGCTATGTGTTAAAGGAGAAAATGTAGAAACACCGACTTTAAAAAAATCCTGACTTTATTGTAGTTAAGGTTGAGCCACATTAAAGGTTAGTTCAAGGGACTTTAATAATTTTCCTAGGCTTTCCAAGTGGTTAATTGATTAGCTATGTGTTAAAGGAGAAAATGTAGAAACACCGACTTTAAAAAAATCCTGACTTTATTGTAGTTAAGGTTGAGCCACATTAAAGGTTAGTTCAAGGGACTTTAATAATTTTCCTAGGCTTTCCAAGTGGTTAATTGATTAGCTATGTGTTAAAGGAGAAAATGTAGAAACACCGACTTTAAAAAAATCCTGACTTAAGTGTGGTTAAGGTTGAGCCACGTTAATGGTTAGTTATAGAGCCTTTAATAATTTTTTAACCTACTGACTTTAAAAAAATCCGGGCTTAAGTTGTGGTTAAGGTTGAGCCACATTAAAGAATAGTTTTAGGTTTTTAATAATTTTCTCAGGCTTTCCACATCTTAAGTCAATTATCGAACTGTTAAAGACGAAAATGGAAAAGCGGTGGCTTAAAGAAAATCCTGACTTAAATCGTAGTTAAGGTTGAGCCACATTAAAGGGTAGTTTTAAGCCTTTAAAATTTTTCTCAGGCTTTCCACGTCTTATATCAATTATCGAACTCTTAAAGATGAAAATGGAAAAACGGTGGCTTAAAGAAAATCCTGACTCAAATCGTAGTTAAGTTTGAGCCACATTAAAGGATAGTTTTAAGCCTTTAAAATTTTTCTCAGGCTTTCCACATCTTATGTCAATTATCGAACTGTTAAAGATGGAAATGGTAAAAAACGATGACTTAAAGAAAATCCTGACTTAAGTTGTAGTTAAGGTTGAGCCACATTAAAGGGTAGTTTTAAGCCTTTAAAATTTTTCCCAGGCATCCCACGTCTTAAGTCAATTATCGAACTGTTAAAGATGAAAATGGAAAAATGGTGGCTTAAAGAAAATCCTGAGTTAAGTCGTAGTTAAGGTTGAGCCACATTAAAGGGTAGTTTTAAGCCTTTAAAATTTTTCTCAGGCTTTCCACGTCTTATGTCAATTATCGAACTGTTAATGATGAAAATGGAAAAACGGTGGATTAAAGAAAATCCTGACTTAAATCGTAGTTAAGGTTGAGCCACATTAAAGGGTAGTTTTAAGCCTTTAAAATTATTCTCATGCTTTCCACGTCTTAAGTCAATTATCGAACTGTTAAAGATGAAAATGGAAAAATGGTGGCTTAAAGAAAATCCTGACTTAAGTCGTAGTTAAGGTTGAGCCACATTAAAGGGTAGTTTTAAGCCTTTAAAATTATTCTCAGGCTTTCCACGTCTTAAGTCAATTATCGAACTGTTAAAGATGAAAATGGTAAAAAACGATGACTTAAAGAAAATCCTGACTTAAGTTGTAGTTAAGGTTGAGCCACATTAAAGGGTAGTTTTAAGCCTTTAAAATTATTCTCAGGCTTTCCACGTCTTAAGTCAATTATCGAACTGATAAAGATGAAAATGGAAAAATGGTGGCTTAAAGAAAATCCTGACTTAAGTCGTAGTTAAGGTTGAGCTACATTAAAGGGTTTTTTAATAAAGGTAGAGATAAATTTTAAAATATTAACTTTAAGATAATCTTGACTTGAGCAAAGGTTCAAAATTAGTAATTCAATGTATTGTGAGATCATTTCAATTGATTGAACTGAAATAATTTCAACTTCAATTAATTTGAAAACAACTACCTACCTAATGAAAATAAAACCGAAATAGTCAACTGAACGTAATGCAATCACAGTTAGGTGCACCTACCATGTACGTTTATAAAAAATATAATATTGTTTGATTAATGAAGTGTCTTTATTTTCGAATAAAATATCGATATAAATAAAAGAGTATTCTACATGTGCTTTTTGTATGCAGAACTAAATATTATTTTTAAAATTTTAGATTCATTAATATTAATTGGCTCAGATCATTAACCAAATATTAGATAAATCATTTCAAAGTGGCATAAAATTTAATGAATGCACTATTATTACTACTATGTTTATGGTAAATAAATTGTTTTCAACAAACATTTTTATAATTGATCATTAGTTGTTAATTTGTTGGATATTTTTATTGAATGTGACGTTTCGTGTAAATCTTTGGGTTTAGAAGGAGGGGAAGAAAAAATTTTATACATATAAAAGGCAAAATCTTTAATAAAGTGCAAGTATGAATAAAAGAGCAATTTTTTATGTTAAGCTGAAAGTTATTCGAACGACATTTTAATGAATTTTGGCTATCGATATGAGTTGCATCGTCGGTCGGTCGCAGGAAAAGCATCAGGGTGTGAAATTGGGGAGCTGCACACTGCAGTAAAATATATCCTTTTTGTCCTCTTTATTGGATATAACACAATTCTGCCTGTGCAGCATCGTATAAAAATAAATACCGGCTTATACGCGACTTGGGTTGATGTTACATTATAAAAAATAATGAAATCACCAACTATACGAAGGGAAAAGACTTAATTTTTATAACTCTCAGTTATTTAGTTACACACGAAAATTGTTAAAATTATTATTGGATGTTATGAACCGAAAATGCCTAAACTATTCTTGCTTAAAATTAATAATTTTTCCCCTATTCGATTTATCATAAAGTTAACAAAAACCATAGATTGTTTCTACATGAGTTAATTCACAGTTCAGTAATACGTCATCTATATTCCAACAACAACATAATTTTAAATGAATAGTTTTTGTAAATAATCATAACTTACACCTTTTAGTGCAGTAAATTCATTAAAATATATTTTTAGTTAATTATAGTAATCACAGAAGCTCTTCATGGTGTGATGCACAGTTTCGTAGTAGTACTACGAAAATATTTAGTAAAAAATATTATAATTAAAAATTGTACACAAAAGTCCCTTTTATCACTTTGTGTACTAAAATATTTAAAATATTTTTTAAATTAATCAGCAATGAAGAAAGCTCCCTAAAGTGTCAAATGTTGTGTGTTTGATGGCATAGTACAAAGAGTACCATATATGAACTAAGCATTTTAGAGAAAAATATTATAATTAAAAATTATACACAAAACTCCCTTTTATCACTTTGTGTACTAAAATATTTAAAACATTTTTTAATTTAATCAGAAATGAAGAAAGCTCCCTAAAGTGTCAAATGTTGTGTGTTTGATGGCATAGTACAAAGAGTACCATATGAACTAAGCATTTTAGAGAAAAATGTTATAATTAAAAATTGTACACAAAACTCCCTTTTATCACTTTGTGTACTAAAATATTTAAAATATTTTTTAAATTAATCAGAAATGAAGAAAGCTCCCTAAAGTGTCAAATGTTGTGTGTTTGATGGCATAGTACAAAGAGTACCATATATTATGAACTAAGCATTTTAGAGAAAAATATTATAATTAAAAATTATACACAAAACTCCCTTTTATCACTTTGTGTACTAAAATATTTAAAACATTTTTTAATTTAATCAGAAATGAAGAAAGCTCCCTAAAGTGTCAAATGTTGTGTGTTTGATGGCATAGTACAAAGAGTACCATATGAACTAAGCATTTTAGAGAAAAATGTTATAATTAAAAATTGTACACAAAACTCCCTTTTATCACTTTGTGTACTAAAATATTTAAAATATTTCTTAAATTAATCAGAAATGAAGAAAGCTCCCTAAAGTGTCAAATGTTGTGTGTTAGATGGAATAGTACAAAGAGTACCATATGATCTAAGCATTTTAGAGAAAAATATTATAATTAAAAATTGTACACAAAACTCCCTTTTATCACTTTGTGTACTAAAATATTTAAAATAGTTTTTAAATTAATCAGAAATGAAGAAAGCTCCCTAAAGTGTCAAATGTTGTGTGTTAGATGGAATAGTACAAAGAGTACCATATGAACTAGGCATTTTAGAGAAAAATATTATAATTAAAAATTGTACACAAAACTCCCTTTTATCACTTTGTGTACTAAAATATTTAAAATAGTTTTTAAATTAATCACAAATGAAGAAAGCTCCCTAAAGTGTCAAATGTTGTGTGTTAGATGGAATAGTACAAAGAGTACCATATGAACTAAGCATTCTGGAGAATAATATTATAATTAAAAATTGTACACAAAACTCCCTTTTATGACTTTGTGTACTAAAATATTTAAAATATTTTTTAAATTAATCACAAATAAAGAAAGCTCCCTAAAGTGTCAAATGTTGTGTGTTAGATGGAATAGTACAAAGAGTACCATATGAACTAAGCATTCTAGAGAAAAATATTATAATTAAAAATTGTACACTAAACTCCCTTTTATCACTTTGTGTACTAAAATATTTAAAATATTTTTTAAATTAATCAGAAATAAAGAAAGCTCCCTAAAGTGTCAAATGTTGTGTGTTAGATGGAATAGTACAAAGAGTACCATATGAACTAAGCATTCTGGAGAATAATATTATAATTAAAAATTGTACACAAAACTCCCTTTTATGACTTTGTGTACTAAAATATTTAAAATATTTTTTAAATTAATCACAAATAAAGAAAGCTCCCTAAAGTGTCAAATGTTGTGTGTTAGATGGAATAGTACAAAGAGTACCATATGAACTAAGCATTCTGGAGAATAATATTATAATTAAAAATTGTACACAAAACTCCCTTTTATGACTTTGTGTACTAAAATATTTAAAATATTTTTTAAATTAATCACAAATAAAGAAAGCTCCCTAAAGTGTCAAATGTTGTGTGTTAGATGGAATAGTACAAAGAGTACCATATGAACTAAGCATTCTGGAGAATAATATTATAATTAAAAATTGTACACAAAACTCCCTTTTATGACTTTGTGTACTAAAATATTTAAAATATTTTTTAAATTAATCACAAATAAAGAAAGCTCCCTAAAGTGTCAAATGTTGTGTGTTAGATGGAATAATACAAAGAGTACCATATGAACTAAGCATTCTAGAGAAAAATATTATAATTAAAAATTGTACACAATACTCCCTTTTATCACTTTGTGTACTAAACTATTTAAAATATTTTTTAAATTAATCACAAATGAAGAAAGCTCTTTAAAGTGTCAAATGTTGTGTGCTAGATGGAATAGTACAAAGAGTACCATATGAACTAAGCATTCTGGAGAATAATATTATAATTAAAAATTGTACACAAAACTCCCTTTTATCACTTTGTGTACTAAAATATTTAAAATGTTTTTTAAATTAATCACAAATGAAGAAAGCTTCTTAAAGTGTCAAATGTTGTGTGCTAGATGGAATAGTACAAAGAGTACCATATGAACTAAGCATTCTAGAGAATAATATTATAATTAAAAATTGTACACAAAACTCCCTTTTATCACTTTGTGTACTAAACTATTTAAAATATTTTTTAAATTAATTAGAAATAGGAAAAGTTACCCAGAGTGTATTATTATTACTGTGTCGTATAATTAATGGATTATTGCAGAATAATTGCAGTGACAAAATCTGCTGAGTCTTGTTAGAAAACAATTTTAGAATAATCGAATAACTGAGTGAGAGTATCCGATGAACTAGGCGGCTCTTTGCACAATCTAAAAGTCTCATATATTTATAATTTAATGTCTCCATGTATTTTTGCGAAATAAGAAAAAAGGTTCTATACTCCACTCCTTTCAAAGCACTTTTTTAAAGAGCTTTTTTGATATTTATACTACGTTTGCATCTGCATTTACATTCGGCTGAATACAAATATTAAAAATACTGAGACGCTGTAAATTAAACTATATAAAAAAAAGTCAAAAGTTGTCAGAATAATGAAGCTCTTGTAAAAATAGTAAGTGCATATGCAACGATGTCGAACTAAAGCGCAAGCGGTGATTGCTATACAGACCATTTCACACTAAAACGATATACATAAATACTGGAATAAGCGAAAAAGACGAGATATTATTATGTTTTCTTTAGCATTTAATTGAGATATATTTGCCAAATTTTGCGAATTTGTGGGAAAGCTTAGTAAATTATAAGGGGTCGTATTTTTAGAAAGTCGTACGCATAATTTTAACATTTTTCATACACTTCGATGATTACACATTTTATCATCGTCTAGCAATTTGGGAAAGCTTGTATTTCTCCAACTAAAATTTTAGTGAGTCAAACAAGAAAAAAAAGCACAAAGAAATATTATCGTTTCGAACAGGTTGTTCATTGGAAGTAGACTTGTTCGAGCTTTTACTCTAGAGGTTTTAACCTAGCATACAGCTTGGATTTTCGTTCAGAGTGTAAAGGTTAGTCTCTGGACTATTCTCGACCACTAACTCATTAGAAAGAGAACGAAATGGAAGAAAAATACAAGTTGTTGAAAAGAGATAGTAAACTGGGCCTTATTTAGATTGCATTTCGAGACAGATGCGTTGTATAAACTTTAGGATGCGTTTATGTTGTCTTTTGTCCAGGCACGCACTCGACTCATCGACTAAGTCAACTACGGTGGGCTCATCAGGGGTGTGTAAACATTCAGTACGTGAAGCTTTCACAATCGACCCCTACAGAGAACTATGTATTCAGTAACTAACACAAAAAGATTATCTATGACAGTCGGTATAATAAAATATAAAAGGTGGGTAGTTTGTGAAAATTAATTTTCTATTGTTGAGGGTGTGTTTTTTAAAGATGAAATTGAAACGTATAACGATAAACATCATTTATTTATCATTTAAATGAATTTTTTTTGTTAAACTTAATAACTTTACCACAAGACTTAAAATAAAAACGAATTAAGGTTAGGGTGGATTATTTTAAATTAATATTTTTTTTTATTACACACTTTCATTAATTTCATTTAATTTTGACCCTCAAAGTTAATTCCATTATAGGCACAAATAATTAAATTTAAAGTTTACATTACAATAGTGTGGATGAAATAAAAGCCTCAATTACCTGTAAATTCATAATTTCTGACTAAAATTAACTACTAAAAATTTAATTTTAAAAACACAACCCAACAATAATGGAAAACTATAAATATAAACTTTTAGCACTTTGAACTAAAAGGTGTTAAGATCTCATGAACTAATTTAGGACCATGAAATATTTATTTTGGGCCATCGAAATGATGATAGACTTAGAAATCGACCTACTAGGCTTAATTTAATTATGTACATGGCTTTAAATAGTGTTTGGGAGTCTCTAAAACCTCTAAAACGATATGTAAATGTTTATTTTCAGCTTGGTGATTCTAAAGCTCCACAGAGTGTATCGTCTAGTAATTTAATCATTATTTTGCATTAATAACTTTCTAAATCCTTAATATGACCATGAAATAATTCTTTGGGACGCTTAAATGATGAAACCGAAGGGTTTTCGACTCTCTGTAGTCAATGTACAAAAATTGAGCTGCCAACGGTAGTCATCCGCAGTCAATGGCAACCATAGCATATGCACTCATGGGCAGTCAACTGCAGTCAGTGTAAAAATTCAGAAAAGTGGTTAACCCATAAAATACCCTTCGGATAAAACCATATAAATTGACCTCCTAGACCTAATTAAACTACTAGAATAATTTTTGAGAACCATTTATTGATCTAGCCAGTCCCAGTCTCATTTTGCCCCAGTGCCATTATCTTATGGACTATTCGAGTAAGAAAAAAAATTTAAGCAGAACTTGTTTGTAAATACGTTTTCTATAATTTTGAGGAAAATAATCAGGTAAATTGTACTTCAAACAGCTGCTAAACTTCGGGAAAGCCGCTCTACATATGTCTCATTTTATCACTTTCAACTGAAGTGACCTCATCTCATAAACTATAATTTTCAGTTAGAAAAAATTGTAAACATAACTTGCTTAGAAATACATTTCGTATAATTCTCATTGAGAAAATCTGAAAAATTATACTTGAAATTGCACCCAAACGGTGGGAAAACCGCACTACATGTCGCATTTTGTCACTTTTATCTGAAGTGACCTCATCTCATAAACTATTAATTTCAGTTAGAAAAAATTGTAAACATAACTTGCTTACAAATACATTTCGTATAATTCTCATTGAGAAAATCTGGAAAATTATACTTGAAATTGCACCCAAACGGTGGAAAAACCGCACTACATGTCGCATTTTATCTCTTTTATCTGAAGTGACCTCATCTCATAAACTATTAATTTCAGTTAGAAAAAATTGTAAACATAACTTGCTTAGAAATACATTTCGTATAATTCTCATTGAGAAAATCTGAAAAATTATACTTGAAATTGCACCCAAACGGTGGGAAAACCGCACTACATGTCGCATTTTGTCACTTTTATCTGAAGTGACCTCATCTCATAAACTATTAATTTCAGTTAGAAAAAATTGTAAACATAACTTGCTTACAAATACATTTCGTATAATTCTCATTGAGAAAATCTGGAAAATTATACTTGAAATTGCACCCAAACGGTGGAAAAACCGCACTACATGTCGCATTTTATCTCTTTTATCTGAAGTGACCTCATCTCATAAACTATTAATTTCAGTTAGAAAAAATTGTAAACATAACTTGCTTAGAAATACATTTCGTATAATTCTCATTGAGAAAATCTGAAAAATTATACTTGAAATTGCACCCAAACGGTGGGAAAACCGCACTACATGTCGCATTTTGTCACTTTTATCTGAAGTGACCTCATCTCATAAACTATTAATTTCAGTTAAAAAAAATTGTAAACGAAACTTGTTTAGAAATACATTTCGTATAATTCTCATTGAGAAAATCTGGAAAATTATACTTGAAATTGCACCCAAACGGTGGAAAAACCGCACTACATGTCGCATTTTATCTCTTTTATCTGAAGTGACCTCATCTCATAAACTATTAATTTCAGTTAGAACAAATTGTAAACTAAACTTGTTTAGAAATACATTTCGTATAATTCTCATTGGGAAAATCTGGAAAATTATACTTGAAATTGCACCCAAGCGGTGGAAAAACCGCACTACATGTCGCATTTTATCTCTTTTATCTGAAGTGACCTCATCTCATAAACTATTAATTTCAGTTAGAACAAATTGTAAACTAAACTTGTTTAGAAATACATTTCGTATAATTCTCATTGAGAAAATCTGGAAAATTATACTTGAAATTGCACCCAAACGGTGGAAAAACCGCACTACATGTCGCATTTTATCTCTTTTATCTGAAGTGACCTCATCTCATAAACTATTAATTTCAGTTAGAACAAATTGTAAACTAAACTTGTTTAGAAATACATTTCGTATAATTCTCATTGGGAAAATCTGGAAAATTATACTTGAAATTGCACCCAAACGGTGGAAAAACCGCACTACATGTCGCATTTTATCTCTTTTATCTGAAGTGCTCATAAACTATTAATTTCAGTTAGAACAAATTGTAAACTAAACTTGTTTAGAAATACATTTCGTATAATTCTCATTGAGAAAATCTGGAAAATTATACTTGAAATTGCATCCAAACGGTGGAAAAACCGCACTACATGTCGCATTTTATCTCTTTTATCTGAAGTGACCTCATCTCATAAACTATTAATTTCAGTTAGAACAAATTGTAAACTAAACTTGTTTAGAAATACATTTCGTATAATTCTCATTGAGAAAATCTGGAAAATTATACTTGAAATTGCACCCAAACGGTGGAAAAACCGCACTACATGTCGCATTTTATCTCTTTTATCTGAAGTGACCTCATCTCATAAACTATTAATTTCAGTTAGAACAAATTGTAAACTAAACTTGTTTAGAAATACATTTGGTATAATTCTCATTGGGAAAATCTGGAAAATTATACTTGAAATTGCACCCAAGCGGTGGAAAAACCGCACTACATGTCGCATTTTATCTCTTTTATCTGAAGTGACCTCATCTCATAAACTATTAATTTCAGTTAGAACAAATTGTAAACTAAACTTGTTTAGAAATACATTTCGTATAATTCTCATTGGGAAAATCTAGAAAATTATACTTGAAATTGCTCCCAAACGGTGGGAAAACCGCACTGCATGTCGCATTTTATCTCTTTTATCTGAAGTGACCTCATCTCATAAACTATTAATTTCAGTTAGAACAAATTGTAAACTAAACTTGTTTAGAAATACATTTCGTATAATTCTCATTGGGAAAATCTGGAAAATTATACTTGAAATTGCACCCAAGCGGTGGAAAAACCGCACTACATGTCGCATTTTATCTCTTTTATCTGAAGTGACCTCATCTCATAAACTATTAATTTCAGTTAGAACAAATTGTAAACTAAACTTGTTTAGAAATACATTTCGTATAATTCTCATTGAGAAAATCGGGAAAATTATACTTGAAATTGCACCCAAACGGTGGAAAAACCGCACTACATGTCGCATTTTATCTCTTTTATCTGAAGTGACCTCATCTCATAAACTATTAATTTCAGTTAGAACAAATTGTAAACTAAACTTGTTTAGAAATACATTTCGTATAATTCTCATTGGGAAAATCTGGAAAATTATACTTGAAATTGCACCCAAACGGTGGAAAAACCGCACTACATGTCGCATTTTATCTCTTTTATCTGAAGTGACCTCATCTCATAAACTATTAATTTCAGTTAGAACAAATTGTAAACTAAACTTGTTTAGAAATACATTTCGTATAATTCTCATTGAGAAAATCTGGAAAATTATACTTGAAATTGCACCCAAACGGTGGAAAAACCGCACTACATGTCGCATTTTATCTCTTTTATCTGAAGTGACCTCATCTCATAAACTATTAATTTCAGTTAGAACAAATTGTAAACTAAACTTGTTTAGAAATACATTTCGTATAATTCTCATTGGGAAAATCTGGAAAATTATACTTGAAATTGCACCCAAGCGGTGGAAAAACCGCACTACATGTCGCATTTTATCTCTTTTATCTGAAGTGACCTCATCTCATAAACTATTAATTTCAGTTAGAACAAATTGTAAACTAAACTTGTTTAGAAATACATTTCGTATAATTCTCATTGAGAAAATCTGGAAAATTATACTTGAAATTGCACCCAAACGGTGGAAAAACCGCACTACATGTCGCATTTTATCTCTTTTATCTGAAGTGACCTCATCTCATAAACTATTAATTTCAGTTAGAACAAATTGTAAACTAAACTTGTTTAGAAATACATTTCGTATAATTCTCATTGGGAAAATCTGGAAAATTATACTTGAAATTGCACCCAAACGGTGGAAAAACCGCACTACATGTCGCATTTTATCTCTTTTATCTGAAGTGCTCATAAACTATTAATTTCAGTTAGAACAAATTGTAAACTAAACTTGTTTAGAAATACATTTCGTATAATTCTCATTGAGAAAATCTGGAAAATTATACTTGAAATTGCATCCAAACGGTGGAAAAACCGCACTACATGTCGCATTTTATCTCTTTTATCTGAAGTGACCTCATCTCATAAACTATTAATTTCAGTTAGAACAAATTGTAAACTAAACTTGTTTAGAAATACATTTCGTATAATTCTCATTGAGAAAATCTGGAAAATTATACTTGAAATTGCACCCAAACGGTGGAAAAACCGCACTACATGTCGCATTTTATCTCTTTTATCTGAAGTGACCTCATCTCATAAACTATTAATTTCAGTTAGAACAAATTGTAAACTAAACTTGTTTAGAAATACATTTGGTATAATTCTCATTGGGAAAATCTGGAAAATTATACTTGAAATTGCACCCAAGCGGTGGAAAAACCGCACTACATGTCGCATTTTATCTCTTTTATCTGAAGTGACCTCATCTCATAAACTATTAATTTCAGTTAGAACAAATTGTAAACTAAACTTGTTTAGAAATACATTTCGTATAATTCTCATTGGGAAAATCTAGAAAATTATACTTGAAATTGCTCCCAAACGGTGGGAAAACCGCACTGCATGTCGCATTTTATCTCTTTTATCTGAAGTGACCTCATCTCATAAACTATTAATTTCAGTTAGAACAAATTGTAAACTAAACTTGTTTAGAAATACATTTCGTATAATTCTCATTGGGAAAATCTGGAAAATTATACTTGAAATTGCACCCAAGCGGTGGAAAAACCGCACTACATGTCGCATTTTATCTCTTTTATCTGAAGTGACCTCATCTCATAAACTATTAATTTCAGTTAGAACAAATTGTAAACTAAACTTGTTTAGAAATACATTTCGTATAATTCTCATTGAGAAAATCTGGAAAATTATACTTGAAATTGCACCCAAACGGTGGAAAAACCGCACTACATGTCGCATTTTATCTCTTTTATCTGAAGTGACCTCATCTCATAAACTATTAATTTCAGTTAGAACAAATTGTAAACTAAACTTGTTTAGAAATACATTTCGTATAATTCTCATTGGGAAAATCTGGAAAATTATACTTGAAATTGCACCCAAACGGTGGAAAAACCGCACTACATGTCGCATTTTATCTCTTTTATCTGAAGTGACCTCATCTCATAAACTATTAATTTCAGTTAGAACAAATTGTAAACTAAACTTGTTTAGAAATACATTTCGTATAATTCTCATTGAGAAAATCTGGAAAATTATACTTGAAATTGCATCCAAACGGTGGAAAAACCGCACTACATGTCGCATTTTATCTCTTTTATCTGAAGTGACCTCATCTCATAAACTATTAATTTCAGTTAGAACAAATTGTAAACTAAACTTGTTTAGAAATACATTTCGTATAATTCTCATTGGGAAAATCTGAAAAATTATACTTGAAATTGCACCCAAACGGTGGAAAAACCGCACTACATGTCGCATTTTATTTCTTTTATCTGAAGTGACCTCATCTCATAAACTATTAATTTCAGTTAGAACAAATTGTAAACTAAACTTGTTTAGAAATACATTTCGTATAATTCTCATTGGGAAAATCTGGAAAATTATACTTGAAATTGCACCCAAACGGTGGAAAAACCGCACTACATGTCGCATTTTATCTCTTTTATCTGAAGTGACCTCATCTCATAAACTATTAATTTCAGTTAGAACAAATTGTAAACTAAACTTGTTTAGAAATACATTTCGTATAATTCTCATTGGGAAAATCTGGAAAATTATACTTGAAATTGCACCCAAACGGTGGAAAAACCGCACTACATGTCGCATTTTATCTCTTTTATCTGAAGTGACCTCATCTCATAAACTATTAATTTCAGTTAGAACAAATTGTAAACTAAACTTGTTTAGAAATACATTTCGTATAATTCTCATTGGGAAAATCTGGAAAATTATACTTGAAATTGCACCCAAACGGTGGAAAAACCGCACTACATGTCGCATTTTATCTCTTTTATCTGAAGTGACCTCATCTCATAAACTATTAATTTCAGTTAGAAAAAATTGTAAACATAACTTGCTTAGAAATACATTTCGTATAATTCTCATTGAGAAAATCTGGAAAATTATACTTGAAATTGCACCCAAACGGTGGGAAAACCGCACTACGTGTTTCATTTTGTTAGTTTCTCTTGAAGTGGCATTATCTCAGAAATCTTCGATTTAAACAAAAAGTTGTGAAGAAAAGTTGTTTTTAAACAAATTCTCTATAATATTAATTAAAGAAATCTGGAAAATTGTACGTGAAATTGAACCCCAACAGGGAATATATTTAGACACCTTGCAAGTCATTCATCTTTCAACCATCCTGTATTTTAAGAAAAACCACGTTCACGAAAGTGTTAAAATTGAATAGGTAATTTAGCGACAAAATTCGTCATTTAACTACAAGAAATGTACATTGAAACTTCCATACATACAACACATATTTTCTTAAGAAAATTAATTACATAAATTTACAGCACAACTTCAACTGTATTCATCTTAATAATTACATATCAAAAAGCATTTTCGTACTAACATCTTAATTTATAATTCAGTAGCATAAGAAATTATAAATTTACATATTGCATAAGTGTAATGCTATGTAAAATGTACTTCGTGCATTACACGCTTCTTGTAAAACTTTGCTTTGTAATGCAGGACATGTTTAAGTAGGCACGATATAATTTAAAGAGAATGTGTTTGAATTTAATTAATAATACCGCAAGGCTCGAGAATTTAATGTTTTTCAAATAAGCTCAAAATTGAAATTTATTGTAATAAAGGCGAATTTGGTAATGGTTAAATTGAATTTGTACTTATTTCCAGTAAATTTGAAACATTCAAATTGGAAAAACGTAAATTTTTATAGAAGATTCGGTAAGAAAATTGTACCGATTTGTGTAAAATTCGAAATGTCATAAGAAAGCTTTCAATAGGTTACTATTGAAAGTGCACATCAACTACTATGGTCAGTCGCTCAATTTCCTGAAATTTAAATCCACTTGGAGTAGCTCTAATGTAGTCATTTTAGTGCACAATTTCGCAATTGCTTAAAAAAATTGTTACAAGCAAAGGATTTTTTATACGTAAAATTATCAGAAATAATGTTAGGAGATTAAAAGGGCTATCAAACGATACTAAACTCGACATTTTATCACATCGACGCTAGGCGTCGCGACGTTCAACCTTTTATTTTCTACAAGATGGAAAGTTCTCGTTTGGTGTCCGAATTAAGACAAGCCGATTGAGTAATTTTCTGTAAAAAAACAGTAAGTCATGGTAAGAAAATAAAAAGATGTACGTCGCGACGCCTAGCGTCGATGTGATAAAATGTCGACTTTAGTATCGTTTCATAGCTTTTTTGACGTGCTCAAAAATTTTCCACAAATACTTTTTCTAAAGTAAACAATTTTCAAAATACAGTCGTAAAACTAAATTTACTCTAACCGTCATCTTGGTAACCTGTTTGAATTTTGAAATATTCTAAACAGTTTCTTAAATCTGATCAAAATATGCAACTTTCTGTTAAATTATTTAATCTCGTATCTCTTACCGTTTCCGAGTTCCAACCACTTAAAAAAATCATCCTGTATACCAAACTCGATACTTTTGAAATTGTTTTGAACTAATTTTAATTTTGTCTGCAAGTTTTGGAAATAATTTCAAACACAGTAATGTAAAGATAATTACTTAAAGCTAAAGCAATCGATTGTAAGTCAAATGCATCGTCTATTCCTTAAACTAAATTTTGTCAACTAATATTCGCCTTGACAGCTTATGAGATTGTCGCGATATATCGTTTGCTGAATCTCAATCAACAACTTGTCACCTGCAGTTCAATCAATGTTTTTGCAACAACCATAAAACGTCTTCATCATTTTCATGATTGAACTTTTTTTTTTTCAATTTCTCACCCTCAAAAAAAATAAAATATTTACTTTAATACGATTTAAAAGTTGTGTAAAAAATGGCTTGGAAAATTTTTTATTGAATTTTCCCAAAGTTCTTCGACTCTTAGTTACTTAAATTTAGTAATGTTATTGTCAAAATTATTTAATATGTTATCTGATTTTATGATAGGAAGAGAGTGCGTAATACATAAGTAGGGAAAATGTATTACTAATACAGGGTGGTCTATTTTAATCAACTCAGGCAATGTTTCGAGAAGTGAGGAGGTTAGAGAAAAATGTTTCGAACAAAAGTTTTAGAATGCCAAAAGGGCGAAATGGTAGCGATATTGGTGTCGGTCTACTGCTGTATCTGGACCTACAATAGCTCTCTATACATTTTACTTATATTTGACGTAAAGGCCCGTCCCCACAGACATGCCTTGCTTTCCGGCTTGGCCTGTGCATTTGGTTTAAACGCTGTCCACATGCTCCGGTTTGGCCTGTGCAGGCCGCTTGCACAGGCCAGCCAAACTGGAAGACAAGCCTGTGTGTGTAGCGCCGCCATAACTTTCAAAACCGCAATTGGCGGTGCAAACTTGGGCATGGGTAAGCCTGCGCCACACACACAGGCTTGTCTTTCGGTTTGGACTGTGCATGTGCAGGCAGCGCGCACAAGCCAAACTAGAGCGTCTGAACATCGTTCAAGCGGACTGCACAGGCCAAACTGGAGCGTCTGAACATCGGTCAAGCGGCCTACACAGGCCAAACTGGAGCGTCTGAACATCGTTCAAGCGGCCTGCGCAGTGCAAACTAGAAGGCCTGTAGATCGTTCAGGCTTTGGTTTGGCCTGTATGTTTAGCGCGGCCATTAAGGATAGTACGAATTCCACCTGATCTACCATTTGTTGTTGAGCTACCAACAGCGTCAACATCAGCTTGATTATTCGCCAACTCATGGCATCCATCATCCACACTCAAATCTGCGTCATTCCCTTCCTCATACGCACTTTGCTCTCTCTATACAACTCACCATCATTCTCAACCCACATATCCTCCCTTACGCTATCGCCTACACCAAACCCTTTTTATTGACTTTTGGCAAAGTTTAAGATTCAACCCTTACTTATTGGTAAAATTATTCAATATGTATCTGGTTTTACGATTGGAAGAAACCTGGTAGTACACAAGCAGTAGGCAGGTAATACGTATTACTAAAGACAACTTTTAATAACTACGAACTTTCCCCATTAATTCAATGAGTTTTGATATACGTACGTAGCAAAAGGCACAAGTCGAAAACTTTTCCCTAAGTTAATTTACCTAAATACACTTAAATTCAACTCAAAGTAATTGTAATATTACATATTGAAGAATTTTAAATAAAAAGTTAATAAAAAAGTTTTTTTTTATAAATAAAAAGAGCTCCCAATTGATTTGTTTTATAAATTTATAAAAGTTAACCAATAAGTGTATAATAAACAAGTATTAAATTTCCTTATTTATTGTTTATCTTTTCTGTTGTATTATACTTTTTGGTTTCGGAAACAAATTCAATTGAATTAAATTTTAAGTAGTATACCTTTTTAAGTTTTATAAGACTTCTAGATTACCTTTTTACAAATCTTAAGAATTTCAAAAGTTTATTCCATAAAAATTTAATTTAATACCCTCATCATGTAGGTAGCTTCAAACTTTAAAAATAACCTCAAAAACGTTGTTTAAAGGTTAGCAGAGGAAATTAATAAGTGAATTTGTAATTAACGAGAATTAACAAAAGTGTGCCCTTTCTAATTTCAGCTGCAGACGCCAGAGGAAAAAGTAGGAAAACGAAAGGAACAATGAGAAAAACAGAAGACATTTTAAGGCAACCTAAAGAACAGAAATAGGATTTCGGGCGGGAAAATATCAGAATATGAGAAGAAGTGGCACCTATAAGATGTAGTAAGACCATGTAATATTAAGGGACGAATAGGACCAAACAAAATGGAGAAAACATGCAATGTGGGAAGGAATTACTTAAACCAAGCATCCAAGCGCTGGACTGAATGCTAAGCCTCGACATCGAGCCAATCTACTGAAAAATAAAAAATGGAAGAAAAAGGTCAGGTGGTACAAACTTCAATAAAACGAGTCACAATTTTACAGTGAAGAATTACAATTACTAATTTTAAAAAAGAGACCCTATAGAAAAATGTTCTAAGGGATGATATTTACTATTTACAGAATATTTCTGCACATGAGCTAACTGTTGACAAAAATGATAAAAAATAGTAATGTAAGTGTTTTTGATTAGAGTATTGGAACCTGGAACTGCTAAATACAAGATGGCATTTAGTTGAAAATGTACGCAGTGACCATTAAGATTTAGATAAAACTCTCAATTTAATTATAGAAGACAAAAATTTGTTCAAAAACGTTTAAATTAAACAATTATTATCAAAACACCGTGAGATTGACGTTGTGATGCCGTACACTCGTACAGCCTCGGGGATTTGTGCACGATAATTGAAAATTAATGCACATTATTTGAGTTTATCTGTTGCAGTTGATAAATTTTTGACTATCGTATCTGGCCTATTTCAATAAATGAAAAATAATAAAATTATTGTTAACAAATTCTACTAATTATTTACTACTGCAAGTGCTACAAAAGAAAGTGAAAAACAATAAACTTTCTATCCAGGGTGGATTGAATATCGAGAATGATATATTTTTTTTAAATTCCATACTCCTAGCGCCATCTATTATTTAATAAATTATGTTCGTTTGTTTATTTAAATATTAAGCCTTCCACACAAAAACTTGCTTTCCGGTTTGCAGGGCGCCTGCACAGGCCAAACGGGGGCGTGTGGACATAGTTCAGGCAACCTGCACAGGCCAAAAATCTCATAGTAATAAAAACACCGAACTTTATTACCAAACTATAACTATCTCAAAATATAGTGAGCAATTAGGCAAGACAAACGTCCCCAAAGTGAACCTTGACGGCCTGGAAAAATAACCAGAGCCCTCCTCTCTTGAGTGTGACACCTTCCACAAGAGTAAAATACCAAATTCTGTAACTAATAGTGTACAATTAAAGCTCCCACAAATATTTGTTTACCTTAACTGCAAAAATGAGGAAATTAAGCTAGAAAAACGCCCTTAAAGTGAACCTTAACGGCCTGGAAAATTAATCAGGGTTCTCCTCTTGAGTGTGACTCCTTCCACAAGAGTAAAATACCAAATTTTGTTATTAAAAGTGTACAATTAAAGCTCTCACAGATATTTCATTACATAAGCTACAAAAATGGGAAAATTAAACAAGAAAAACGTCTCCAAAGTGAGTCTTAACGGCCTGATAAATTTACCAGGGCCCTCCTCTTGAGTGTGACACCTGCCACAAGAGTAGAATACCAAATTTCGTAACTAAAAGTCTACAATTAAAGCTCCCACAAATATTTCTTTACCTTAGCTGCAAAAATGGTAAAATTAAGCAAGAAAAACGTCCTCAAAGTGAACCTTAACGGCCTGCAAAATTAATCAGGGTTCTCCTCTTGCCTGTGACACCCTCCACCAGAGTAAAATACCAAAGTTCGTAACTAAAGTGTACAATTTCAGCTTCCACAAATATTTGTTTACCTTATCTGCAAAAATGGGGAAATTAAACAAGAAAAACGTTCCCACAGTAACCCTTAACGGTCTGGAAAATTAATCAGGGCCCTCCTCTTGGGTCTGACACCTTCCACAAGAGTAAAATACCAAATTTTGTAACTAAAGTGTACAATTTAAGCTCCCACAAATATTTGTTTACCTTAGCTGCAAAAATGGTAAAATTAAGCAAAAAAAACGGCCTCAAAATGAACCTTAACGGCCTGCAAAATTAATCAGGGTTCTCCTCTTGACTGTGACACCCTCCACAAGAGTAAAATACCAAAGATTTTAACTAAAGTGTACAATTTCAGCTCCCACAAATATTTGTTTACCTTATCTGCAAAAATGGGGAAATTAAACAAGGAAAACGTTCCCAAAGTAACCCTTAACGGCCTGGAAAATTAATCAGGGCCCTCCTCTTGAGTCTGACACCTTCCACAAGAGTAAAATACCAAATTTTGTAACTAAAAGTGTACAATTAAAGCTCCCACAAATATTTCTTTACAGTAGGTATAAAAAGAGGAAAATTAAGCAAGAAAAACGTCCTCAAAGTGAACCTGAACGACCTGGAAAATTAATCAAGGTTCTCCTCTTGACTGTGACACCCTCCACAAGAGTAAAATACCAAAGTTTGTAACTAAAGTGTACAATTTCAGCTCCCACAAATATTTGTTTACCTTATCTGCAAAAATGGGGAAATTAAACAAGAAAAACGTTCCCAACGTAACCCTTAACAGCCTGGAAAATTAATCAGGACCCTCCTCTTGAGTCTGACACCTTCCACAAGAGTAAAATACCAAATTTTGTAACTAAAGTGTACAATTTAAGCTCCCACAAATATTTGTTTACCCTAGCTGCAAAAATGGTAAAATTAAATAAGAACAACGTCCTCAAAGTGAACCTAAACGGCCTGCAAAATTAATCAGGGTTCTCCTCTTGCCTGTGACACCCTCCACAAGAGTAAAATACCAAATTTTGTAACTAAAGTGTACAATTTCAGCTCCCACAAATATTTGTTTACCTTAACTGCAAAAATGGTAAAATTAAGCTAGAAAAACGCCCTTAAAGTGAACCTTAACGGCCTGGAAAATTAATCAGGGTTCTCCTCTTGAGTGTGACTCCTTAGTCCTTCCACAAGAGTAAAATACCAAATTTTGTTATTAAAAGTGTACAATTAAAGCTCTCACAGATATTTCATTACATAAGCTACAAAAATGGGAAAATTAAACAAGAAAAACGTCTCCAAAGTGAGTCTTAACGGCCTGATAAATTTACCAGGGCCCTCCTCTTGAGTGTGACACCTGCCACAAGAGTAGAATACCAAATTTCGTAACTAAAAGTCTACAATTAAAGCTCCCACAAATATTTCTTTACCTTAGCTGCAAAAATGGTAAAATTAAGCAAGAAAAACGTCCTCAAAGTGAACCTTAACGGCCTGCAAAATTAATCAGGGTTCTCCTCTTGCCTGTGACACCCTCCACCAGAGTAAAATACCAAAGTTCGTAACTAAAGTGTACAATTTCAGCTTCCACAAATATTTGTTTACCTTATCTGCAAAAATGGGGAAATTAAACAAGAAAAACGTTCCCACAGTAACCCTTAACGGTCTGGAAAATTAATCAGGGCCCTCCTCTTGGGTCTGACACCTTCCACAAGAGTAAAATACCAAATTTTGTAACTAAAGTGTACAATTTAAGCTCCCACAAATATTTGTTTACCTTAGCTGCAAAAATGGTAAAATTAAGCAAAAAAAACGGCCTCAAAATGAACCTTAACGGCCTGCAAAATTAATCAGGGTTCTCCTCTTGACTGTGACACCCTCCACAAGAGTAAAATACCAAAGATTTTAACTAAAGTGTACAATTTCAGCTCCCACAAATATTTGTTTACCTTATCTGCAAAAATGGGGAAATTAAACAAGGAAAACGTTCCCAAAGTAACCCTTAACGGCCTGGAAAATTAATCAGGGCCCTCCTCTTGAGTCTGACACCTTCCACAAGAGTAAAATACCAAATTTTGTAACTAAAAGTGTACAATTAAAGCTCCCACAAATATTTCTTTACAGTAGGTATAAAAAGAGGAAAATTAAGCAAGAAAAACGTCCTCAAAGTGAACCTGAACGACCTGGAAAATTAATCAAGGTTCTCCTCTTGACTGTGACACCCTCCACAAGAGTAAAATACCAAAGTTTGTAACTAAAGTGTACAATTTCAGCTCCCACAAATATTTGTTTACCTTATCTGCAAAAATGGGGAAATTAAACAAGAAAAACGTTCCCAACGTAACCCTTAACAGCCTGGAAAATTAATCAGGACCCTCCTCTTGAGTCTGACACCTTCCACAAGAGTAAAATACCAAATTTTGTAACTAAAGTGTACAATTTAAGCTCCCACAAATATTTGTTTACCCTAGCTGCAAAAATGGTAAAATTAAATAAGAACAACGTCCTCAAAGTGAACCTAAACGGCCTGCAAAATTAATCAGGGTTCTCCTCTTGCCTGTGACACCCTCCACAAGAGTAAAATACCAAATTTTGTAACTAAAGTGTACAATTTCAGCTCCCACAAATATTTGTTTACCTTAACTGCAAAAATGGTAAAATTAAGCTAGAAAAACGCCCTTAAAGTGAACCTTAACGGCCTGGAAAATTAATCAGGGTTCTCCTCTTGAGTGTGACTCCTTAGTCCTTCCACAAGAGTAAAATACCAAATTTTGTTATTAAAAGTGTACAATTAAAGCTCTCACAGATATTTCATTACATAAGCTACAAAAATGGGAAAATTAAACAAGAAAAACGTCTCCAAAGTGAGTCTTAACGGCCTGATAAATTTACCAGGGCCCTCCTCTTGAGTGTGACACCTGCCACAAGAGTAGAATACCAAATTTCGTAACTAAAAGTCTACAATTAAAGCTCCCACAAATATTTCTTTACCTTAGCTGCAAAAATGGTAAAATTAAGCAAGAAAAACGTCCTCAAAGTGAACCTTAACGGCCTGCAAAATTAATCAGGGTTCTCCTCTTGCCTGTGACACCCTCCACCAGAGTAAAATACCAAAGTTCGTAACTAAAGTGTACAATTTCAGCTTCCACAAATATTTGTTTACCTTATCTGCAAAAATGGGGAAATTAAACAAGAAAAACGTTCCCACAGTAACCCTTAACGGTCTGGAAAATTAATCAGGGCCCTCCTCTTGGGTCTGACACCTTCCACAAGAGTAAAATACCAAATTTTGTAACTAAAGTGTACAATTTAAGCTCCCACAAATATTTGTTTACCCTAGCTGCAAAAATGGTAAAATTAAATAAGAACAACGTCCTCAAAGTGAACCTAAACGGCCTGCAAAATTAATCAGGGTTCTCCTCTTGCCTGTGACACCCTCCACAAGAGTAAAATACCAAATTTTGTAACTAAAGTGTACAATTTCAGCTCCCACAAATATTTGTTTACCTTAACTGCAAAAATGGTAAAATTAAGCAAGAAAAACGCCCTTAAAGTGAACCTTAACGGCCTGGAAAATTAATCAGGGTTCTCCTCTTGAGTGTGACTCCTTCCACAAGAGTAAAATACCAAATTTTGTTATTAAAAGTGTACAATTAAAGCTCCCACAGATATTTCTTTACATAAGCTACAAAAATGGGAAAATTAAACAAGAAACACGTCTCCAAAGTAACCCTTAACGGCCTGGAAAATTAATCAGGGCCCTCCTGTTGAGTCTGACACCTTCCACAAGAGTAAAATACCAAATTTTGTAACTAAAGTGTACAATTTAAGATCCCAAAAATATTTGTTTACCTTAGCTGGAAAAATGGTAAAACTAAGCAAGAAAAACGTCCTCAAAGTGAACCTTAACGGCCTGCAAAATTAATCACGGTTCTCCTCTTGCCTGTGACACCCTCCACCAGAGTAAAATACCAAAGTTTGTAACTAAAGTGTACAATTTCAGCTCCCACAAATATTTGTTTACCTTATCTGCAAAAATGGGGAAATTAAACAAGAAAAACGTTCCCACAGTAACCCTTAACGGTCTGGAAAATTAATCAGGGCCCTCCTCTTGGGTCTGACACCTTCCACAAGAGTAAAATACCAAATTTTGTAACTAAAGTGTACAATTTAAGCTCCCACAAATATTTGTTTACCTTAGCTGCAAAAATGGTAAAATTAAGCAAAAAAAACGGCCTCAAAATGAACCTTAACGGCCTGCAAAATTAATCAGGGTTCTCCTCTTGACTGTGACACCCTCCACAAGAGTAAAATACCAAAGATTTTAACTAAAGTGTACAATTTCAGCTCCCACAAATATTTGTTTACCTTATCTGCAAAAATGGGGAAATTAAACAAGGAAAACGTTCCCAAAGTAACCCTTAACGGCCTGGAAAATTAATCAGGGCCCTCCTCTTGAGTCTGACACCTTCCACAAGAGTAAAATACCAAATTTTGTAACTAAAAGTGTACAATTAAAGCTCCCACAAATATTTCTTTACAGTAGGTATAAAAAGAGGAAAATTAAGCAAGAAAAACGTCCTCAAAGTGAACCTGAACGACCTGGAAAATTAATCAAGGTTCTCCTCTTGACTGTGACACCCTCCACAAGAGTAAAATACCAAAGTTTGTAACTAAAGTGTACAATTTCAGCTCCCACAAATATTTGTTTACCTTATCTGCAAAAATGGGGAAATTAAACAAGAAAAACGTTCCCAACGTAACCCTTAACAGCCTGGAAAATTAATCAGGACCCTCCTCTTGAGTCTGACACCTTCCACAAGAGTAAAATACCAAATTTTGTAACTAAAGTGTACAATTTAAGCTCCCACAAATATTTGTTTACCCTAGCTGCAAAAATGGTAAAATTAAATAAGAACAACGTCCTCAAAGTGAACCTAAACGGCCTGCAAAATTAATCAGGGTTCTCCTCTTGCCTGTGACACCCTCCACAAGAGTAAAATACCAAATTTTGTAACTAAAGTGTACAATTTCAGCTCCCACAAATATTTGTTTACCTTAACTGCAAAAATGGTAAAATTAAGCTAGAAAAACGCCCTTAAAGTGAACCTTAACGGCCTGGAAAATTAATCAGGGTTCTCCTCTTGAGTGTGACTCCTTAGTCCTTCCACAAGAGTAAAATACCAAATTTTGTTATTAAAAGTGTACAATTAAAGCTCTCACAGATATTTCATTACATAAGCTACAAAAATGGGAAAATTAAACAAGAAAAACGTCTCCAAAGTGAGTCTTAACGGCCTGATAAATTTACCAGGGCCCTCCTCTTGAGTGTGACACCTGCCACAAGAGTAGAATACCAAATTTCGTAACTAAAAGTCTACAATTAAAGCTCCCACAAATATTTCTTTACCTTAGCTGCAAAAATGGTAAAATTAAGCAAGAAAAACGTCCTCAAAGTGAACCTTAACGGCCTGCAAAATTAATCAGGGTTCTCCTCTTGCCTGTGACACCCTCCACCAGAGTAAAATACCAAAGTTCGTAACTAAAGTGTACAATTTCAGCTTCCACAAATATTTGTTTACCTTATCTGCAAAAATGGGGAAATTAAACAAGAAAAACGTTCCCACAGTAACCCTTAACGGTCTGGAAAATTAATCAGGGCCCTCCTCTTGGGTCTGACACCTTCCACAAGAGTAAAATACCAAATTTTGTAACTAAAGTGTACAATTTAAGCTCCCACAAATATTTGTTTACCCTAGCTGCAAAAATGGTAAAATTAAATAAGAACAACGTCCTCAAAGTGAACCTAAACGGCCTGCAAAATTAATCAGGGTTCTCCTCTTGCCTGTGACACCCTCCACAAGAGTAAAATACCAAATTTTGTAACTAAAGTGTACAATTTCAGCTCCCACAAATATTTGTTTACCTTAACTGCAAAAATGGTAAAATTAAGCAAGAAAAACGCCCTTAAAGTGAACCTTAACGGCCTGGAAAATTAATCAGGGTTCTCCTCTTGAGTGTGACTCCTTCCACAAGAGTAAAATACCAAATTTTGTTATTAAAAGTGTACAATTAAAGCTCCCACAGATATTTCTTTACATAAGCTACAAAAATGGGAAAATTAAACAAGAAACACGTCTCCAAAGTAACCCTTAACGGCCTGGAAAATTAATCAGGGCCCTCCTGTTGAGTCTGACACCTTCCACAAGAGTAAAATACCAAATTTTGTAACTAAAGTGTACAATTTAAGATCCCAAAAATATTTGTTTACCTTAGCTGGAAAAATGGTAAAACTAAGCAAGAAAAACGTTCTCAAAGTGAACCTTAACGGCCTGCAAAATTAATCACGGTTCTCCTCTTGCCTGTGACACCCTCCACCAGAGTAAAATACCAAAGTTTGTAACTAAAGTGTACAATTTCAGCTCCCACAAATATTTGTTTACCTTATCTGAAAAAATGGGGAAATTAAACAAGAAAAACGTTCCCAAAGTAACCCTTAACGGCCTGGAAAATTAATCAGGGCCCTCCTCTTGAGTCTGACACCTTCCAGAAGAGTAAAATACCAACTTTTGTAACTAAAAGTGTACAATTAAAGCTCCCTCAAATATTTCTTTACAGTAGGTATAAAAAGAGGAAAATTAAACAAGAAAAACGTCCTCAAAGTGAACCTTAACGACCTGGAAAATTAATCAGGGTTCTCCTGTTGACTGTGACACCCTCCACAAGAGTAAAATACCAAAGTTTGTAACTAAAGTGTACAATTTCAGCTCCCACAAATATTTGTTTACCTTATCTGCAAAAATGGGGAAATTAAACAAGAAAAACGTTCCCAAAGTAACCCTTAACGGCCTGGAAAATTAATCAGGGCCCTCCTCTTGAGTCTGACACCTTCCACAAGAGTAAAATACCAAATTTTGTAACTAAAGTGTACAATTTAAGCTCCCACAAATATTTGTTTACCTTAGCTGCAAAAATGGTAAAATTAAGCAAGAAAAACGGCCTCAAAATGAACCTTAACGGCCTGCAAAATTAATCAGGGTTCTCCTCTTGACTGTGACACCCTCCACAAGAGTAAAATACCAAAGATTTTAACTAAAGTGTACAATTTCAGCTCCCACAAATATTTGTTTACCTTATCTGCAAAAATGGGGAAATTAAACAAGAAAAACGTTCCCAAAGTATCCCTTAACGGCCTGGAAAATTAATCAGGGCCCTCCTCTTGAGTCTGACACCTTCCACAAGAGTAAAATACCAAATTTTGTAACTAAAAGTGTACAATTAAAGCTCCCACAAATATTTCTTTACAGTAGGTATAAAAAGAGGAAAATTAAGCAAGAAAAACGTCCTCAAAGTGAACCTGAACGACCTGGAAAATTAATCAAGGTTCTCCTCTTGACTGTGACACCCTCCACAAGAGTAAAATACCAAAGTTTGTAACTAAAGTGTACAATTTCAGCTCCCACAAATATTTGTTTACCTTATCTGCAAAAATGGGGAAATTAAACAAGAAAAACGTTCCCAAAGTAACCCTTAACAGCCTGGAAAATTAATCAGGACCCTCCTCTTGAGTCTGACACCTTCCACAAGAGTAAAATACCAAATTTTGTAACTAAAGTGTACAATTTAAGCTCCCACAAATATTTGTTTACCCTAGCTGCAAAAATGGTAAAATTAAATAAGAACAACGTCCTCAAAGTGAACCTAAACGGCCTGCAAAATTAATCAGGGTTTTCCTCTTGCCTGTGACACCCTCCACAAGAGTAAAATACCAAATTTTGTAACTAAAGTGTACAATTTCAGCTCCCACAAATATTTGTTTACCTTAACTGCAAAAATGGTAAAATTAAGCTAGAAAAACGCCCTTAAAGTGAACCTTAAAGGCCTGGAAAATTAATCAGGGTTCTCCTCTTGAGTGTGACTCCTTCCACAAGAGTAAAATACCAAATTTTGTTATTAAAAGTGTACAATTAAAGCTCTCACAGATATTTCATTACATAAGCTACAAAAATGGGAAAATTAAACAAGAAAAACGTCTCCAAAGTGAGTCTTAACGGCCTGATAAATTTACCAGGGCCCTCCTCTTGAGTGTGACACCTGCCACAAGAGTAGAATACCAAATTTCGTAACTAAAAGTCTACAATTAAAGCTCCCACAAATATTTCTTTACCTTAGCTGCAAAAATGGTAAAATTAAGCAAGAAAAACGTCCTCAAAGTGAACCTTAACGGCCTGCAAAATTAATCAGGGTTCTCCTCTTGCCTGTGACACCCTCCACCAGAGTAAAATACCAAAGTTCGTAACTAAAGTGTACAATTTCAGCTTCCACAAATATTTGTTTACCTTATCTGCAAAAATGGGGAAATTAAACAAGAAAAACGTTCCCACAGTAACCCTTAACGGTCTGGAAAATTAATCAGGGCCCTCCTCTTGGGTCTGACACCTTCCACAAGAGTAAAATACCAAATTTTGTAACTAAAGTGTACAATTTAAGCTCCCACAAATATTTGTTTACCCTAGCTGCAAAAATGGTAAAATTAAATAAGAACAACGTCCTCAAAGTGAACCTAAACGGCCTGCAAAATTAATCAGGGTTCTCCTCTTGCCTGTGACACCCTCCACAAGAGTAAAATACCAAATTTTGTAACTAAAGTGTACAATTTCAGCTCCCACAAATATTTGTTTACCTTAACTGCAAAAATGGTAAAATTAAGCAAGAAAAACGCCCTTAAAGTGAACCTTAACGGCCTGGAAAATTAATCAGGGTTCTCCTCTTGAGTGTGACTCCTTCCACAAGAGTAAAATACCAAATTTTGTTATTAAAAGTGTACAATTAAAGCTCCCACAGATATTTCTTTACATAAGCTACAAAAATGGGAAAATTAAACAAGAAACACGTCTCCAAAGTAACCCTTAACGGCCTGGAAAATTAATCAGGGCCCTCCTGTTGAGTCTGACACCTTCCACAAGAGTAAAATACCAAATTTTGTAACTAAAGTGTACAATTTAAGATCCCACAAATATTTGTTTACCTTAGCTGGAAAAATGGTAAAATTAAGCAAGAAAAACGTCCTCAAAGTGAACCTTAACGGCCTGCAAAATTAATCACGGTTCTCCTCTTGCCTGTGACACCCTCCACCAGAGTAAAATACCAAAGTTTGTAACTAAAGTGTACAATTTCAGCTCCCACAAATATTTGTTTACCTTATCTGCAAAAATGGGGAAATTAAACAAGAAAAACGTTCCCAAAGTAACCCTTAACGGCCTGGAAAATTAATCAGGGCCCTCCTCTTGAGTCTGACACCTTCCAGAAGTGTAAAATACCAACTTTTGTAACTAAAAGTGTACAATTAAAGCTCCCTCAAATATTTCTTTACAGTAGGTATAAAAAGAGGAAAATTAAACAAGAAAAACGTCCTCAAAGTGAACCTTAACGACCTGGAAAATTAATCAGGGTTCTCCTGTTGACTGTGACACCCTCCACAAGAGTAAAATACCAAAGTTTGTAACTAAAGTGTACACTTTCAGCTTCCACAAATATTTGTTTACCTTATCTGCAAAAATGGGGAAATTAAACAAGAAAAACGTTCCCAAAGTAACCCTTAACGGCCTGGAAAATTAATCAGGGCCCTCCTCTTGAGTCTGACACCTTCCACAAGAGTAAAATACCAAATTTTGTAACTAAAGTGTACAATTTAAGCTCCCACAAATATTTGTTTACCTTAGCTGCAAAAATGGTAAAATTAAACAAGAAAAACGTCCTCAAAGTGAACCTTAACGGCCTGCAAAATTAATCAGGGTTCTCCTCTTGCCTGTGACACCCTCCACAAGAGTAAAATACCAAAGTTTGTAACTAACGTGTACAATTTCAGCTCCCACAAATATTTGTTTACCTTAACTGCAAAAATGGTAAAATTAAGCAAGAAAAACGCCCTTAAAGTGAACCTTAACGGCCTGGAAAATTAATCAGGGTTCTCCTCTTGAGTGTGACTCCTTCCACAAGAGTAAAATACCAAATTTTGTTATTAAAAGTGTACAATTAAAGCTCCCACAGATATTTCTTTACATAAGCTACAAAAATGGGAAAATTAAACAAGAAACACGGCTCCAAAGTGAGTCTTAACGGCCTGAAAAATTTACCAGGGCCCTGCTCTTGAGTGTGACACCTGTCACAAGAGTAAAATGCCAAATTTTGTAACTAAAGTGTACAATTTAAGCACCCACAAATATTTGTTTACCTCAACTGCAAAAAAGGGGAAATCAAGCTAGAAAAACGCCCTTAAAGTGAACCTTAACGGCTTGGAAAATTAATCAGGGTTCTCCTCTTGAGTGTGACACCTTCCACAAGAGTAAAATATCACGTTTTGTTATTAAAAGTGTACAATTAAAGCTCCCACCAATATTTCTTTACATAAGCTACAAAAATAGGAAAATTAAAAAAGAAAACCGTCCCCAAAGTAAGTCTTAACGGCCTTAAAAATTAACAAGGGCCCTCCTCTTGAGTGTGACACCTGTCACAAGAGTAAAATACAAAATTTTGTAACTAAAAGTCTACAATTAAAGCTCCCACAAATATTTCTTTACATTAGCTTAAAAAATGGGGAAATTAAACAAGAAAAACGTTCCCAAAGTAACCCTTAACGGCCTGGAAAATTAATCAGGGCCGTCCTCTTGAGTCTGACACCTTCCAGAAGAGTAAAATACCAAATTTTGTAACTAAAAGTGTACAATTAAAGCTCCCACAAGTATTTCTTAGTAGCTATAAAAAGGGGAAAATTAAGCAAGAAAAACGTCCTCAAAGTGAACCTTAACTACCTGGAAAATTAATCAGGGTTCTCTTCTTGAGGGTGACACCTTAAACAAAAGTAAAATACCAAATTTTATAACAAAAAATGTAGAGTTAGAGCTCCCGTAAATATTCGTTTCCGTATTTTCTAAAAATATAGGAAAATTTAGAAAGAAAACCGTCCCCAAAATGAGCCTTGAGGTCCTGGAAAATTAACCAGGGCCCTCCTCTTAAAGATGACACTTTAAAAAAAAAACGAAATACTAATTTTTTTAACTAAAAGTGTAGAATTAGAGCGACCACTAATAACCGCTAAATTTGCTAAAAATATTGGAAAATTTAGCAAGGAAAGTGTTCCTTGGGTGAGCCCTAGGGGCCTGAAAAGTTAGCCAGTGTCGACATCTTGAGTCTGACACCTTAAACATAAATAAAATATCAAATTTTGTTTTTGAAAGTTCAGAACTGGAAGCTCTCTCTAAAAATATTAGGAAATAAGTTAAGAAAAGTCCCTTAAGTTTAAGTTTAAAGAGCATAGAAAATGCATATGGTCAGTCTCTTTTTCTGTAAGTAAGCTTTAGTACCTAGGACTTGTAAAATCCTGAATATACCAAGGATAATGAATATGCTTACCCAAACCAAAACTTATGACAGATTAGATTAATTCTTTTATAATAAAAATAGCCATTGAATTTAAGTGATGTGGTAATAAAATAAAAATAAGACAATCGTGTGAGACCATTTACAATAAATTTAAGCTATCAAATAAACAAACCATGATTAAACAATAAAGATTTTAACGTACTTGTTGAGCTTTTTTTAGTTTATTATTTCACCACACTGAAAAATCGCTTTTCGAGGGCAGTTTACCCCTAGTTAAAAATTTTTTAAGCCCATCTTTGTCTCTAGAAGCTATAACTGTTGTTAGTTCTTAGTCAGTTTAAGAAATGATTCATATTATAGTTTTTAAGACATCGTATAACTAGGCAATGGCATAAAATTGCAATAAAATAGATATTAAACTTCCATAAGTGTATTTTCACAGACAGACGTAGACAGTTTTAAAAATTATTGTTCGTAGTAATAGCAGAGAAAATATAATTTAATTGCAAATTAATGTCACAGAAATCACTTTTTGTAATTTATGCGTTTCAAATGTTTTCTCAAAATCGAAAAAATAAACGAATGTCCATAAAATTACAACTTTGAAAAGAAAAGCAAGCAGTGGTGGAAATTGTAAAATTGAAAAACCTTACCTTTGAATTAACGGCTTGAAAACGAGTTAATTGTCATCTTGTCCTCTTGTCCTCTTGTTTGTTGCAATTTCATTTAGTTGAATTCAAATCACAAACACTTTATTTAAATTTCAAAATTTATTAAACGAGTGTCGTTTTTAAAACCACGAATTTAGAGATACACAATACACAAATAATTATTAAAGTCCGTAATTGCGTTTTTAAGAGGATAATTAATTTATTTTAAAATGGTACACAAAACGCACGCACTTCATACAAGAAGAACACACTCGCGATTAAAATTAAAATTATTAAAATATTGTCATGGTTACAATAAATTAAAAGTAGTGGAATCGACCGGCACTTCTTTATCAGTTGCACAAACACGTGTTGTGACTATTGTACTATGCATATAACATATTTATCTATTTGAACAAATTATTATTTATAAAATTTTTAATCAATTTTGAAATTAATTTTCGATATTTTTGCTCCACTGCACTGATATTTTATAGCACAGGGCCGGCTTCAGCGATAAAGCGAAAGACATTTTTTGACATTATGAAAATTATGAAAATTAAATTAAAATAAACTAATAGGAGTTTTGTAAATAATTTCATAATTTTTTTCGTATAATGAACGTCTGTAGACATGTCTTTCTGATTCCACACCATTATGCATCTACAAGCAACATTCTCCCTAAGAAGGTTACAAATCTTCTAGAAGGGATCATTTAAATTTAAATAACAGATGACCCCAGGCCCTGGGTTTGGATCCAGAGTCGTAGCCAGGGGTACGCCAGGGCAGGCTCAACCTGCCCTGGGAAATTTTTAGACTGCTCTAGCCATAGCTTTCTAAGGATTTCGCAATAATGAATCGATAAGTTCCTAATTGGTGCCAAAGAAGGAAACATTGATTTTGAGAAAGTCAAGTTTTTGAAAAAGTATAATCCTCAGAAGAGATCACAGTGGTCAACAGGTTTATACATAACCGGAAGAGAAAAAACCCTGATTTCAGGTTCCAGCCTCTCTTGAAAATTGTTGAGCCTGCTCTGATAACACAATCTAGCTACGGCTCTGGATGACCCTGAATAAGCCATGATCAGTGCTTGAAGCCTTCAATTTTGCTATAACTAGGCATCGGCATAATATGAGTTCAGGGAATCATCCTTCTCTACACATGGAATCCTTTCGAACGCCTATAGGGCGAAGGTCTTTTTTGTTTTGTTCCAAGGGCAGTGACCAGCGCGTAGACCTACTACCACCTGTTGCAGTTTTTAAGACAAGGTTCCTTAACCTAAAGTTTTAAAAAAATACATCCCTAACCTAGCCCAACGGATCCCAGCTATTTTCTGTTCTCCAATATCAATGTTCGGTAATATTATAGTCGATTCTTCTTCTCTGGACCTTTAGGAAGTATCTAAGCCTATCCGCGTTTTTGTAGGTTAATTAAAACCGCCCCTCTCAAACTGTAACCGTTGTTTGTTTGAGGTATGGCAATAAACAGCAAATGCTGATCTGTAGATCTGACTAGCCCTACCCTGCATCATGCACGAAGCTTCTTAACACTTCACAAATGCAAAATTCTTAATGGAATTTATTTCACACAAATATCTAGAATCTAGACATCTCATACCAACTGGGGTCCAAGCAGACCCGGATTTTCTGTTCTGAGCTATTAATGTTTGGTAATATTATGGTCAATTCTTCTTCTCTGGAGCTTGAGGAAGAATCCAAGCCCAACCGCGTTTTTATAGGTTAATTAAAACAAAAATTTAACCGCAATTGCAAGGTAACGGTTTAAAGACTTAAAGCCAGCAGTCGAGACCAAAGTTAGAAATGTTTTTTGCAATTAATAGAGTCCTTAAAGCTGTCTAATGTTTTAGAGTATTTTTTATGTTGAGTTGTGGAGTATTAGTCAAGATATCAATCCGGAGGTATCACTTCTAGTTTGGTTGTTTGGATCACACATTAAAACTGTATGTGCGATACGTTGACCGCTGGTAAGTTGCTCAAATATTAAAGTATGAGGGGAAGTATATGGCCTACATTATGGGCGTTCAGACCCCGGAGCTGCAAAACGTTCTACGAAAAGGAAAGTACTACATGAAGGGAAGTCTATGGGTTAAATATGAGCGCCCAGGGTTGCGCAACATTCCACGGGAAGATGGTCGCAGCTCGTGGGTTGCTCGAAACCGAATGCATGAAGGGAGGTCTTCGGGCTACATATGGGCGCCCAGACCCCGGGGCTGCGGAACATACCACGGAAAGGTGGTCGTATAGTTCGCTCCATTGACGCGGTCTCCATAACCTAGTACCAATACTTGACTGCTGAATAATACTAACCTGGATTGTGCTGCGCATGTTGGGGCGTAACCGGATGGAAACCGGCGGTGATCAGCAGGATCTATCGTAGAGGGGCAACCGATTCCGCCACCTACGCTACTGGACTTCACTTTTAGCACTTGGTCTATAAAGGGAAAGCTCTGCATGCCCAGTTACTATTGACTGAGTGCTATAATTTCTGACCTGGCATGGTCTCGGCCTGCTTGTCTATGGAGATCTAGTCACCTATCGAGTGGCAGTTCAGGGTGGATGTCGAATGTCAGTGTGATGTTCTGAAAAAAATGAGACATTTAGAAAACATAGCATTTTCAGAGTCCAGAGCCACTATGGTCTGAACAACAATGACCTACAAAAATGTATATTAATCATTAAAATGTAAATCTTACTTATATCATAAAATTAAAAAGGAATACTAAGGCGTCCGACTCGTTGATAAAAAAAAACCTGAGATGGTTAGGTAAGATTCAGTTCTGTTGTTGTGTAGATGAAGCCAACAGCTGGTCATGGCCAGTAATTAAAAACTGTTTTACGTAAAACCTTAAAGGAAGCGTCCTTAAGAGGAGGCTCTGCTAAGCTCATATTAAAGCTCTGAATAATTTCCAAGCAACTGCCTCATCACAACTTTGGCAGTTCCCAAGCTCCAATGAAACAAAACCCTAATTGTTGAGGTAATCAAAGAGAAGGACATTTAGGGTCCTCTTGAAGCTATTGAGGATGCTCTTTAAGTCCTTTAATGAAATTTCATCTACCACCAGGGTTGATGGAGGTGCTGTAAGTAAACAGCACGGCGAAGTGCGCAATTTCAGTTGTCTATCGATGAATAATAATAACACGTAAAATCCCTGATACTGGGAAGCTTGTTTTAAGCCTGCGCCACACACACAGGCTTACCTTCCGGTTTGGTCTGTGCAGAAGGCCTGCCTGCACAGTGCACAAGCCAAACTGTAGCGCATGGACAGCGTTCAAGTCAACTGCACAAGCCAAACCGGAGCGTCTGTACATCGTTCAGGCTGCTGGAAAACAAGCCTGTGTGTGTGGCACAGGCTTTACCAGTGCAGATTTTTATAGGACGATTTTTAGGGCTGCCAGCGATGCTATGGAATACTAACATTTGCTTGACTTCTGTTCCGTTATGGACTTATAGTCTTGGTTTCAAGTAGAAATACGCTAAGATATTTAGGGGTGATTCTTAATAATTGACAATAGAAAGTTTTTTATTTTCTTCGTAGGGTAGAAAATGGATGGTGTCTTGTGATGTATACTTTAGTGTAATTCACAATAGAAAAAATGACCGGTGACCTAAGCGTAAATAAATAGGAAATTTTTATAATGACACATCGTCCGTAGCCTCCTACGATTATAATGAAAATTGCTTAATGTGTTAATATTTTCCGCTTTTGATAAGGGAAAAAAATTACACAAATTGTTGCAGGATATACCGTGCTGATAGGAGAGAATTTTACAACATTTACATCCCCTTTACAGAGATGAAGGTCATTTTACAAAGGTTAGTTTAATAACAAAAGGTTTTAATTAGAAAATTTTAAACTCGACTTTTCTCTTTTATTACTATCATCGTCATTATTGTTATTATTCTTATCTCCTCTTGATACGACTTACTAAATTAAATTTTAACAACAATCAAATTGTTTAAGAAAGCTACGCCTTGAAATGAAAATCCAATCTTTTATTAAATTTAAAAATTGAATAATTGAAAAAAAATTGTGTTAAACAATTAAAAAAGTTGTATTTTTTTATATTCACTCTCAAATCTAAATTCAATTGAAATTAGCATAATAAAAGTATAAATTAAAATTATTTTTAAGAGCTATTAAGGGACGTTTCTTTTGTCTTTTTAATTAAACTTTTTTTTAAGTTTGAAATTGCGATGGAAATTTTCCTGAAAAATTTAAATTTTTTTCACTTTCTCTTTAATTTGCTATAATTATTGCGTGCATTAAAACGAAATTAAATTAACTTCTCCATTAGTTTCATTTTATACCTGTAGTTTAAAGCCAACGATGTTACAACTAGTAGTATTAACGATAGAAAATTATTAAAGCTTTAGGGGTTGAAGTGGGGCAAGTCGGGGTTGGACTTGCTCGAACGCATTTGATAACATCCTATTACTGATAAAACTGTCGCACCTTGCCTGGTGAAAATTGTAGCAGGAAACGTTCCACCCTCCCCTCTTTTTTTTAAAGCCAATTTGTATTTTTAATTTTAAATTGTTGCACCCTCTTTCCATTACATTGCCACTATAAATTATAGTAATATGTCCATACAATCTGTTAATTGCATTATTTGCATATAAATAGTTAGAAATCGATTTTAACCCCTTTTTTTAATCATCCCCATCGGCTTGACCTAAACTAACTCTATTACATTGGCGTAGTTCTCAAGAGAAAATTTCTTGAAGGGTTGTTTAATTACAGAAGTAGCGTAGCTACCAGTCGGCTCTCACAAAAGAACTTTCGAAGATCTTATGGTTAACTGGTGCTTTCCACAACACCACGTCATCCCCTTGAAACCCTTAGCCTGCTTTTTGAATTTTTTATCTACGACATTGGCCCAGACAATTTCAAAGGTGATCTGGAAAGCTATGGTTAATCTGGGACCTTCATGTAGACAACTTGGTGCCTATGATACCAGTCGGCTCTCACAAAAGAACTTTCGAAGATCTTAGGGCTATCCGGTGCTTTCCACAACACCACGTCATCCCCTTGACACCCTTAGCCTGCTTTTTGAATTTTCTACCTACGACATTTGCCCAGACAATTTCAAAGGTGATCTGGAAAGCTATGGTTAATCTGGGACCTTCATGTAGACAACTTGGTGCCTATGATACCAGTCGGCTCTCACAAAAAAACTTTCGAAGATCTAAGGGCTATCCGGTGCTTTCCACAACACCACGTCATCCCCTTGACACCCTTAGCCTGCTTTTTGAATTTTCTACCTATGACATTGGCCAAGAGAATTTCAAAGGTGATCTAGAAAACTATGGTTAATCTGGGACTTTCATGTAGACAACTTGGTGCCTATGATACCAGTCGGCTCTCACAAAAGAACTTTCGAAGATCTTATGGTTAACTGGTGCTTTCCACAACACCACGTCATCCCCTTGACACCCTTAGCCTGCTTTTTGAATTTTCTACCTACGACATTGGCCAAGAGAATTTCAAAGGTGATCTAGAAAACTATGGTTCATCTGGGACTTTCATGTAGACAACTTGGTGCCTATGATACCAGTCGGCTCTCACAAAAGAACTTTCGAAGATCTTATGGTTAACTGGTGCTTTCCACAACACCACGTCATCCCCTTGACACCCTTAGCCTGCTTTTTGAATTTTCTACCTACGACATTGGCCAAGAGAATTTCAAAGGTGATCTAGAAAACTATGGTTCATCTGGGACTTTCATGTAGACAACTTGGTGCCTATGATACCAGTCGGCTCTCACAAAAGAACTTTCGAAGATCTTATGGTTAACTGGTGCTTTCCACAACACCACGTCATCCCCTTGACACCCTTAGCCTGCTTTTTGAATTTTCTACCTACGACATTTGCCCAGACAATTTCAAAGGTGATCTGGAAAGCTATGGTTAATCTGGGACCTTCATGTAGACAACTTGGTGCCTATGATACCAGTCGGCTCTCACAAAAAAACTTTCGAAGATCTTAGGGCTATCTGGTGCTTTCCACAACACCACGGCAACCCCTTGACACCCTTAGCCTGCTTTTTGAATTTTCTACCTAAGACATTGGCCCAGACATTTTCAAAGGTGATCTGGAAAACTAAGGTTCATCTGGGACCTTCATGTAGACAACTTGGTGCCTATGATACCAGTCGGCTCTCACAAAAGAACTTTCGAAGATCTTATGGTTAACTGGTGCTTTCCACAACACCACGTCATCCCCTTGACACCCTTAGCCTGCTTTTTGAATTTTCTACCTACGACATTTGCCCAGACAATTTCAAAGGTGATCTGGAAAGCTATGGTTAATCTGGGACCTTCATGTAGACAACTTGGTGCCTATGATACCAGTCGGCTCTCACAAAAAAACTTTCGAAGATCTTAGGGCTATCTGGTGCTTTCCACAACACCACGTCAACCCCTTGACACCCTTAGCCTGCTTTTTGAATTTTCTACCTAAGACATTGGCCCAGACATTTTCAAAGGTGATCTGGAAAACTAAGGTTCATCTGGGACCTTCATGTAGACAACTTGGTGCCTATGATACCAGTCGGCTCTCACAAAAGAACTTTCGAAGAACTTATGGTTAACTGGTGCTTTCCACAACACCACGTCATCCCCTTGAAACCCTTAGCCTGCTTTTTGAATTTTTTATCTACGACATTGGCCCAGACAATTTCAAAGGTGATCTGGAAAGCTATGGTTAATCTGGGACCTTCATGTAGACAACTTGGTGCCTATGATACCAGTCGGCTCTCACAAAAAAACTTTCGAAGATCTTAGGGCTATCCGGTGCTTTCCACAACACCACGTCATCCCCTTGACACCCTTAGCCTGCTTTTTGAATTTTCTACCTACGACATTGGCCAAGAGAATTTCAAAGGTGATCTAGAAAACTATGGTTCATCTGGGACTTTCATGTAGACAACTTGGTGCCTATGATACCAGTCGGCTCTCACAAAAGAACTTTCGAAGATCTTATGGTTAACTGGTGCTTTCCACAACACCACGTCATCCCCTTGACACCCTTAGCCTGCTTTTTGAATTTTCTACCTACGACATTTGCCCAGACAATTTCAAAGGTGATCTGGAAAGCTATGGTTAATCTGGGACCTTCATGTAGACAACTTGGTGCCTATGATACCAGTCGGCTCTCACAAAAAAACTTTCGAAGATCTTAGGGCTATCTGGTGCTTTCCACAACACCACGTCAACCCCTTGACACCCTTAGCCTGCTTTTTGAATTTTCTACCTAAGACATTGGCCCAGACATTTTCAAAGGTGATCTGGAAAACTAAGGTTCATCTGGGACCTTCATGTAGACAACTTGGTGCCTATGATACCAGTCGGCTCTCACAAAAGAACTTTCGAAGATCTTATGGTTAACTGGTGCTTTCCACAACACCACGTCATCCCCTTGACACCCTTAGCCTGCTTTTTGAATTTTCTACCTACGACATTTGCCCAGACAATTTCAAAGGTGATCTGGAAAGCTATGGTTAATCTGGGACCTTCATGTAGACAACTTGGTGCCTATGATACCAGTCGGCTCTCACAAAAAAACTTTCGAAGATCTTAGGGCTATCTGGTGCTTTCCACAACACCACGTCAACCCCTTGACACCCTTAGCCTGCTTTTTGAATTTTCTACCTAAGACATTGGCCCAGACATTTTCAAAGGTGATCTGGAAAACTAAGGTTCATCTGGGACCTTCATGTAGACAACTTGGTGCCTATAAACGCGTCACCAAATTACCAAATCGTGTGCCTCCGTGGCTTCCAGTGCTTTCTTAGATAGTGTGATGTAAAAGAGCGTCATATCCTAGAATCAGCTGCTAGCTGACGTTGTCCCACAGTATCTGCAGAGCCCTACCATCACAACAGGTGGTGTGGTGGTTCTACTGCACCATATACAAGCTTAGGTAGCTACTTGAAAAACAATTTGCTATTTTACAGGGTGATTTATTTTAATTTGGCAGACTTCTTAACCATTTTTAATAATAAAAATTCTAAAAATACACCTTTCTTGGTTGCAGCTCGTAACGAAATAATACTCAAGTAATTTTAAAGTATAAACGTAATGTTCCATCTCAACATTGTTGTTTGCTAACCCCTGTATTAAAAAATTAAGTATTTTAGTATATAGTATTTTGATGTTAAAATTAAATATGGTAATTAAATTTTCCTAGAGTAAATTTGCAAACCTATTAGAAGTTTCGTGAAAATTTTACGACTGTCATAAACACTCGGGACGACTAATACGCTCTTCAAACTTAAACTTATTTAGGATTGTATTAAGTGTAATAACAGTGCAACGGCCATTAACAGTAGTCGAAGGGTAAGTATATACTATATGGTCATCCTTTAGGGGGCACTTTAACACAAATTTTGTAATAAAATTTCCAACAAATTGTTAAAAAATATAATTTTGTTTAAATGTATAGCAAAATTAAAATTTAATTAATTGTTATAAATTAATTATGACAGCTAGGATGAATATGTTGATAGAAAATTTTCTGATCTAAAATTTTTATTAGAGCTAAAATTACAGTCAGACCGCTTCAAGGAGCTAGAGCCTCTAAAGGCACAGGAAGTTGCAGAATTCGATTTACTATAATTTTTTTAATTTGACTAATGGTAACAAATTAATTATTACAGCTAAAACGAATATTTTTAATGATTTTGATAGAAAATTTTGCTTTATAATTTTTATTAAAAGTACAATTATCATCGGACTACTCCTTAAGGAGCTAGAACCTCGAGAGCCACAGCGAGTTGTAGAATTCGACTTACTATAACTTTTCAAATTTGATTAATTCTAGTAAATTAACAATTATAGCTAAAACGAATATTTTTAATGTTATCGATAGGAAATTTTCTGGTCTTCCATTTTTATTAGAGGTAAAATTACCTTCAGACTACTCTTTAAAAAGGTACAGCCTCAAGAGGCAACGTGAGTTGTAAAATTTGACTTATTATAATTTGTTAAATCCTCTCGGAGGGCAGTTTGTACGTTATCAATAAAAATGCATAAGTAAATAACAAATCAAGTACAGTCTACTAATCAAAAGCTATCTTTTAAACTCGTCAGGGGTAGTAGGGCTAAACTACGTAACAGGGACTTTTGTATATGCCAAGCCGTAGAATTTTTTTCTCCAAATAACGAAATGTCATTAAGTATAAGAAAATTCGGCCTTTTTGTAATGTTTTCCAATACTATGTTTTTATAGTTCCATCGATAAGCTTATTGACTTAAAGGCCCAAAAACGTAATCTGATAAAGAAAGGATCCATTTCCAGTTACATTAAAAGGAAACGTTAGAAAAAACGTCTACGACAAAATAAATTGCAATACAATTTCATTCTTAAGCTAATAATCTTTTTATAATTATCGGTTATTACTAGAGGTGTTGGAGTGAGAGAGAGAGAGAGAGAAAGAAAGAGAAAATTAGTCGGCCACATTTATGCAATTGCACTCCCTTATTTATTCAAATGCGAAAAATGAATATCCCCCTAATTTATTTGTAACATCACCCTTGATGATGGAAGAGAAAAAAGAAAACAGTAGGCAATAAGAGAGCGTATGTGTGTCGGCGGCGCGCAAGGTAAAAAAAATAATTTACAAAAGAATTGAACAAAATAATATTAGGAGCTAGTTCTGACACAATATATAACATAATGTGTCGAATTTGCAGTGTAATGATACTCCTGTAGTATAGAATTCACCACTCACTGCGCTTTTGTTAGGGGTAGTATTTATCACCGCATTTGTGCTACCCCATTTGATGACAAGGTCTGAATATTATACAAATTTGAAACTCTACATCCATCTGGTTACTTTTATAAATCAAAGATAAATTTTACCCACACTTCGATCAAGCTTCAAAGAGGGTAGAGGGTCGGTAGATGATGAAAAAAAATTTCCTAATTTAATTGTCTTTTGGAAAACTTTTCGTCGAATTACCATCTTTTAGTTAATTATCCATAAGGATGCGAATAAACCGAGCGTAAATTTCTGATCGAGTACAAAACAAAAAGAGAACGAGGAGGGCCTTTTAAATAATTTCATTTATTTCGCTTTCTAATTTACTTTTGCACAAAAATTTTATACAGACTACGTCAAAAGGTTTTTCGGTCACGCCAATTTGACTTAAATAAAGTTGATAATAATTCATTGTTTCAGAAATCAACGTCGTTTTTGATGATTTAAAGCTTAAATTAACCTTAAAACCCCTTTTATATAAAACGTAACATTTTACAATAAATTAACCTTGAAAATAATACAATATTATATAATAATGTGATTAAAACCGTAGATAATTTAATTGAACTAAAAGCATCTCAGACTTATTAAAAATTATTGATTACCCAACAACCCCTTAATGTTATCTTTGTTGTTCCTTTGAAACGTTCTCAATCAAATTTACTAACAGATAATTAATCAAGATAAAAAAATTTAACCCCTCTCGCTTGTAATAGATAACATAATTTATTTATGTGGAAAGCTTTTAGCGAGCGGTTTCTTTTAAAAAGCAAATAAACATCATCGAGTTTAAATTTTAATTTAAAAATTGCTCCAAGGGTAACTTTATTAATATCCGTAATCCTTATTTCTACTTTTCAAGTTGTGTTTCTTACAAACCGATTAAATGGCACCCCTTTTTAAGTCACTTGTTTTATGGACTTACTGGAATTGAAAAACATCCTTCAGGAAGGAATAAAATTAATAAGGTTCGGCGATATCAACGTATGAATGAGGCTGGCCAAAAAAATAATAATACCTAAAGACTGTCAAAAGAAAAGAAAAGAAAAGAAAAAGAACGACCCTTGAAGAGACCTGGCAGAAGAGAGTGGAATGTAAATGGAAAAACAGAACAAGGCAGACTTTGAGAACAGGTCATTGATTTAACAGAAAGCTCTCAAATATACTTCAAAGTAATGCCGAAAACTCTAGCTTTAGTATCTAGCTTAACTAAAGAGGGGGGTCATTTAAAATACAAAGTTAATGGCTTTGATAGAGATCTTTCTGCTCTATAATTTCTATTAGAAGTAAAATTACCATCAGACTACTTCTTAAGAAGCTATAGCCTCGAGAGCCACAATGAGTTGTAGAATTCGACTTATTATAATTTTTTAAATTTGATTAATTCTAATAAATTAATAATGATAGCTAAGACGAATATTTTTAACGTCACAGATAGGAAATTTTCTGCTCTCCAATTTTTATTAGAGGTAAAATTGCCGTCAGACTATTCTTTAAGAAGATACAGCCTAAAGACTCTGAAAATAAAAGAAGAGAAGAGAAAAAGAACGACCCTTGAAGAGACCTAGCAGAAGAGAGGAATAACAGAACAAGGCAGACGTTTGAGAACCTGTCATTGATTTAACAGAAAGCTCTCAAATATATTTCAAAGTAGTGCCGAAAACAGTTAAGTATGTACCTTACCTGAAGAGGAGGGGGGGGGGTCATTTAAAATATAAAATTAACAGCGGATACGAATCGAAAGAGAATGTAGTTATGAAGACAAAACGCAGGTCCTTTGTGATGGTTGTGCATTGATTAATTTCTATTGAAGCAGTACTAAGAGGATTATTGAAATCCCCAGGTGCTTCCCAAAAGTAGAACTTATAGGACCGAAGCTGTCGCTGCTCAGAGAGTGCAAAATGGCTACCTAAAAGTATGTTAGTATTTGTTTTTTGCATTCTTGGTATCATATTATTTTTTATCACTTATACGGTTTCGCAAAAAATAATTATATTTTAATCCTAGAATTAAATTTATAATCTTGAAATGGCAACTCTGTACAGTACACAATGTAACGTCAAAATTTGAAATTTTTATTTATTTATTTATTGTGTAACGTTGCCATATCTAAGTATTATTAATCTAATTCTCGGATTAAAATATAATTCTCTTTTATGCAACCGGACATTTGAGGGCACAATCTTTATTTCTAACATAAAGAAGATAACTTTAACATTATAGTTACTGATTATCCCTCTCGTTCGAGTTGTATGCCTTATATAAACTGATTAAAGTGCACCCCTTTCTTTATGCTACGGCGACAGTTGTTTGATGGGGTGTTTAAAAAACAACTGTATTTAAAAGAGTTGTTCGGGCAGAAAATATATATCTTAACTTGTCAAGGTTTTTGGTTTGAGTTAATGTAGGAAAATGGACCCTAAAGATAGCCATATTTTTACAGTGTTCGTGTTCGTACCCTATTTTTACTAAAACCTTTAAAATATTTTCCCAACTTGTCGGGATAACCGATGGTAGATTGGTAGCGAAGTCCACACACTCCCCAACTAGCGTTTTATGTTGCCATTCTTCCAACACTAAATTTAAAAAAATTGGAATAGCTTCCAATATGAAGACTGGAGCCCTATTTTGCGATGGGTCGAATGGTCCAACCACGCTACAGGCTGAAGGAGATGTTAGCCAGTTGTTCCGACAAGTTGGTACATGAATTGGCCACTCTAAACGAACTAACCAAATCAGCTCACTTAAGTTAGATCGCTTCTGATGACCATGAGCTCTACCCTAACTAATCAGAAAAATTGACTTAGGTTAGAGCTCTTCCGATGAGCAAGACAGCTCTAACCTAGCTACTCTGAAGAATCTACTCTAACCGAACTAACCAGACGAGTTCATTTGGGTTATACCGCATCTGATGACCATGAGCTCTATCCCAACTAATCAGAATTGACTTAGCTTAGAGCTCTTTTGATGAGTAAGATAACTCTAACCTAGCTACTTAGAAGAAATTAGCCATACGAGCTCTAACGGAACCAACCAGGCGAGTTCACTTAGGTTGGAGCGCTTCTGATGGCCATGAGGTCTATCCCAACTAATCAGAAGAATTGACTTAGGTTAAAGCTCTTTTGATGAGTAAGATAACTCTAACCTAGCTACTTTTAAGAACTTAGCCACACGAGCTCTAACCGAACTAACCAGACGAGTTCAGTTAGGTTGAACCGCTTCTCGTGGCCATGAGCTCTATCCCAGCTAATCAGAAGAATTGACTTAGGTTAGAGCTAGTTTGATGACTAAGATAACTCTAACCTAGCTACTATGAAGAACTTAGCCACAAGAGCTCTAACCGAACTAAGCAGACGAATTCAGTTAGGTTAGACCGTTTCTCATGGCCATGCACTCTCTCCCAACTAATCAGAAGAATTGACTTAGGTTAGAGCTCTTTTGATGAGTAAGAAAACTCTAACCTAGCTACTTTGAAGAACTTAGCCACACGAGCTCTAACGGAACTAACTAGACGAGTTCACTTAGGTTAGCGCTTCTCATGGCCATGAGGTCTATCCCAACTAATAAGAAGAATTGACTTAGGCTAAAGCTCTTTTGATGAGTATGATAACTCTAACCTAACTACTTTGCAGAACTTAGCCACACGAGCTCTAACCGAACTAACCAGACGAGTTTACTTAGGTTGGACCGCTTCTCATGGCCATGAGCTCTATCCCAACTAATCAGAAGAATTGACTTAAGTTAGAGCTCGTTTGATGACTAAGATAACTCTAACCTAGCTACTATGAAGAACTTAGCCACAAGAGCTCTAACCGAACTAACCAGACGAGTTCAGTTAGGTTAGACCGTTTCTCATGGCCATGCGCTCTCTCCCAACTAATCAGAAGAATTGACTTAGGTTAGAGTTCTTTTGATGAGCAAGATAACTCTAACCTAGCTACTTTAAAGAACTTAGCCACACGAGCTCCAACCAAACTAACCAGACGAGTTCACTTAGGTTAGAGCGCTTCTCATGGCCATGAGCTCTATCCCAATCAGAAGAATAGGTTTTGGCGCCTTTGTTGAACTCAATACTTAACCATCATCTCCTTCATCGTGTGCCAATAACGTGTGGTTTAAAATGTGCCTAGAGCTCTGATTTGACATTCTTAACATTTTAAGGTGTCTGTTTTTAATATGAGAGGGCATCTGATCCTATGCGACGCTGATATCCCTTCCCTAATCTTCATTTGCAATAAAAACGCCAACACGGTGGTTAACGATTACAGTAAGGCATGTAATTTCATCGAGCAATTTTTGAAATCCGTAACCATGTCTTTTGTTCAAATCTCTAATTGTATTTCTTTACCGAAAGCCATCCAGATCAACAGTTTAATTGTCTTTATAACGACTTCAATCCTTATAATGTGTCAACTAAAAAAGATTTATATTTAATCGTCCCCGTCGGGGTTATAGAACAGATTCTGGAAACTTTTAGTAAGTAAAAAATAAACTAAGTCGTGCCCTACTGCGGTAAGGAAGCCACTGGGTGAAAATTGCTAATCTTTTGGTGACGGTCCTGGCGCTTTGTGATAAACTACTGATACCTTCCTTGCATTAGAGAACTATTCGAGACAATTCAACACAAATGGTGTTTATCTGAAACAGTCCGATGCAACGGTAGAGTAGAGTCTTTGTCCAGTAAATTTAATTACAAAACAGTATTTGCTATTTGTAGTGTATGACTCAAATCTCAAATGTGACTGAGTTTAAATTAAATGGAAAGGTTTAATTAATTAATGACTTGCACGTCCACAATCACACCTTCTTTTTTCTTACTTTTCGTAATATCGAGTGGGGTCCAAACGAACCCCAGTCTGCCTGTAATAATTTTTTTTCAGAACGGCAATGTTAAGGTTGATTCCTATAGATCGTTTCGGGGTAATGGCGAAAAAATAATGCGTTTGCGCAAAAAGTACGATGTTACCCTTAAAAATGGGGCAAAAGTCTAAAAATGACTGTTCTGCCCTATTTTTTCGCTTTATCTCAAAAACTCACTATTATACATACGCGGTATATTGAGCTTGGGTATTGTTGCTGACACAGAAACAAATCGATTGACACCGGTTTCATAACATTTTGTTAGAACACAACACCTCCAGGGCATAAAAATGTTTAATTACGGTTAAAATGAGTTAAAGTAACACGATTGGTCTTAGATTATTCCTAAAGCTCCAGAGAAGAAGAATTGACCCTAATATTACCGAATATTGATAGCCAAGAGCAGAAAATAGCTGGGGTCCGTCAGGACCCCTATTGGACCCTTTCAGGTTTTTCAAATTTTAAAATCAAGTCTTTAAGTGCGACTTCTACCTTTGAATGTAATCGTAACCCAACCTACCTTCCTGCAGGGAGAATTTAACTGCAATTGCTTCCAAAATTATACGTTTAAATTGAAAAACCATGTGGCAACCACCGAAACTCACAAGTTATATTTAGGCCCGCGTCTATAATTAATTAAATTTCCCACCCAATAAATAAAGAAAATTAAATTATAAATTTAGGAGTTGCATATAATAAATAATTTTTTAAGAGCAACTCAATTCAAAACTAAAACATTTTCCCCCTTCTCGATGGAGAAGCGGCCACGTGTGTTGCTTTATTAAATTCATAAATATATTTGTCTCTAGGGACTCTTATTCCCTTAACATGTATCATAATTATTGATGAATGATGTACTAATGGAATATTGATTTTATTAAGTAACTTAGTGGTGCGTGTTACATCTTTCTCTCCGTTTCTTTGTAATTTTAATCGAAGGGAAAAAGAAGAGAAAAAAGAGTTTAAAAGGTTCATTAAAAGTAAAAGAATTTTACCGCATTGTAAAATAAAATAATAAAAGTCTTTAACGAGTAAGGTTGGGAATAATTTTTTTTTGTGATAGAAACGAATCATTACGTTAATTTAACTTCTTGATAAAGTCATTATTTGGTATCCGAGTTACAGCAATTATCATCATTATATGAGGGACTTTTCTAAAAGTAAAAGTTATCTAGACTTTTGCAGGAAACGTGCCGGAGATACGGTGATAAATTCGAGTAAAGCTATTATAGGACTTCATCACGAGCTTTCGTGCCCTATAATGTGAAAGAAACTAGAAATAGAAGAACTCAGATTAGTCTGATCTTTGATAAGAACAGTTGCTACTAACTGGATCTTATACTGTTCGTCCCTCTATGATTTCCAATTACCTTAAACTTTTTTTATTTTACAATTTCCTCACCTTTAAGCCTCCTCGATGAACGACCTCCTATTCTTTTTATTTCAAACCCAACAATTAATAAAATTAGTAATTATTTTTAAACACGTCAATTTGTAATAATATAAGTCATTCTTGTGGATTGAATTGGGGTTTGATGTAAGCCGTGCCACCATTTTTCGAGTCAATCAATTTCGATCTCGGAACCCTCTCGAATTCGATGCTTGTTATGTCGCGTTTTGACATATGTGACTGGATTCACCGCAGGCTGTGCTTCACTACGCATATAGCATGTGTATAACAATAACCAGTAGTGTTATCACTATTGTAATGAACAATAGTAACGTCTACTATTGTCTACAAATTATTTACAAGTCTCATTTTGAAACAAACATCTGCTCCTGCTCTACTATAATGTAGCTAGTTATTAAAAAAATGTAAATTTAGGGCAACTCGCGTAATAACAGTTAGTACAATGGAAAAAAAGAGTTTTTTTTAAATTAACCTTTTCCATTAGAAACAATTTTCCTCTCTTCAAATTGAAAAAAACATCTCGTTTTCTGTCTGTCAGTTTTCGCCCCCTGTCTGTTCCCCCTGGAAGAGACCTTAGTATGAAAGATGGAGTGGAAATAGTTTAGTCTGTCTGTTTATAGATCAATGGCTCAGTAGGTTTTCTTTTACTTCAATAGCTCGTCTTTGGTCTGCTTTAGTCTGATTATTCAGTCACTTAAGTCATTCTGGCTCGATTTGGAACTACAGACTTCTCGCACTCCTCTATTGGGTACCATATCAAATTTCTCTAATGTCCAGTTTCTAATACTTCTTAAAGACGATTCCTATATTCTCCCAACACCAAAGATCTTCAATTTTTATTTGAGTATGAATTATAGCAAACTCCAAAGACCTGATGCTCTAAACCAGAGACTTCTCTATATTTTAGAGTTGGAAGTAGCTGTCTTTCTGCATTATCATGCCCCAGTTAGTTCTACGAACCATGCACCCATATACACCATCTTTTTGGATTATTCAGTTAATTGAACTCCCTCTGGCTCGATTTGGAACCATTGACTCTTCGCAGTCTCCTATTGGGTACCATGCCAAGTCTCTCTAATATTTCTTAGAGATGCTTCTTATATTCTGCCAACACCAATGGTCTTCAATATTTTATTTTAGTGTCAATTTCAGCAAACTTCCAAAGACCTCATGCTCTAGACCAAAGACTTCTCTATATTTTAGAGTTGGAAGTAGCTATCTTTCTCCAATATCATGCCCCAGTTTACTTCTACGAACAATGGACTCATATAAACTAGCTCTTTGGATTATTTAGTTAGTTTAACTTCTTCTAGCTCGATTTGGTACTAGAGACTCCTCACATTATTCTATTGGGTACCATGTTAAGTCTCTCTAATGATCAGTTTATAATATTTCTTAAAAAGGATTCCTATATTTTGGCAACTCCAAGAGTCTTAAATTTTTATTTTATTATAAATTTCGGTGAACATCAAAGATCTCATGCTCTAGACCAGAAACTTTTCTATATTTTAGAGTTGAAAGTAGCTGATGTCTTTCTGCATTATCATGCCACAGTTAGTTCTACGAACAATGGAGCCATATACACCAGCTCTTTGGATTATTGAATTAATTTAACTCTCTCTGCCACGATTTGGAACTAAGGGCTCCTCGCATTTCTTTATTGGCTACCATGTCAAGTCTTCCTAAAGTTCAGTTTCTAATATTTCTTAGAGAGGATTCCTATATTCTGCCAACACCAAGGGTCTTCAATTTTTTACTTAAGTGTAAATTTCAGCAAACTCCAAAGACCAGATGCTCTAGAACACACACTTTTCTACATTTTAGAGTTGAAAGTAGCTGTCTTTCTGCATTATTATGTCCCAGTTAGTTGTACGAACAATGGACCCATATACACCAGCTCTTTGTATTATTTGGTTAGGTGAACTCTCTCTGGCTCGATTTGGAACTATTGACTCCTCGCATTCTTCTATTGAGTACCATGTCAAGTCTTTCTAATCTTCAGTTTCTAATATTTCTTAGAGATGATTCCTATATTCTGCCAACACCAAGGGTCTTTAATTTTTTATTTTAGTGGGAAATACAGCAAACTCCAAGACCTGATGCTCTAAAATAGAAACTTATCCACATTTTAGAGTTGGAAGTAACTGTCTTTCTACATTACAAGACCGTAGCCAGGGGTACGCCAAGGCAGACTGAGCCTGCCCTGAATAATTTTAAACCTGTTCTTGCCAGAGCTTGCTAAAGATTTTGCAATAATAATAATAATAAAACGATAAGTTCCTAATTGGCGTATAGAAGAAAACATTGAGTTAGCGAAAGTCTAATTTTTGCAAACTTCGGGCAAAAAACTTCATCCTTTCATGCAAAAGGAGGAAAACCCTTTTTTAGCAAGATTTTAGCTTTTAGCCTCTCTTGAAATTTTTTGAGCCTACCCCGATAACACTTTCTTCCGTATTTTCTAACGTCCTTGTTTTGGGCGTTTATTAAAGACTATATCGACTGAATTCAGCCATGGACTCTATCCATAGTAGCAATGTGACTATTTTGGTGGACCTCGCGTTTGTGGATGAACATGTGATAGGATCGGTTAGGGTTTGAAGTTGCAAATGTCCAAGCTCTCCAATACAAGTGTTCGCCGTATCTTCCAAACATCTGTCTGCTATTCAGCGCCAAAGTCGGATTGAGTCAACATGATTTTTTTAGAGCTCTGTGGACAAAACCCAAAAGATGTGTTTGAGACTTTTGTAACTGGAGATAAAACAGTGGTGCTTTATTATGAACTTTTGTCTGAAACTGAAAAGGAAACCTATGCAATGGCTAAGGAAAGTTGAAATACCGCCAAGGGTCTGCCAATCGACCAAAAAGATGATGGACACTATCTTTTGGGACTTAGAGAGAATCCTTCCCATAGATCTCAAGAAAATTAACGCCACCGTTAATTGGACGCATTATATGTCACTGCTTTATAAAAGGGGAAAAGGGGGTAAGAATTTGACTAAAGGCGTGTGTTTGCTGGACGCTAATGCGCCAGTTCATACAGCTGGTACCGCATAAGCCTCCATACGGATTTCTGGATCCCAACAGATTGATAAACTTCTGTATAGTCCAAAGATGGCATCTAGTGTCTATTAAGTATTTTATTATGTATAAAAAGATCTTCGTGGACTCCATTTTGAAAAGAAGAGTAATATTGTCCCATTTTGATCTAGCAAAAAAACAGTGGCAAAGATGAGACATGTATGAACGAGAAATGGAGACAACTGGGCTACAAAGGTCTAAATAAATCAAGAACGCTCTTTCACTGTTTATTTTCAGGCTTTACTTGCCCGATTATCTAAGAAGCTATTGGTGCTCAACAGCTCAACACTATTTAACGTCATCGTTCCAACGCTTGTTCTGCTTTAGAAATGGGTAATAGGCTAATGGGCATTCTTCATTCAATTGCGTTTAGACTGCAGACACGCGATTTGCCTCTTTCAACCCTTATTTTTATCCAAGGGTTGTTGGATGCATATTTCTCCTTAACTTATTTGTTTTTACCTAGTCAGCCTGTTGTTTCTCTATTTGCAAGCCAAAAAAAAACATTTTTTCCAATTCAAATTAAATTAATTAATTAAATCAAACGTACCACTTGTGCTAATTCCCATAAAAAATATTTTTTAATTAAGTTAATATTCGCTTCCGCTTATTTTATTTTGTTGCAATTTTCAAATTAACAAAAAGCTCACTTTAATATTATATTTTCTTTTAATAATTCTAAAATCTTTTATTACATGTTAGTTGGAAAAATTTTTATTTTTATCTAAATAAACTACGTTTAACTTTCTATTCAGGGATGGTATTGAACGAGGAGATAGCCACGAATGGACGGAGGTAATGGGGTGGGTGGCTGCAATAGCTTTCATTGCTGATGAGATTGTGATTGCCCCGGTTTATCACTGGGCCGGATCTATCTACCTTGTGCTGTGTTAGAGGCCGCACTGCAGTCAATGTACACTCATGAGCATAGAAAATTATCAGCTTTTAATATTGGGAAAAAATCGATCTTTGTTATGTGTTTGAAAAAAAAGTTTTGTTTGAGATTTAAATATTTAATTTTAGTTGAAACAAAATTATTTAAATTGGGGTATAAGTTGGAGGAACTTTTATAATTTTAAATGGATAATGGGTACACTGTTGCTAATTTAAAATGTCAAGAGTTTTCCAATTTTCGGCAAGGAATTTTAAGTATTTCATTCAGATTTAAGCTCATTTGGAATTATTTTCTGCGCCTTCTTTCTTTATTTAAACGATTTAGAAACTGTATTTTTTAACAAACTTTTCTTTAAGATAATTTTGCTGTTATTTATTAAAAGCTTTTGGAAAAGCGATTGTTGGGAAGTTGGTCGTTTCAATTAAAAATTTTTTTTCTTGGTATAGCAAACGTTATCTGTCTTACAGTTGATGGTATCTTTAGTGTAAGCAGTTTTTTACGACCAACTCTCGATGTCGTTTTCAGGGGTTGATTTGATTGATTTGTTCGGGGATAGTAGTTTATGGTAGCCTTGCGCAATGGGAATGTACTTTTTGATATTATCGCTAGTCGCTTTCAAACTCACCCTTCTAATTTGGCTCCTAACGAGTTTTAGGACAGAACTCTTGAGGTAGGGATTTTACTAATCGTTTATACGTCACCTAGATCCAGCTTAACTACAAAAGTGCTAGATTTTTGTATGTAATACTTTTAGGCTTGCTTAATACCATTTCTAATAATCCAACCGCGATTTTTGATGTGCTTGTCTACCTCTCATCTGGACCTTAATGACCACAGGTGGTAGCAGATGGTTATAAAAATAATAAGCTTCAGGATTGACTCTAAAACTCAATTTCACTTTATTGCTTGGAAAATATAGCCTTCTTTCATTTGGAGTTGCATCCTATACTTCGTGGTGCTAGATTCGTCATTGCTACTGCAAGAAGATTTGAAAATCTCCTCTTTGCGAAGCAGAACTTATGGTTGCAATCTCAGTGACAGTCCTTGACACCAGTTGCTCCATAGAAGAGATTTCTAACAAGAGTTGGTTTGAGATGACCAATAGCCTGAAGTTCTTTCTATATCAATGTGGGAAAGCTTGAGTTAAACAGAAATGGAAGGTACACTCAATGGATGCGACTTTGTTGGTCTCTATAGTCTCATTCGAATGTTTTGAGTATTGCCTCTAATAGGGCAAAAGTTTCCACATTAGAGTAATTTGTGTGTGTCACTTATTAATTTTAACAAGGGCTTCTTATGCATGCCAAAGACCTAAAATACTTCTAAAATGTATCGAAAGGTCTCTGCTATGAGTAACTGTCATCAAATCATGTTAATTTCTGTGCGTGCCGTTACTGCAAGACTTGAAGTAAGAAATGAGAATATTTTGAATTTTAGAAAAATTTCTGTCACTTATTAATTTTAACAAGGGCTTCTTATGCATGCCAAAGATCTACAACCCTCCTAAAATGTACTCAAAGGTCTCTGCTATAAGTACCCGTCATCAAATCAAGTTACTGTCTGTGCATGCCGTTAATGCAAGACTTGAAGTAAGAAATGAGAATATTATGAATTTTTGAAAATATCTGTCACTTATTAATTTTAACAAGGGCTGCTTATGCATGCCAAAGACCTAAAAACCTTCTAAAATGTATCCAAAGGTCTCTGCTATGAGTACCTGTCATCAAATCATGTTAATTTCTGTGCGTGCCGTTACTGCAAGACTTGAAGTAAGAAATGAGAATATTTTGAATTTTTGAAAAATTTCTGTCACTTATTAATTTTAACAAGGGCTTCTTATGCATGCCAAAGATCTACAACCCTCCTAAAATGTACTCAAAGGTCTCTGCTAAAAGTACCCGTCATCAAATCATGTTAATTTCTGTGCGTGCCGTTACTGCAAGACTTGATGTAAGAAATGAGAATATATTGAATTTTAGAAAAATTTCTGTCACTTATTAATTTTAACAAGGGCTTCTTATGCATGCCAAAGATCTACAACCCTCCTAAAATGTACTCAAAGGTCTCTGCTATAAGTACCCGTCATAAAATCAAGTTACTGTCTGTGTATGCCGTTAATGCAAGACTTGAAGTAAGAAATGAGAATATTTTGAATTTTAGAAAAATTTCTGTCACTTATTAATTTTAACAAGGGCTGCTTATGCATGCCAAAGACCTAAAAACCTTCTAAAATGTATCCAAAGGTCTCTGCTATGAGTACCTGTCATCAAATCATGTTAATTTCTGTGCGTGCCGTTACTGCAAGACTTGAAGTAAGAAATGAGAATATTTTGAATTTTTGAAAAATTTCTGTCACTTATTAATTTTAACAAGGGCTTCTTATGCATGCCAAAGATCTACAACCCTCCTAAAATGTACTCAAAGGTCTCTGCTAAAAGTACCCGTCATCAAATCATGTTAATTTCTGTGCGTGCCGTTACTGCAAGACTTGAAGTAAGAAATGAGAATATTTTGAATTTTTGAAAACATCTGTCACTTATTAATTTTAATAAGGGCTGCTTATGCATGCCAAAGACCTAAAAACCTTCTAAAATGTATCCAAAGGTCTCTGCTATGATGAGTACCTGTCATCAAATCATGTTAATTTCTGTGCGTGCCGTTACTGCAAGACTTGAAGTAAAAAATGAGAATATTTTGAATATTTGAAAAATTTCTGTCACTTACTAATTTTAACAAGGGCTTCTTATGCATGCCAAAGATCTACAACCCTCCTAAAATGTACTCAAAGGTCTCTGCTATAAGTACCCGTCATCAAATCAAGTTACTGTCTGTGCATGCCGTTAATGCAAGACTTGAAGTAAGAAATGAGAATATTTTGAATTTTTGAAAATATCTGTCACTTATTAATTTTAACAAGGGCTGCTTATGCATGCCAAAGACCTAAAAACCTTCTAAAATGTATCCAAATGTCTCTGCTATGAGTACCTGTCATCAAATCATGTTAATTTCTGTGCGTGCCGTTACTGCAAGACTTGAAGTAAGATATGAGAATATTTTGAATTTTTGAAAAATTTCTGTCACTTACTAATTTTAACAAGGGCTTCTTATGCATGCCAACGATCTACAACCCTCCTAAAATGTATTCAAAGGTCTCTGCTATAAGTACCCGTCATCAAATCAAGTTACTGTCTGTGCATGCCGTTAATGCAAGACTTGAAGTAAGAAATGAGAATATTTTGAATTTTTGAAAACATCTGTCACTTATTAATTTTAATAAGGGCTGCCAAAGACCTAAAAACATTCTAAAATGTATGCAAAGGTCTCTGCTATGATGAGTACCTGTCATCAAATCATGTTAATTTCTGTGCGTGCCGTTACTGCAAGACTTGAAGTAAAAAATGAGAATATTTTGAATTTTTGAAAAATATCTGTCCCTTATTAATATTAACAAGGGCTTCTTAAGCATGCCAAAGTTCTACAAACCTCCTAAAATGTACACAAAGGTCTCGTCTATTAATGCTTGTCATGATAGTGTTGAGTTGTTACGTTCGAGGTCTACAGAATTAACTATGTCGTCGTCTCATGGGCTTTTAGATTTAAAATAAAATAATTCTAACAAAAATCTTGAGATAGTATCAATAGATACACAGTATAACATTTTTGACTCTTTCCCAATTTTTTTGTGTGTGCTTAATGACTTTATTTAATTATAATTAAAACATTAAACAAAAGAACTTAATGTTGATAAAGCAACGAAAGTAATAGAAGGGATGAAAAAAACGAAAAAAAGAAGTAGTTAAATTTTATCTGTGTCTTTTTGTTTTTTTCAAGTCCGAAAATGTAAAACTAGTCATTTTTCTTTCACATGCCATCAAACTTTACCAAAGTAAAATTGCAAAAGATTGTTTCTTCAGTTTAAAACACGAAAGCTGTGTTCTTTTTCCGATACTCTCTCTCGATACTTATAAACACTTATTTTATTTTCGCCCGACTTTTTATCACACAAGCGCTCTTTGATGGCATTTTTCTTTAAGCTATATAATATATTCGCTTTTCGCCTTTTTTACTTTTTAAAATAAAAAAAATTAAAACGCTAAGTATCTTCTCTTGTAAAAATAATATTGATTCGAGAAAAAAACAACACTTTTTCACCCCCGTCGAGTTAAAGAGAAATAACTAAACGTTAATTACTTGAAACATCGAGTTCGGCTATTGATCACTTTAAACTTTTTGTAAACGATGGGAATCTGACTTCACCATAAATACCAGCGGCGGTGCGGGGTCCCAATGGGCCCAAATGCGAACAATATGATAATGAGATAGTAGGTCTGGATTTGAACCTGGCTACTGGCTACTGGAGTAAGTTTTTTTGAGTACAAGTCACTAGAGTCATCTAAGGGAGACAATGCTCAACGTTTTTCGCATCCGCGCTCAGCGATTTCTACTACGAATGAAAAGGCTTTTGACTGGGAAGTGAGTATAAAATTTTTTGGAACACACTGTATTTTTTGAAATTGTTAAAATGCACAACAAAATTTCTCAAACCTCCTCTTTCATTTGAAACAACCGCAGTGAATGGTAGTTTTGCTCGTAATAAGAAAAGAAAATAATTTAAATTTTGGCGGACCCTGTATACATAATAAATAAAATAAAACTAGTATAGCATAAGCCATTTATATAATCAAAAGTTTTTGGTGGTGGCGGATTTATATTTTGATTAAAAGTTTGCGGCACTTTTATGGGGCCAACTAAAACCCTTGAATCCATCAGATAATTACTGTACGCTTTTACCTCTTTCTACCTTGATATGTAGTGGCTTACATGGATACTTTTGCTCTGAAAATGAACATGAACATTTATACATATACCTACTATGCGTGTAATACTAAAAAATAAGTACTACAAAACGTATAATGGAAAACCATATCAATTACATGATTGCTTGCTTGCTTGGTACTTCAAACGTTTTAATATACTCCATAGGTATTTTAAAAGTTGTGTTTGATTTTAGCTCTTTTTTGTTTAAATTACTTTTAATAACTTCCTATTAAATATTGATTTTTTTATGCGTTTTTTGTATTTTTTTTTTAAATTAATCATCAATCGAATCAAAGACTTCTGGTTAGTTTAGTAATTGGAAAATTCTAGTGCAGTATAAAGGACTTCCAGAGTCCTCGACTTCTCTTTTGTCGTCTTGGAAGAACTTTTAATTCAACTTCTAGAATCATCAGTAAAGTTGTATTATTTTAATTGGGGGCAGGAGAGATTGATTTTCCACCCACGTTCATACTTTGAATCCATGTTCTTCTCAGAAGCTACCAATGGTTATAGTTTCGTCTCTGAAGCTTTAGCAAACTTCAAGCTTTTCTCTGTTAATTGTTATCAGATAGAAGCTTTGTTTTTTAACAGTTATACTGCCCTATTCTGTGAGGAATGGTGGAGAGAGGGTAGGAAACAAGAAACTGAAAAGAGCATGTGGCGAAGATGGCCAATAACAAACGAACATGTGGATTATTTGTATGGATATTAGAAGTTGAACTGTTACCGAGAACTCTCTTCAGCAAGATGAGTGTTTTACTATATCCAATGATTTTTTGGATGAAACTAGATGAAGAATGCACGGAACAAGCACTGAAAAAAATAGTAATTTTCGAAACAGTTTGAGGTAATTTTTAAAACACATCAGAATGTTGTTGAGCAAAAAGTTTCTGTTTATCGTTGATCCAGACCTAACCTAACTCATCTTACCCGTGATCCAGACTAACCTGTACTGAATGCCAAAGTTTTCCTTTTTGTGAATAGAAGGACCGAGGATTTATCTTCCGTTTTAACTATCAAAGTCATTCTTGACTTTATCGCTCTAGGTAATGTTTTCCTGGATAATTTGCTGCATACATAAAACCAAACAAAGTGGAAATTTTGACACCCTGTATAATAACTTTTTAAAAAGTCGATAAAAATGAAACTGAAGCTTTTCGTAGCATTGAGGAAAATTTTAAATTAAAATGATGTAATAATAAAAGAACGTAGGGAAAATATACGACTAAAACTATTACCGTTTTGTGCAAATCGTGAGAAATTTTAGATCCAATTTGCAGCATGTTAAAGTGAAGTTTATTACTAGTGCGAAGTTGTGTGTATACATTATCGCCGGCGGATGCATAACACTCGCTCATCCCTGTACACCCTGAAATTTATCGGCGCGCTAAGCCTATGATGGGAGACATAATCGGGTATGATCCTATTATTATACAACCGCAGTCACCGCAGTGCTTCTCTCCAACATTGTCACAACATAGCCTCTTCAACGTGTAGATAGTATTTTAGGGGTTACTATTTGGTTACAATAACAATGTTCGTGCCTAAAAGTTATTAAAAAGACACCTTTTACGATAACTTTTTTTTCTACTCTTTATGGATATATAAAAAAAAGTATCGACGTAGAGGATATAGTCGGAATTATATTTATAAAGGTAGTGGGGTCGTTGTAAGCGACCGTCTCCGTCGCCCGAATCCTTTCCCCCGGGACGACGACACAGAATGAAGAGAAAATTGAAAGAAATAAAGGAAGGTTTTCTAATAGAAAGGAAAAAAGAAATTGTTAGTATGTAGAGGGCAAAGGCTGGTTGCTTGTGCCTTCGCTGCTGCTGCGATTAGATGACTTGTCAACCTGCACGAAAATTTCATTTTACAAACTTGTTTGGCGAAAGAATTGAATAAAATTGAACTTGAAGTAGGGCACGAAAGAAAATTGAAGATTATACAAGATAGAGTTTGTCTCTGATGAACTTGAAACTTATTTAAACTTCATTTAAATTGAGTACGGTGTTATACAGGATGTCTACATAATCAAGCGGTTTTCCATACCTTCTACAGCATCTGATGATAATTTCTACATTCATTTAAAATTATTTCTATATACAGGGTGATTTATTAGCTCATCAACAAACTTTGCCGTATGAAAGCTTATGTTATTATAAGAAAAAAACATTATTTGGAGATTTGGACATAATGTCCGGTTTTGTTTATTTTTAACAATTATTAGACTTATTAGACGACTTCAAAGTTTCCGCATAAAATAGAAGAAGACCCCTATTTCAAAAAGGTGAGGTCCGCCGGCTCCGGCTTTTGTTATTACCGACGCTAGTTTTAGGTTTTTTTAGTAGTCCAGCCCCAGACCGGCCTTGCCGGTTCCGGCGATAGTTACTACCAACTCTAGACTTAAGTTTTTTTTATTACTCCAGCCCCAGGCCGGCCTTACCGGCTCCGACTTTTGTTACTACCGACTCTAGCCTGAGATTTCTTTTAGTAATCCAGCGACTGGCCGGCCTTGCCGGCTCCGGTGTTAGTTACTACCGACGCTAGCCTAAGGTTTCTTTTAGTAATCCAGCGACTGGCCGGTCTTGCCGGCTCCGGTGTTAGTTACTACCGACGCTAGCCTTAGTTTTTTTTAGTAATCCAGCCCCAGGTCGGCCTTGCCGGCTCCGACTTTTGTTACTACCGACTCTAGCCTAAGGTTTCTTTTAGTATTCCAGCGACTGGCCGGCCTTGTTAGTTATTAACACCGGCCTAACACCGGCCGGTGTTAGTTACTACCGACGCTTAAGTTTTTTTTATTATAACAGCCCCAGGCCGGCCTTGCCGGCTCCGACTTTTGTTACTACCGCTTCTAGCCTAAGGTTTCTTTAAGTAATCCAGCGACTGGTCGGCCTTGCCGGCTCCGGTGTTAGTTACTACCGATTCTAGCCTTAGGTTTCTTTAAGTAATCCAGCGACTGACCGGCCTTGCCGGCTCCGGTGTTAGTCACTACCGACGCTAGCCTTAGTTTTTTATAGTAATCCAGTCCCAGGCCGGCCTTGCCGGTTCCGGCGACAGTTCCTACCGACTCTAGCCTTCAGTTTCTTTTAGTAATCCAGCCCCAGGCCGGCCTTGCCGGCTCCGACTTTTGTTACTACCGAATCTAGCCTAAGGTTTCTTTTAGTAATCCAGCGACAGGCCGGCCTTGCCGGCTTCGGTGTTAGTTACTACCGACGCTAGCCTTAGGTTTTTTTTTATTAATCCAGCCCTAGGCCAGTCTTGCCCGATCCGGCTTTTGTTCTACCGACGCTAGACTTAGGTTTTTTTAGTAGTCCTGCCCCAGGCCGGCCTTGCCGGTTCCGGCGATAGTTACTACCGACTCTAGCCTTAAGTTTTTTTTATTATACGAGCCCCAGGCCGGCCTTGCCGGCTCCGACTTTTGTTACTACCGAATCTAGCCTAAGGTTTCTTTTAGTAATCCAGCGACAGGCCGGCCTTGCCGGCTTCGGTGTTAGTTACTACCGACGCTAGCCTTAGGTTTTTTTTTATTAATCCAGCCCTAGGCCAGTCTTGCCCGATCCGGCTTTTGTTCTACCGACGCTAAACTTAGGTTTTTTTAGTAGTCCTGCCCCAGGCCGGCCTTGCCGGTTCCGGCGATAGTTACTACCGACTCTAGTCTTAAGTTTTTTTTATTATACGAACCCCAGGCCGGCCTTGCCGGCTCCTACTTTTGTTACTAACGACTATAGCCTAAGGTTTCTTTTAGTAATCCAGCGACTGGCCGGCCTTGCCAGCTCCGGTGTTAGTTACTACCGACGCTAGCCTTGGGTTATTTTTTATTAATCCAGCTCCAGGCTAGTTTTGCCCGATCCGGCTTTTGTTCTACTGACGCTAGACCTAGGTTTTTTTAGTAGTCCAGCCCCAGGCCGGCTTTTCCGGCTTCGGCGATAGTTACTAGCGACTCTAGCCTTACGTTTTTTATTAATCCAGCCCCAGGCCAGTCTTGCCCGCTCCGGAGTTAGTTACTACCGACGCTTCCCTTAAGTTTCTTTTATTAATCCAGCTCTAAGCCGGCTTAGCCGGCCGCGGGGTTAGTTACTACCGTTGGTTACTAAACGTTAGTTACTACCGACGTTAACCTTAGGTTAGGTAGGGTTATATTAGGTTAGGTTAAGGGAAGGAAAATTGAGAAAATATATTTTTATTTTGAAAGACTCGCAGTTTATTATCATCTACGTCAAATCGTGTGCTAACCTTAGGTTTTTTCTTTAAATCAGGCCCGGCTCCGACGTTAGTTACTATTTTTTTATTTAAAAAATATCATAGATTTTTTTTCTGCAGAAAAGTTCTTCTAATTCTTTAAATAAGGAAAATCTTACATACGTCCAAATAATGTTTTTCTTTTTTTTTCTCTGTATTAGCTTTTATACGGCAAAGTTTGTTGGTGAGCTATTAAATCACCCTGTATACAGAGCGATAACTTACAGAGTGGGACATCAAAATACCCTTTTCTTAAATAGAACACACTAAAGTTTCTTGCAATGCTTATTGTAGCTGTTCTATTTCAGATTCGCTCATCAATAGTCTCCTTATTTTCTAATTATTTTTTTACGATAGTCCGACGAGCATCCACTAGACGGCTTATAGACCTCCGATGGAAGTCTAGCTGATACAAAAATAAAAACGACTCTGACTTAAATTGTCCATTTATAGTCCATATATGGACGTCCGTGATCGCCTAAATGAGGATCTTCAATACGTGGACGCTCAATGGACGTCCACTAGACACCCAAATGCCCTTTTTGTGTCTTCCATTTAATAAAACAATGTTTTGATACATCACGAGGTGCGATGATTAAAAACGTTACCTTTCAATAATTTTTGACTATTTAATTTATCTCTCCTGCGTCAAAGATAATCAGAGCTGTGTTCATCTGAAGACTCGTTATTATTTATGATTTAATAGAAATTTTTGTGTAGTGTTTATCGGTGAAAAAGGTGTGTGGGATGGAAAAAATTCAACAATTTAATCTTGGAGAACTTCCTCGTAAGTTGTGATAAAACGAACCACGCTTCCTGAGTGACTGTTTGAATCGAGTATAAGAATGCGTAAAATTAATGATCAAAAAGTACAATTCGCAATTGAAAAAACAAAATTGAATTAACTCTACTATACGTTTCCTTTATACACAATTATATTATTTTATATAAAGAATTTTTATTTAATTCTACGACGAAAATTGCAATTTTTACCTTGCTCTATTTCTAAATAAATTGTTATAAAAATCCTTCGCTATATTTTATAATGCAACAAAAGAAAACTTCAAGTTGTAACTCGACGAAATTGCAAATTAAATGGATGTGAAAAAGAGTAATAATAAATTCGTATCAAATTGATTTCTTTGAAAATAATATACAAATTATTAAGGGCTTGAGTTTTGAGAGGTTGTCTCGTCGAAAACGTTTTCTTTTAATTTCAAAAGAAAATTATGCCAGGTAAGTCTCGATTAAATATAAATTGAGTTGCTCAAAAATTATAATAAAACTTGTATATTGTGATTTCATTACTATGGCAACCTTTTTACGGTTTAGAGACCGTAAAATGCTATTTTACGATCCCTAATTAAATTACACTTAGACAGATGCGCCATCTATTGACATTTATATGAAGTTATCATTCTAAATAGATTGGTACCTATTTTCTCTGACGTCTATAAATATTTAATCCTAATATTAATTATGTCAAAATTTTTTAGTTTTTGTACAATTATTTTTAAATTATTTTTTTTTATTTAATAGTCTAAGCTAGTTCATAGCTCTCGGTTGATACATTTCCCATGGTACGTTGGCCAATCAGAGCAGAGTATTTTTTACATTCATCCGTCAAATTTCAAAAATACTCTGCTCTGATTGGTCAACGTATCAACGAAAACGTATCAACGGAGAACTATGAACCTACCTTTAGCCGCTGACGCGACTCACCAAATAAATAAATATTGTAAGTAACCCACCCTGTAGGTTGGCATTCACAAATCGTTCTATATTGATCTTATGTAAAAGATTAAAATTACAAAAATCTTAAATTTCTCATAAAAGTGGATGTAATGGAAATTGCACAAAATGTAAGTTCTTCAAGTTTGAATAGGAAATGAATAATGTTTAGAATAAAATATACAAATAACTTTCGTTGTGCATTTACCCATAGATTTGAAACGAATAGATTACTGTTTATATGAGTATTGTAATATTTTGAAGAGAGTATTATCCAAAATTAATCCAAAATTATTTAAAAATGGCACTAAAAGCTGGAAAAGTCCCAAACTACTATAACAGAAGCTTTAACCCTAAGATTCACAACCACAGTCTCTGAGGCGTGTGCTAACCCACCGGGAAACACGAACGCCCCTGTTTGCCCTTCATAAAGTCGTAAAAATGGCACTAAGGCTCGTTATACATAGACTAAATATCGAACTAACTTGTTAGTGCTGAATCAACTTAAGGCAAAGAAGCACAGGAATGTAAGCTTTAACATCGTGCGTAGAAATTTCGACGCACGATCGTGCACGATGTTAAAGCTTAGATTACCGTGCTTTAACTCTTTGAGTTGATTGAGCATAACAAGTTAGTACCATAATTAGGCCATGTAAATCGACCTTTAGTTTTACCTAGACTAGGACCTCGTATGCTTTTATAAACCTCCCAGAACGCACCTGCACCCACACCACAACCTCTCAGTTATATTTGCCGGGTTTTACAAGCCCTACAGTAACAATAAACGTTTATACCCCCGATTTCCTAGTCTATGCGAAAAGTCTCATTTTATGGAGTTTAACTACTAGTGTAGTAAAGTTGATTTTGAAACCAAAGACGAAGATAGACGACATCTAAAATAGTGACACGTAGAAGCACCAGAAGTGGCCACTTATGCGAGAGAGTGACTGACAACACATTTTTAGAGGATATCTTTGGGCTGTGATATAAGTATTGCACGATTACGAAAAGAAAAGCTCGCTTAGGAATGCGTGTTCGGTTTCTTACGGTTCTTAACTTAAAAGACTCGTCACTTTTTTCGGCTCTATAGACGTTGTTAAATATTCAACTTCTGTAATTAAATAACTGATTCACTCATGATTGACTATGAATTTGGAGGAGAAAATAATTCCCCTTCACTTCTCCCGAGCTTTTCTTTTGGTGATCGTGCTATAGATATCATGATTTTTGATCAAATAACGCAAATAACGACTCATAGACCTTAAGGTAAATAGGGATATTAGTAGAAGAATTTAATACCTACACTGACCTCACCTAGCCATTTTTTGGATGAAAGGAAATTTTCAAAAGACATGTAGCAATATTTTTCTGTGTCAGGTACTCAGGTAGTGCAAAATTCATCTAGAAAGGTAGCCCAGCTGATGCTTACTGACTAAAACCTCTTCATTTTATCCGAAGTCTCATGGGTCCGAAACGAGCATTAAACACTAAATTTCCATATCGGTCAAGATGTTGAAGGTATATGATTTTATGTTTCATAATCGGTTCTCGTCTACGGGACCTTACACTCCGTAGATGCTATCTAGTGTTCTCTACTATCAGAATCGTAGCCCTCTAGCTCGGCTTAGTACTCGCTTGTAGGGCTTCACGCGAGAGTCTCGCATCGCATTAGAAATCTTACTCTAGCCTCGCCTCGCAAAAAATTGCGTTGCAAAGACCAGCATGCGAGACTCGCACGTGAAGCTCTACTCGCTTGGCATATGACTCATTTTCTAGGCAGATATCTAATACTAGAAAAGTCAAAGGTGTAAATTGCTGCAGTATGGTGAGGACTTTTACAGCAGCCGTTCTTTGGACTGTTGTCTTTGCGTTTGTTTCTGCTGTGGTTGCTGTGTCTGTTGTATTTGTATGGGAGTCTCTTACTTTCCTTCCGCTTTTGCTTGTTGTTGGTTTACTTATGCTCTCTCTCTCTTTTTTTGACTGTTTGCAAAGCGTCTGCCTGCATTTTGTAGAGTGTCCTTTATTTCCAGATTTATCACACTAGGCTCGTTTAGGAGACACAACAGTTGCCAACAGCTCTTTGGTTGATCATCCTCTCTCTCTCTGTCTATTTCAGCACGTAGACAACTGACTATTGTGTGTCCGGAATGAGCCTATTGCATCGACTTATCTTTGCATAATCAATCTCTGACTAGCTAGTCGTAAGCCTAACATCTATAACAACTGCTGGCCTTGACTTATTTTTCAACGGCACAATTTACCTTACCGATCCTAATGAATTTGTCGTGTGCTATTTTACTTGGTTCTTACCTAACCTTAAGGCCGAATTCTCCATTACACATTATCCCCAGGATTTAATTTTAGTCTCAGGATCAACCGATTCGCGCTACTGTTAAAACTTCTTTATACTGAGACAAAAATTAAATCCTGGGAATAAGTGTGTAATGTAAAATTCAACCTAAGTCGGTTTTTGCAACATATGATGTCTCTCCCAACTCTAGCGTCTTAAGCAGTGGTCTGAGGATGAATTTACCTATAATAAAAATTATAGAGCATACAATTAGCCATGAAACCAATTAAAGTATCTGTCTTAGTTGCCATAATTAAACTATCTACAAATCAAAAATAATAAAACTTCCAGTTGTCTTATATTATTACTCGCTAAGAACCCTTCTCTAATAGAGTACAGCAGTACTGCAAATGCTGTTGGTGTATGAGATGGAGATGGAAGACTTACTTGTTGAGATGCTAAATGATAAGAGAAAAGTCGTCACAATTACCTAACCTAACAAACCCGGAACTTTATAGAGTTCCGGGTTTGTTAGGTTAGGTAATTGTGGCGGCTTTTCTCTTATCATTTAACATATTTCTTATAATAATTCGTTGTTCTAAATTAAAATTCGAAAAACAACTTTGTTTTCTTTATCTGCAGCTGTGTTGAAGACAAACTGCCATTATTTCATTTAAATACTTTTAATATGAATTTAATTTTCAAAATTTTAGCGGCGACAAACGAGCCGTTACAGTGTATTTCTTAACCCTTTACTTGCGCTTTTTAATATAGAGAGAAAAAACAAAGTAACACGAGCATTGTTAAAAAACAAAAATAATCATTTTTATTACAGGAGAAAAGCGCTCCTACCCTGTTATTAGATCCACAGCAATTTTAATGTCTTGAGAGCAACGCCTGAAAATTTTCACTTTGTCTTTAAGATTTGTTATTTCTTTTTGCGAGAGCCATTTGTGCAATTTTCTGTTAAAAGAAATGAAATCGATGTAAACGTTTTTTGTTGTTTGTATAAAAGAAACAGAACTTTTACATTCGTCGATTCGTCGGTAAATTTAGTCATCAGTTAAATTTACGTTTTAAACAAACATAGCCTCGCAATCACGAACGGCAAATAATAATTTGATTGTTAATGCAATTTCTATGAATTTGACTATTCAAGAGACCCGTGTCCATCAATAGATTAACAACGCTTTACATTGGACCGACATAATTCGAAATGTCTACACAGTCCGGGGACAATAAATTTCCCGTGTTTGATTATGTCCACAGTGATCACGTTGCTGTCACAAATGTACGTAATAATTTGGGGGAAATAGTTTTTTTTCTTTGTCCACTTTCAAACTCTCTTTATGTGTGTGCGCGCGTGTGTGTTGGTGAAAATTCTTTTTGTTAAATTTCCAAATGAAAATAGTTTCGTAAATGTTGAAAGAAAAGCGCACGGCTTAGTACAACAATGTTTGAAAGACTTTTGATTTTTCTCAACTAGAAACAATGATTTTCTTGTACAATTTAAGAAAAAAATTGACAACGGTAAAGGGCAACAAAGTCCTAAGGTATTTAATTGTAAAATAGCCCACACAAACGACTTCTTATTGTTTACATTCTCTTTGTTTCAACTTAAATAGAAAAAAGGCGAATTGTTCTCGTGTATAATTCGCTTCGACGAATTTTAAAAATGCGGGATTTGTTTAAATTTAACCTCAAAAAAACAACAAAAAGATTTTTTTGTCTTTTAGTTTTGTTGAGGCAATTTTTGACTTTTTCTTCTCTCTCTCTCTCTCTTCTATCTTGTACAAATACGTCCGAGTCATCTGTGTTGATTTGTTTTTCATTTATGTCCCTTTCGTTACTGGTTTAAAGGTTTTTGTAAATATTAGGATTAAAGCAACCCCCATGATCAACCCCAATTTGCCAACTTTCTAATTAACCTCGTTTATGTATCTAACCAACTAACCTATTTGTCATGTAGTTTGATTAACTTTCGTGTTTGATTAGACCGTTAAAGTTATTGTAAAATTAACTTTAAAAAAAGGAAAAAACAGCGCTTGAAGTTATCTACAGGATGAACCAATAATGCGAGGGCGAAAGGTTACTTTGATCTATTAAAACCACTAAAGCAGTCCGGTACACATTGTAGTACGGTCTCGGTACCAGAGGGAAGCACTGTTTGTCTAGATGGTATAATTCAGAAGGAACGTGATGTGAACTGTCACATTTTGTTTGCTTTCAGGATTTCTGTCATTGACAGCAGGAGGTTTCCATACTTATAGAAAACATTTTGCTAGAGTGCATCGTGTTTTGAATGGTTCACAAGCAGGAGTATGTACTGTCGCCTCTGCTAATCTGGTCCTCTTCATCACTTCTTCGACTCTCTTCAAGAGTAGCATTTTTTCTCTACGAACCCACCCTGCTTAGGAATCTGAGCCCTTCAGACTCCTATGCAGGCTCTCACGGCCAGCAGGTATCTGAGATACTCTGTATCAAAGATAACCTGTCCAAACTAGTGTTGATACTTTCCTAACAAAGCTTTGGCCGCTGGTTATAACCTCCTTGCATCACTTTCGTTGATCTTCCTCAAAACTACAACAACTATCTAAACAAGATGTGATTGAGAAAGTTTTAAAGATTTAACTTCGATCTAGAGTCGCGCCTCTCTCTAATTGGGCACTCACTATTGGCACTATTCACCAAACTACCATAAACTGAAACTATCCCTGAATAGTGAAAGATTTCGGAAAAAGGAGATGGATAGGCTGTTATGCACTAAGTAGTAGCTCTAGAACTACCTGACGTCTCTCACGAACAGAAGATATCCTTGTATATGTCGAGTTCTGGAACCAAAGCGGGCGGTAGGAGCAACCGACTCAGGCGTAAACCACTTTAACTGAATTCTCTTGCAATTCGCTAGATTATTAACACTTCTTCGCTAATTTTTGGAGTGTGGACTGTGGAGGATGGTAGTGTTTTTCTTGTCTGTGGTTTCTAAAGAAAGAATAATAAATGTACGAGATCAGTGAGCTTAAGTCGGAGCGGACTTCCATCCCGTTGAATTGCTCATTAGGTGTGGATATCAAGGCCCCCCAACCCGAACCCCCTAGAGCGACTTCAGTATAGTGGCTAGGCGAAATAGTGTTGTTTCCTCTGCTTCTTAGAGTACTTTCGAGGAAAGGAAAGCCCATCACGTGATTATCGTTGAAGTTTTGTATTGTCGCTACTAGTCTCTAAAGCCACTCCTCGCAGAGATTTGACCACGTGGTGGGCTTTTCTTTTGTTGGGACTACTCTAGTGGATATTCGGACAAAAAATTCGTGGAAGCACCGGAAGAAGTAGTGAAACTTGACAGATGCTGCTTGCAAGTGTTCGTACTTTGACCATATCATGCCGAAGATGGGCGTGTCTCCTGCATCTCATCAAGGAAGGAAAACTCAATCGTAGACTAGGATTCGTGACCATCCAAATACTATGCCACTAATGCAAGGTACGATATGACTACTAGTCAATAAAGTACTTCGGTACTTGGTTCAGATTAAAGACGAGATTATGGAGAATTTCTACAAAAAGGTTTAACAGATTTTTTGAGTCATGTGCAATAATGTACACTTTAGTCATCCTCTGAGAAACTCTTTATTACTTCCTTCATCGTCGGATTGGTCGAGGAAACCAAAAGAGTTGACACCATTGAACTCCAAATACCACAATTATTGTCAAAAGAGAGCGAGAGACGTTGCTTGATAGAATTATCAGTTTTGCACTTCTCATAAAAGGTAATTTTACCCTGAAATCCTTAAGCTACGCGTGTTACTCATACAGGAAATAACAAGCGCATCAACGTCGATAGTTATACTTTTTAAAATGCGGTTCAACGAAATATGGTCTTCTTGTTTGGTGATCGTTATGTTGAGCAGCACAATCTCCTAGAATGAGCCTGAACCGACTCTGACTCTGGAGGTCAGCACTTTGAACAGTCACGTAAACCAAAAAACATTGAGACACATGTGGCCGAAAGAAACGAGCTGCAGCCCCTTCTACTCGACACTCGAAATGCTACCTCAAGCAGTCACGATATCATCTGGGAACACTTCCAGGCATTGTTAGAATACATTGGAAGCTAAACAAACACCTCCACACTCTGGAGCTAATCGATATGGCTCTAGATGCAGAAGTAATCAAGAAAGTGAAACTCTATTGGAGCACGTTCTTTTCTCGTGTTCTGTGGTAGCATCAATGACCTATACTTAGTGACTACTGGTTAGATAGGGTCACAATCAAAGATACTCCGCCCGCCAAGCTGCTCAAGTTCAGATTAAAGTTTGAATGGCTCGAGGAGTGACGGAGAAGGATCAAGAAAGTGAAATTCTATTAGAGCACGTTCTTTGCTCGTGTCCTGTGGTAGCATGAATCGCCTATAATACTTGGTGACTACTGGCTGGATATGGTCAAAATCAGAGATAACCTAGCTGCTCGAGTTTATATTAAAGTTGGAATGGGTCGAGGAGTGACGAAGAAGGATCAAGAAAGTGAAATTCTATTAGAGCACGTTCTTTGCTCGTGTCCTGTGGTAGCATGAATCGCCTATAATACTTGGCGACTACTGGCTAGATATGGTCTGAATCAGAGATAAACTAGCTGCTCGAGTTTATATTAAAGTTGGAATGGGTCGAGGAGTGACGAAAAAAGATCAAGAAAGTGAAATTCTATTAGAGCACGTTCTTTGCACGTGTCCTGTGGTAGCATGAATCGCCTATAATACTTGTCGACTACTGGCTGGAAATGGTCAAAATCCGAGATAACCTAGCTGCTCGAGTTTATATTAAAGTTGGAATGGGTCGAGGAGTGACGAAGAAGGATCAAGAAAGTGAAATTCTATTAGAGCACGTTCCTTGCTCGTGTCCTGTGGTAGCATGAATCGCCTATAATACTTGGCGACTACTGGCTAGATATGGTCAAAATCATAGATAACCTAGCTGCTCGAGTTTATATTAAAGTTGGAATGGGTCGAGGAGTGATGAAGAAAGATCAAGAAAGTGAAATTCTATTAGAGCACGTTCTTTGCTCGTGTCCTGTGGTAGCATGAATCGCCTATAATACTTGGTGACTACTGGCTAGATATGGTCTGAATCAGAGATAAACTAGCTGCTCGAGTTTATATTAAAGTTGGAATGGCTCGAGGAGTGACGGAGAAGGATCAAGAAAGTGAAACTATATTGGAGCACTACTTTGCTCGTGTCCTGCGGTAGCATCCATTGCTTAGATTTTGTTACAACTAGCTGGATATGGTCAGAATCATAGATACTCCACCCGCCAAGCTGATCAAGTTCATATTAAAGTTGGAATAGCTCGAGGAGTGGCGGAGAAGAACACGCCTCTGAGAAGGTGTTGCACAGTGAGCCCGATTAAGCAACCTAAGTGTAAGCTGGCTCAAGAGCCTGCTTTCCCACTAATAATCCAATCCAACTCAAATTTTTCTAGACCTTTTGGAACGATGTAGACAGATTAGAAGATGTTTGCTACCCAACCAAGTTTTAAAAATGACTTAACAGACCAAGTTGGTTATATCACTCTGATCGCATCGGACCAGTGTGGTCCATTAAGATCTGTAGGCTAGTCGCCTTTCGTGATGGGTGCTGGAAGATCGCTTTTTATAATATATTGGATAAACGAGAGCTGTTTGTCACTTATTTTTCTAGACCACCCCTAGCAGTAGAAAATATTTGTAAAAACCTATGACAGAATTCGTTTTAAAACACAAACGTAATCGTGTGCCGCTTCTGGTACGTATGACGTTTATTTTTAGTTTAGTAGTTGTACTTGTAACTTGAGGGAATTGTGTAAAAGATGATAAGTTATTCCCAACCCCCTTAAGTAATTTAAATAGTGATTGTTTACTAAAATTGTGGTAATTTTTTGTTTTACGTTTTAAAAAGCGAGAGATAGATTTCGGTCAGGATTAGTTTTGCCAGACACTGACATTAAAATTCTGTCACGTACAAGATGAGATTATTATTTTTATACACGTTAAGCTTTGAAGCTTAAAGCTTTTTTGTTAGTCTTTTCCCTTTATATGTCCCTTTTTCACTTACATATAACCTCGTGCAAACGTTATTACTAGTATAAATAGTTGTAACACGACTTGAATGGCGGAATATTTTATCTTAATGCATTACGCCAATGCAGTATGAGAATCGCAATAATGGACGACGCCGGACGCGTCTAGACGTCCGTTTAATAAAAATCGTTTAGGTAGAAATGATCACTAGCGCCCTCGTCACCGTCAACTGCACATGCCATCCACTAAAAACGAATTATTCAACTGACACCTAACAACTCCTTTACCGTCTTATTATAGAGCTACTCTGTTGCAAACTCACCAAGGTCGTGAGTGAGTTTAAAAGTCGCTTTTTAAAATTCACCCGACACACGAGCGAACACAAATTACGGTCAGTTTCCAATAATCATAAACTGATTTCATTCAACAAGAAGTAAGTGAAGTGCCTTAAAGTTCATTTTAACGACGTGTTCGATGAAGAAAAAAAATGTATAAGAAAAGGTCGGTTCCATTTATCGCCTCTGGTACAGCCAAAGCCATAGACGCAAATTTCGCGCTCGACGACTTTTACTATGCAAATTTTAAAGTAATATACACCTTAAACTTTAGTCCATTCATATTATAATAATATCATCGTCTTGTGTAAGATGCATAAAATTGATAGCTTTACCAATTTCACGGCCGACACAAACTCTCTTCTCTTTCTCTCCTAATACACGTTCGTCCGACACACGTGCACACATCCAAAATAGTCGAAGCACACGCGCAAATGATGAATGAGAATAGATGTGAAATAAATGAACTGGACAATGGCCAACGTTTTGCAGTTCATTTCACATAGAAAATTTAGAAGAGTGGCGTGAGAGGTGGAGGAGTACGAGGATACAAAAAAAACGGTTAGTTTGAAGAAAAATTTAAGCTCGAATCGAAACTCAAGGGGCTTAAAAAAAAGGTAAAGCTTCCCTTATATAAAAAAAGAAAGAAGGAAATAAAGAATTCAATCTAAAATTTACAACTAAAAAAGTTTTCAGTTTTATTTTAAAACCACCTGTGCTTGTAAAGAAGAAAAACAACATAAATTGTGGTAATTGATTAAATATTTAAAGCTCACTTAAAAGGGTTGAAAATGTGATGCTTTTTAAAGTTTACGATTTTCTTTTTAAATAACATTATTCCCTAACTAATCTAAATTAACTTTTATAATTTTTTAATAATCGATTTTTTATTTTTTAGCGCTGGGAAAATTGCAGCAAATCGATAACAGACGCCACCCTACTGTCCATTTTTAAACTTAATTAATGAATGCGATTTTGGCTTCATATTTTAATCTTTTTCCCTACCCTTAGCTTTGATGTGAGCTTCCGTTTAATAATAATTGTCTGCTCAGCAATTTTTCAATATTGTTTAGCTACAACGTCCATGGACATTGATATTCTTCTAATTTAAATGGATTAGCCCCCCACTAAGGAGTGGTCGCCAAATCATTTTATTTTTTAATTTAGTCCAGAAGGGATGGATGTCTTTGGGTCTAGTGGGCTTCCTTTAAGCTAGAGTTTCCATTTTCAAAATTTTATAAAATTACTTATTTCTAAGGGCCCACAGGTGACGCAATTATCTATCAAAAGCCCATAATCAAAGAGGAACATAGCCAGTTTACACAGGCCATTACATTTGCAGTTTGCTGTTCAGCAGCCTCATCTACAAGAACTGTAATGATATCTATTGAAAGAGAATTATTTTCTGAATGTGTTGATACCAAATACTTCTTAATTGATGGCTTTTTAACATTAAAGAAATAATTTAAAGATTTTCATAATTTGAAAAACTATGATCAGCCATGATATGTCAAAATCAAATAATATAAAAGCTTGCAAAAATATGTGAGCAGTGAAAAAAAATCAATTTAATAGCAAGAAAAGAAAAGAGTAACGGGGGCTAAATAAGCCTACGGTCTAATTACATGATAACCTAGATCGACAGCTTAACGTGCCCTTAGAAGCACGGCCAACTGCATAATTGTAATATTTCGATGGTCATTCATCGAAGCACAAGCCCAGCGAACCGATGCTGTACAGTCAGCCTCACAATTAATGGCTATACGCCTAGCACGACTTGTGGATGCACCATCATAACACCCCCTACTTAAATTGAGGGGTAAGTTTATTTTGCCAATAAGTAGTAAATCAACGACCTCCCCTTGTATCCTCTTCTATTGACGAATAGCCAGGGTGGCCAATAATTGTGAAGCTGACTGTACACGTACAGTGAAGAGCAGTTGTTTAGCGATTAACGCTAGCGCTATGCAGTCTACATTGTTAGGCTCAGTTTTAGTTTGAACTTCGTTCTAGCATTTGATCCCAGTAGAGCCCCATAGTCCTCAAGAGGGTGAAAGGTAACGAAAAAAAGTTGCAGGTATCAGTATGTTTGATATTTTAGTGTATTATACAAAAACAAGCTAGCTGAGTATTTCCAGCACCTTAATGGCCGTCTGGTACAACCTTAAGCCTCTACAATAGGGGAAAGTGGGTGAATATCGACCACCTAAGGCATTTTTTGTATAAAATCTGTAAATTTGGTTCAATAAATCTGAAATTATTTTTATATGTTGTCAAGAGATGTTTTCCTTACATATTTTTTGGTATCTAGGTACATAAATCTATATAAATAGTGATTTAGTTTAATATCAACGGATATGGTCGATATTACCCCATGAGCTGTAGCTCATGTAAAACTGAAGAGGGAACAGGTATAGGCATATATGGCCGGCATCAATAGCCTTAGGAACCTACCCCACAATTATTAGGCAAGTTGAAACTCTTGCAATAAATCTAAGCGCCCGAAAATGCGTACGAAGGAATTTAAAGGGCAAAAAAGTCTACATAATGTCTAACAGCCAAGCTGCGACAAAGGCACTCAAACCCAATAGCTTTGAGTCCTTATCCACTAACAAATCCCTCAAAATTCTGGCAAGGAACAAAAAAGAGTTGCCCTTCATTGGGTGCCAGGTCACGAGGGAATTGAAGGAAACAAAATAGCTAATGAATTAGCTAGAACAGGCTCAAAAGCCCTACCGATAAAAATTCTCACTGGAACAACGCAGCAGGACAAAGACAGTCGAAGAATCTCATTGAGTACTCGACCACGAATGCTAAAAAGCTTCTTCTATTATCAAAGAACGAAATTTCACTCATCACGAGTCTGTTTGCTGGACTGCTCAGTGAGGTCCCTCCTCAAGAAACTGTGACTGGTGGATAGTGACATATGCAGGCTTTGTGAAGCGGAGATTGAATCCGCCTAATACATTCTCTACAATTGCGATGCATTGGCTCGGCTTAGGCCGAAACACTTAAGGCGGGCACACACACACATACACAGTCGCTGGCAAGACTGAATACCTGAGAACATAAATACGAGGAGGGTTATGAACAAATGATCAACACTGGACCCAGTTCTGTAAGGCTTAGAAGCTAATCGACCCCTGAGTACAATACAATACACATAGATTGCAGCCAACTAAAAATATTAAGAAAGCAAGCCGTCTGCTGGGCAGCAGAGCCAGTAAAATAAGTCTTAAGGTTATGGGAAAAAATTAAAGAGAATAAATTTCTTCTAGCTTGACTTTTCCTTACAGGCAAGAACATTTTCTGTGTTATATCTTCTAGTTTCTAATTTCCACAGACTAGAAAAATTCATTAAATTACACTGGGTGTAAAAGTTGACACCCTTGTAGCACAAACCCACGTTATTTTTACTAGACAATAATCGGCGTAATCGGATAGGAAGATGGTCGTATTACGATCTTCACGAGCTTGAGGAAATATATTTTTTGCAAAAGAAATTAAAATTGACCAAGAGAACAAGAGAGTAAAATTAACCCTTGTTAATTGGAAGATTTTAAGATATTTTCGTACAAGTGAGCTGTGATTAAATTGTTTAAGTGTCCTTAGAGCTTCCAAATTTAAAATCAACAATTTTTGAATCTCTACAACAGAATTACTAATTTTTTGTTACAAGTTTTAATTAAAAAATATCCGTATATGTTAAAATAATATTTTTGTTCGGCTTCGGCAAACCTTTATTAAATGATATTTTGGTAAATAAAATTTTTTGGAGTTATAAAAGTTAGTAAATATTAGTCAATTTTCAATTTAATTAATTTATGTTTTTAACGCACAAAAATTTTCTTTTCGTTAAGGATTAACGTCAAACTGATGATGAAAATAATAAAGGAGGATAGTTTTTGAAAACGTAAGAAAATTGTGCGTAACAAACGCACAACATTTCGACTCTCTGATCTTTTTTAATACCTAATTATTTTGGTTTGTTATTGAAGGTTTTGCATTTGAAAATCTTTTGGATTAAGCTAATCCTCAACATAAGGTCGGTCGCCTGCCGAGCTTACGTCGAATGGCAAATAAATTGCGAGCTTTGATTGCACGCCGAGGTCGATCCCCAATTGGGACCTTTACCTGACACGGGGTGTTCCCCAAGGCTCACAACTGGGACCTACATAAGCTATGTTTCGCATCGATGTTGGTAAAAATTTATTTTATTTTTTTCTTCTCTTTTATCCACTATAACCTTTGTTATTTTTACGACTTTTTCTTTTTACTTTTCCAAGATTTCATAAATATTTCTAAAAAATAATATGTTCGAAAAAAATTTATTTCTTTCTAATTAATTTCTCCAGGTTGTGAATTCCCCTGAGTTCAAAATTGCAAAATCTTTAAATTCAAAATGGCAACCAATAGAACGATTGTCCCATTTTGTGGTTTTTTCCTTATAACTTGGCCAGTAATTATATTATAAAAATTTCAAAACAGCGTCGTAAAGCCAAAATATAAGGCTTTCGTTCTGACCTAATCAATTTTTAAAATTGTTTTAAAATTGCCCATCTTTAAGGGGCCAAAGTAGACCAAAATTTTGAAATGGATTTTCTCAAAATTTGTAGCGACCATGCTTTCTATTTTTGGCTACGTCATAGCCATTGCCGTTCTCTACCGAATGCCATGCGTTTAGTTTTTTAGAAATATCCAGAACCGGAGTTACGATTTTTTGAAAGTCACAATTTTAAAAATCTGTCTTTTGTAATAAAAATGAAAATTTGAAAATTCGCACACGTACCGGAAATAAAACTATCTTCCTTATTTTTAAATACTTATGCTTAAAAATAGCTTTACGCACAAAAATGTCCTGTTAGGATCACATTAGAGTCTTTTACAAAAAATAGGGATGATAATGAACCTGAAATAGAAAAATTTTCATTCTAATACAAGCTTTTTCGTTTTTGTCAATTGGATATATATTTTAAATAAAATTTAAAACAATCTTGTCGGATCCTTGGAGTGTTGTAATAAAGTCTATGAACAAAGAGAAATTGGTGCAGATGTGTCAAAGGAAGGAATCGAAGGCACAACTGATTGGAGCACCAGATGGGGCGTATCATATCGTTATTATCTGTTCATCCGGTACTGACAAACACCTCTTTTACTTCGATCACAAAGAGATTTGTCTATAATATCTTCTAGTTAAGGTACTTTTATATTATATTATAAGATAAAAGAAAACTGCGGGCCCGTATTATATTATTTGTTTTTTCGTCGTCGCTTTGTTTTGTAAAGGAACGAAATGAAAATATTAAAAACGTTAAATTTACATTCTTATTACACCTAATATTCAGCGCGCTGGCTTATTAAAATATAATTGTAAAGTCTGATTTGTGTAGTCTTTGTTTATAAGGTACAGCGAATTTAAAATGTACTACCTACTACAACAAACCTAATTAAATTAAGGTAAAATAAATAGAATAACGCTCTAATTGAATTTATTTATTCTGTATTTCTAATGAGTGTTTGTTTTGTATCCAAATTATATTTGTTAAAATATCATTAAAAATTATTATCAGAAGATCGATGTTTATGAAAAGTAAAGAGAAGCGAAACGAAAGGACTATCCTTCAGTTATACACGTAAAGAGGGTTTATTTGCGCTCGATGCTAGATTTATCCTCATCGAGCCATCGAACGGACCAGTAAACCTATATTTATAGCTGACGTTGAACGTCACAAGTTGTATACAAATTGCCTGTATTAATACACTGTTGCTGTATGCATGGCAGAAAGCGTCTGTAGACGATGAGTGCATAAACCCATACGATTGGCCCTCAAGTTGCATGCAGATTTATATTAATCCTGTTGCTAAATGCGCGATGAAAGGTGCTTATACGGACTACAAGTGTACAGAATTGTATGTTTGGTTCAGAAGCGTTGCCAAACTGTCTCAAAATTTACCTGCTGGTGTTACTTTTATTCATGTACTCACGTACATGACGAAAGCCACCTGAAAATGGCGAGCACATTAACCTTGTTAGATCTGTAGACCTGAAACTTTCTAGAGCAGAAGATGGTACCCCAGGAAATGTTCCGACAATGTTAGGTGGATCCAAACCAACTACATGGAGCAGTTAAAGAGTTCAAGCAGTTAAAGAGTGCAGTCTCGGTTCATTGGGCTAGCACTTGGATGAATGATCGTCTAAGTATTGCCATCATGCAGTTGACCATACCTCGGAAGACCAGGTAATTTCCACAGACTGGTATTGTAGACCTGTAGACTTGAAACTTGCTAGAGTAGAAGACGGCACCCCAGGAGATGGTCTGACGATGTTATTGGGATCCAAATTCAGGGTCGGACTGGCCTCATTTGGCCCCGTCGGCAACAACTGTAATTTGGCCCCATACCACCACAATATACGCCATCATTTTAGTTTGAGGTTTGGCCCCAAAAAGCATTTGACCCCGTCGGCAATTGCCGACCTGCCGACCTGTCCAGTCCGACCCTGTCCAAATGAACTACACAACATCGGCACAAAACATAAAAAGCATCACCTCGGCACTCCCTTTCGATTATATTTTATAATTCTATATCAAAAGAACCTTAACCTTTTAAGCTTAAGTTTTCAAGCTTCAAGCTGTTAAAGAGTGCAGTCTCGGTTTATTGGGCTAGCACTTAGGTATTGCCATCATGCAGTTGATTATGCTTCAGATGGCCAGGTAATTCTCACAGACTAGTATTGTAGACCTGAAACTTTCCAGAGTAGAAGACGACACCCCCAGGAGATGGTCTTACGATGTTAGGGGGATCAAAACCAGCTACATGACATCGGCACAAGACATAAAAAGCATCACCTCTGCACTCCCTTTCGATTCTATTTCACAATTCTATATCAAAAGAACCTCAACCTTTTGAGGTTACGTTTTCAAGCTATAAGCAGTTAAAGAGTGCAGCCTCGATCCATTGGGCTGGCACTTGGATGGGTGATCGTCTAAGTATTCCCATCATACAGTTGACTATGCCTCGGAAGGTCAGGTAATTGCCAACGTAGAAGACTGAATCCCAGGAGATGGTCTGACTGATGGTCTGGGAGTAATAAATGAACTACATGACAGCGGCAAAAAACATAAAAAGCATCACCTCGGCACTCCCGTCCGATTCTATTTACAAAATTCTATATCAAAAGAACCTTAACCGTAAGCTCAAATTGCTCAACATGAGTCGTCTTCTAGATGTCATAGTGGACATTGGCAACTGACCATGCTTCGAAAGGAATGTTAGTTCCCACAGACTGTTATTGTAGAATCTCAAAGCAGTCTCTTCGGACTAGCTCATTAGTTCTCCACTCAGTATACTTGTAGAATGGACTGAACAGTGCACAGTGCTTAATTCCTACTCACGTCAAGCTCTAAATTGCTAAAGACGAGTCGTCTTGTGGACGTTACAGATGGACATTGGCAACTGACCATGCTTCGGAAGACGAAGCGTAGGATGAACTGAATAGTGCACAGTGCTTAATTCCTACTCACGTCAAGCTCTAAATTGCTCAACACGAATCGTTTTGTAGACGTCAAAGATGGACAATTGTCCATGTTTTGGAAGGTGCGTTAGTTCTCACAGATTGATGTTGTAGGACCTCAAAGCAGTCTCTTCTGGCTTGCTCTTCAGTTATCGACCCACCATACTTGTAGGATGAACTGAATGATACCCATTGCTTATTTCCTACCCACGTCAAGCCATAAATTGCTCAACACTAGTCGTTTTGTGGTGAAACGCTGAAAAGCTGTTTCTAAAAGAGAAAAACGGTAGATAAGGTCCACCAATGACAAAATGAAGATAAATACAGGAGAGAAGACGATGAATGACACAAGGAAAGACGAAAAATGCATGGATAGAAAGAGTGCTGGCAATCCAAACCGGTTATTCAGTTAACCGGTAAACCGGTTTTTGGTTAACCGCGGTTTTTAAAAAATTAAAAACCGCGAAAACCGGATAACGGTTACCCGGATAGCGGTTACCCGGTTTTCGGTTGATAATTATTTATTGTGCTATCCGGTTTTTATGCGATTTTCGGATAATTGTTCTAATTTTTTAATAGCTTTAATTTTAAATAATTATTTTTAGGTACAAGTTGTAAAACGAATTTTTATTTGAATTTGAAATCTGTTTTGCTGCCTCTTGGTAGTCTGATCAGTTAGTTCTTTATACTTCTTCTTATCATGTGCAGATGCAGATTGTTGTAAGTTGCAGGTGCCGAATCTAAACAAAGCTCTTTTATAATTTTTAGTAGTGCAGCTGACAATTCAAACCGGTTATTCAGTTAACCGGTAAACCGGTGTTCGGTTAACCGCGGTTTTTAAAGAATTGAAAACCGCGAAAACCGGATAATGGTTAACCCGATAACGGTTACCCGGATAGCTATTCCAGCATAACGGTTATTTTTAAAAACCGAATAAACCGGTTATTAATCGAACCGGGTAATTTAAAAAACGGATAACCGGTTTGCAATTTTAACGGTTTTTGCCAGCACTAATAGAAACAGAGCGAGAATAGACGACGTAAAAAGGAAAATTTTCATATTTTATTTATTTTTGAGAAAACTGAGATAATCAAATCAAACAAAGCTTTGTAAGCGATTTCCCCTCTAAATGAATCCACATTTTTACATTTGACATTTTTACGACTCTATTTTTTCTAAATTAAATATCATTATTTTCCTCATAATTTTTGTAAGGGTTGTTTAACTAATTTTCAATTAAATTTGATTCGTAAAAAAAATTTATTGTAAATATCGATTTTTGCATTTTCTAATTAAGCTTATACAAAAAGGAGATGTCTGATGTAAAATGATATAATAAAATTTGACTAAGCTAAAATGTTGAAAAGACGAGAATAGCAACGAATTACAAATTCAAAGATTAATATTTGTGACTTTACGAAAATTAAGCTAATTATTTATTACTATAAGGCCTAAAATTTCATTTTGTGATTAATAAGGAAAAACTTTTTTCTCTCACTCGACAAAATGGATAATTTTGAAAAATTATTGCTAGCGAGTTTTGGCGAGTAATAAGAGAGGAAGTGTGAAGTGAAAAAAAGGCGTGTAAAAGAGTGAAAAGAAGCGTTATATGAAACTGGAATATTAAGAATGCGAGGTACCGGTGCAAAATATAAGATCCTATAAATAGAATAGGCGCTGAGATATATGTGATTGAGGCTTTTCTGTAAAAGAGGGTCATGAAATTGGTTATGACGCAAAGCTAGAAGTGTTTTCAGTTAGCGATCCATGCCTATTGAGCCGATAATACGTGAGCTCTTTCAAATTCCTTCGCCTGACAGACCAATATGCGTCCGATCGTATCTTAACTTCTTCGATCCAATTTTAATGCTTTTTATTTTGCGCTTTTAATAACATAAAACTGGACTTTAGCGCGCGATTGTTGGAATTTGCATTTTATTAAATTTTTCGTAATTAATAAATAGTGAGTGAGAGAGAGATGGGTTGGTCATAAAGTGATAAAGTATGGTTTAATCCTTAGTGTGTCAATCATTTGGACGCTCTTGACTGGTTGTAGCAGAACCGCCATTATTTAGGGTGATTCCGGTAGAAACCTGATTAATTAGGGGTTCTAGTAGACGTTATTGATGACTAGATTTTCTAGGTCGCTTTAATTTGTGTCTCTTGTTGACAGATAATAGGTAAAAGGAACGACTACGTGCAAACTTTATCATTTTTCCAATAAAATTTTATTTTACTTTTGTCTGGATTTCAAAACTATTTTTCATCGAGTAAAGAATAAAAGAGATATTTTATATAACTTTTAATGCCAAGTAAATTGAAGGAATCAGTTTTCGAAGGAAAACTGCAAAGGAAGTTTAGTTACTGCATTGAAAATAGGGGTAGAACTATATATGGATATTTTAATAATGGTAAATTTGCTTAAAGCATTGCGATTGTTCGATAATTCTGCATTAGACAGGGAACGATGCCGTCGTCCGAAATGATTTGGGTAAAGGATAAAGCTCGGTGCAAAAGCAGAATTCGAGCGAGTCAATTAGCCGTAAATCAGACAAAGTTACGAGCAACTCTCTGCTCGTTTTGCTCTTTACAATGAAGCGTCCTAACTCTCCCCCACTTTCAAAATATGAACTCATAAACCGTGATGAATTTATTACGGCGTTAAAATTATGTCAGTTGCTCGGAGAAGATCGAAATGTAACAGACCACAGAAGCAATTGAGACCAATTTAAAACAACGGTCGCAGTATTGGTTCACGTTTTCATAAATCACATTATAACGCCACATAAATCTGCCGAGCATAAACCGCAGAACAGGGCGCATATCGACGACCACTTCATGGGCCACCGTGACGTTCATAAACAATGCGTCAGTTGAGGTCGAAACATTCGATTCAATCTCATCAATCTGATACAGATTTATTTCGTACGTCAATTCTATAAACCCTCATCATTTTCAACCTGGAGCTTCATTACGGCACGCTCTTTCGTTTTTGTGACAACGACACCTGTTTAGAACGGAAGAGGGCGCTTAACGACTACTCATTGTTAAAAGGGGCGGTAATGGGCTCGCTAAGGGAGAGCTTCGGTGTTATCTGTCAGGACCACGCGTCCTTAAAGAAGAAGGTCCACGAACTGTTGTTCCTTCTCGATAATATTCCACAACCAAACCAAATTTACATTTTCTAATCAAAACCTTTAAATAGAAAAAAAATAAGAAAAAAGCGCACGAAAGTAAAAGAATTCAAATAAACACTCGATGTAGCAGTTTTAGCAAGTTTGTTTAAGAGCTTACATCGGCCTAATGTCAATATATCGCGTTCCACCTTGTGTTAATTAAACATCTTTGGCTGTAGCAACGTGTCAGGGGTCTGTGTGCTTTACGCAAACATTGCTCTAATGCTTTTCTCTTGTATTTCTTCCGCTCGGTTCGCATCGGATGAACGTACCTTGCATACGCTTTAGCCGAGTATTTAATTATGGCAAAACTAACGAGAGCACAAATAGAGAAAGATGTGGTCGGTGTGGGAGGAGGCTTCAAATCGAATAATGGTCGATACTTTCTCTCTATAAGGGAATGATTAATTAGAGGGTGTCGATGTCAAATTCAGGACTGTGTTAAATGTCCGACCGATCACGCACTCCGACACTTCAAATCGAAGCTCGAAAAATAAATAAAAAAAGCTTCCAAAATAGACCAATTAATTTTTTTTTGTAAATTACAAACTGGAAACTACATATGTGAGCAAGCACAATTACATTATGAAGTTGCTAACTGATTAGATCAATGTGGAGGTAGTCAGTTAACAAGTTACACGGTTGGTTGGTGTATCTAATCGAGGGCTCTACAGTTTGCACATGCAATGCAATTATGTATCGTATTTATACTATACTGAGGAGGGCACGCAGAGCTTCTCTATGCGGACGAATCATCAATATAAAGTTCAAATAGAAAGCACAACATGCACATATAGATGTAACAACTCGATTTAATTGGAATTTTTTATTGAGTCTTTAAAAAAGACAAATTAATTGGAAAAAATGCAATTTATTTAATTGAGCCCTGAACCATTTTAACTATGTAAAATTGTAGAAATATTTGTGGAGTTTACTTCTAGGTCAACAAAAATAAATGCTTAAAACGTCGAAAACGCGAGCAACCGTTATTTCTTCATAATTCTCCCTCTATTTTTAAGACTTCCACTTTTTCTTTTCTTAAAAGGGCCTTTAGGACCCAGTTTGAACGTAGTAAAATCCTGAGCGTTTGTAGCGGGCTTAACTGTGCACTAGTGTGCAAGTAAGGATGAACTATCACTTTGCTTGCAAACATACATTAATACAGCAAGCTCGTGCAAGTCATAACTGCGCCGCAAGCTGTCTGAAAGATTTTAAAGACGCTCCCGTTGACCTGTGCAGACGCAGTGTGCCCGTAGTAAAATTCTGAACGCTTGAAGCGGGCTTACCTGTGCAGGTTAAAGAACTATAACTTTGCTTGCACACATACATTAATACAGCGGGTTTGTGCACTGTGCAAGTCATGACTGTGCCTCAGGCTGCCTGAAAGATTTTAAACACGCTTTGCCTGTGCAGTCAAAATCTGCTAGTAGTAAAATCCTGAGCGCTTGTAACGGGCTTAACTGTGCAGGTAAGCAGGGACTATAACTTTGCTTGCAAACATACATTAATACAGCAAGCTTGTGCAAGTCATAACTGCGCCGCAGGCTGCCTGAAAGATTTTAAAGACGCTCCCGTTGACCTGTGCAGACGCAGTGTGCCCGTAGTAAAATTCTGAACGTTTGTAGCGGGCTTACCTGTGCAGGTTAAAGAACTATCACTTTGCTTGCACCCATACATTAATAGAGAAGGCTTGTGCACTGTGCAAGCCATGACTGTGCCTCAGGCTGCCTGAAAGATTGGATTGGATTGGATTGCTACGGGAGGGCTGGCTTTTAGCCAGCTTACACTTAGGCCGCTTAATCGGGCCCATTGTGCATCCTCCCCAGAGGCGCCTCCTTCCCCGTCACTCCTCGAGCCATCCCAACTTTAAGATGAACTCGAGCAGCTTGGCGGGTGGAGTGTCTCTGATTCTGACAATATCCAGCCAGTAGTCACCAAGTATGGATCTTCTAGTTGATGTTACCACAGGGCACGAGCAAAGCACGTGCTCTGCAGTTTCATCTTCTTGATTACAGCCTCTGCATCTAGGACTATTGATCAGTCCCAGAGTGTGAAGGTGTTTGTTTAGTTTACAATGTCCTGTAACGATGTCGGTGAGTACTCGCAGGTGTAATCGAGATGCCTGAAAGATTTTAAAGACACTTCCGTTGACCTGTGCAGACCCAGGGTGCCCGTAGTAGAATTCTGAACGTTTGTAGCGGGCTTACCTGTGAAGGTTAAAGGACTATCACTTTGCTTGCACACATACATTAATACAGCAGGCTTGTGCAGGCTATCATGACTGTGTCGCAGGCTGCGTGAAAGATTCAAAGACGCTCCTGTTCGCCTATGCATTGTACTGAAGTAGAATAAAACTGCAGAAACTGTTATTGATTTATACTACCATGGTCACGGAATCGTCCAATTACACCTTAGTAATAGCAGGTTAACGCTTTAACCTTCGTAGTACCCAGAAAAAAATTACTTTCCATACCCCTAGCTATTTTCTGCTGAGTGTACTATCAATATTCGATAATATTATAGTCGATTCTGGGTCTCTGGAGTTCTCGAAGAACCTAAACGTTTCTGTAGGTTAATTAAAACCACCCCTATCAAAGTTGAACCGATTTTAACCGTTGTTTGTTTGAGGTATGACAATAAACAGCAATTTGCAGATCTGACCAGTCCTATCCCACAGGTCCTACAAGCTGCCGGTCGGATGGTGATTGCTCTTGCGCGGGTGCTGCGTTTCGACAGTGTGGTCCTGGCTTTCCAGGAGGTGTCTATCGTGAAGGCCGTCTGTGGCGCGCGGAGGACGACTGAGTTCCACAGAGCGGTGTGATATCGATAAACTATGCGACTTAGCAGGTTATTGTAGGGGCGGACGAGATGCTGGTGTCCAGGGCGAGTGTCCAGGGTGTCCAGGCTGGTGTCCAGGGCGACACATCATGGTGTCCATGATCCATCCGGACATGCTGTCATTTAGGCCATACGCCTCATCAGCCCTGCCTCAGTCCTACATCAAACACCTAGCACGCTATCTCGATCGTGAGGTCTTTGCGGCGGAGCTGGCTGCGTCGGCGGATTGCTTTTTCGTTGATTTCGCAGCCACGGAGCGGCTCGGCCTTGAGCAGGTGGCCTTTATAACTCGGAATCTGTGATATTTTGTCACAGGTCATGGTTCTTTCCTGGCATATTTAAACAGGATGGGTTTGGCCTCCATTGATGCGTGCCTCTGTGAGCAGAAGAAAACGTCCGATCACCTGCTTCTGTGGTGTTCCCGGACGCTAAATCTGAGTGACCCGTATCGCACTTCTTGGGAGGCCGGGGAATGGCAGCCCAGACCACCGGATATGGTCAACTTGGAAGCGGTGGCAGCGCTGGAGAGTCTGTGCGCTGAGACGTATGTGAGATTTCGACACGTGACATCTTGGCTTTGGTAGCTTAAGTAGCACCGTAATTTAAAGGAAAACTCTATGAATTATATTTTGTACTATAACTTCCCATACTATAATTTTTGTTCTACTCTGTTATTCTGCTTGACTTTATTATAATAGTTCTACACCCGGCCTTCCTTTTGATACTATGCTGAGCTCTACTTACTTTTCAGATCCATCATAACTCTTGCTCTGTCATCGGGTATTCTCGGTACCCAAACCTTTGCTACCTTTCCGAGAGATTGTTTTAGTGGGTAAGAATCCCACACTACCATATCGTACCGGGCGATGTGGTGTCTTTCGAAGATTCCCTCCTCTCATTCTCAGAAAAAAAAAAAGTTTTGCATCCTGCAAAATCCCATCATGCATCCTGCATGAAGCTTCTTAACACTTCAAGAATACAAAATTCCCGATGGAATTTATTTCACACAAATATCTAGAATCTAGACATATGGTGGAGCGGCTCTAACGTTCATTTTTATTTTAGAACCATTTTCTACTACTACACTAAACTAGGTCGGTTATGTGTTTTCTTAAAAACCCATTCCTGCAAAATTAGGAGTCTCCGGTCTCAATTTAATCGGGTAGGATGTGCTAGGCGATATAGGTAGAAGACAGCATTTGCCTTTGTATAAGTGGTTGCTCGTGTAAAAGTAGTTAGTGCATTTGGATCAAGTCTGTTAGTAATTTAGCAACTTTTACCCCAAACTAATTGGACAATTTGTATAATTTAGTATAAAGTAATGAAATTAATTTCTTTAAAATAAAGAATAAAATTAATTTAGCGTTTGAACCGCAACCACAAATGATTATCTATTGTAAACGAAAGGAGTATATTAAGGTAAATGGTTTAATAAGCCGTCTCTTGTAAATATTGGCAATTAAATAGTAATTTGCACGGCAATTTACTTTAGCTATAACAATTTAAAGTGGGCTTAAGACGGCAACAAAATTTACCGCTATTAAATTTGAAAGTTATTTCATTAAAACCCAAAAACCACTTTAATATTTACTACCGACTTACCACACACACACATACTCACATCTAGTACATACGACCCCATAGACACACACAAAACGCAATGTAAATAGAAGAAAATACTCGATTTTCCTATTTAACAACAACAACTTCTTAATAAGATAAATATAGCCTCCTTGATTTTAACATTATAATTTAATTTGGTTGAAACGTAATTACTTAAATCAATAATGAAAAAGATGACAAATCTTGGGATTATTTCATCTCGAAAACACACGTACATGTCATCCCTTATACATATTAATTGAGGTTTTGTCTTAAGTTACTATAAGCGGTTTATATAAACTAATTTGATGAGTCAAATTGGGGTTGGCTATTGTTTGTCTTGGTCATTATTTCATTCTATTTTCATCAATTAATTAATTTAATTCCTTTAAGTTTTAACCATAATAATTAATTTATCAAATTTCATTACGTAAATTTCTAAACGACAAAAATTAATTCTCATCGTTGCCCTTTTCTTCCTTTCACATAGACATTACAACGGCTTCTTTTAAATAAATTTGTAATCGCAAAGTGGTTACAAGCTTAATCAAGAGATATAATTTATAAACAAACATAAGTTGGGACTATATTTATTCTAATCAAAGGGTTCTGTCATTTGATAGAGATGTAAATCAGTAGCGTAACAAGCACTCGAGGGGCCCATATTTTTTGTCAATATTTATTTATAAAAGATCCTAGTTCTTAGGGCCGTATGCAGGTGCATACGACCCTTAGAATATAAAGATCCGGAAGGAAGGTTAGAAACCGTTGTCTATAAGAGAAAATGCGACGGAAACGACATTTTAGAAAACTACAGATGACTAATTCATTGCGTCGAGTTTACATGATCTGTCATTATCATTGGCTGTCACGATCTCCCCTTATAAGTGGGAGTATAAGCAACTATTTCTATAGGAGAAATTGACCGAAAATCGCTATATTTAGAAAACCATTGCGATACATATTATTAGCTAAAAGGCTCTTTCCTGGTAGAGTAGGGGGTAGGTATTTCTTTATTCAATGTCCTAGTTCCTCATTTTGACATTTGAGATTTTATTGTTTTTCATGACAAGAACGATTATGATCAAATCCTGTAACTTTATTTAAAAATACTGAACTAAACAAAGCTTTTCTGTCTTCAAATTCTATTTCATTCTTTAAGTCGTTATCACGTTATCAGTAAACGATTTAAAATCAAAATAATAGGAGGTTATGAAAAAATCCTCAACTTTGAGGACTTACCTTTGATGATGATCCTGCCTCGATAGTAAAATGATGCTCCTCTCATCTGAAATGAAACGAAAAGACGTCAATTATAATATTAGTCGATAGTTTTCGATCTTTTTAAAGCAAGTTAAAACTACTAAGCTTTGTTAAGGCGGCGCTACACACACAGGCTTGTCGTCCGGTTTGGCCTCTGCAGACCACCGAAGCGTCTGGACATCGTTCAACTTCAAGCGTTGCTTTAAAATTCGCCTGAACAGACCTAACTGAAGTAAAAGCCTGTACGTGTGAACTCAAAGTAATAGTTTTGGCTGGTCTGGGCAAGTTTGGCCTGCACATGCCAACCGACAGTAAAGATCAACTATGTTTAACATAATTACCGACTTAACTGACTCGTTACTGACTAACTCTAAAAACCTACTTCCGAGGCCTTTTATTAACTCACCACACTCGCCCATTAAAATTGCTAAAACTGTCGATTTATGGTGTATCTCACATTCCCGGTTCATTATAATATTCACATACCGCAGCCTGTGCACTGCTGTGCACAGGCCTGTGCTCCGGTTTGGCCTGTGACTAACCGAATCGTGTAGACAGCGTTCAGGCCGCCTGGACACGCCAAACCAGAAGGCAAAGCGTGTGTGTGTGTGTGTGTGGACGGGCCTTTAGGCTGAGCTGCTGTGCAGGCCGACCTGCACAAGCTGCCTAAACGATGTCCAGACGCTCCGGTTTGGTACGTGCAGGCGACCTGTACAGGCCAAACCGACAGACAAGTCTGTGCCTGTGGCGCAGGCTTAATAGTAACAATTTTGTTAAAACTATGATAAAGCGTCAAATTATCAATTGGCATAACTCGAGACTTAACTAAATTTTATTGCACCAATAAATCTTTGTATTTTTTCAGGAATTCTTCTTGGGTGACATAGCTTGTTTGAATTGTTTAAATTTTCAACCTTAGAAATTGTCTACTGCAGCTCATATTGATAAAAAAAATTTAATTTTTAATTTTTTGAAGACGGGGACCCGCGTGCTTAGAACCCACCGCACCCTGGTAGTTACGCCCCTGATGTTAATTCAACAAGAGATGGTCAGGAAACAATTTTTATCACAGTTGAACTTATTGATATTGGTCTGATAACCATCCTATAACGTACGCCCATTGAACCCAATGGTTCATGTACAAACAATGGACTTAAAGGGGCTGCAGTCGAAGTGAAGCAAATCAGAAGTAAGTGTAAACGAGTATATAATGGAAATAAACCAATGTATCTGTCCTAAGCCGTAGTTGGAACTCACCTCTTCCTTGTAGTTCGACTTTTCAATTTGCAAATATGCGTATGATTTGGCTTGTAAAGCCCTACAATTAAACCGCATAAAACCTCGCCCATGTCTGTGTCTCTCCAGTGCTATTGATCTCCTCCTCTGTCAGATCCTAACAGAGTGGGAAAAAACTTTCTTGTACTTGTTCAGTAAGTAAGTGTAAACGAGTATAGTGGAAATAAAGCAATGTATATGTCCTAGGCAGTAGTTGGAACTTACATCTTCCTTCTTGTTCGACCTTTTCATCTTCAAAATTTGCGTATCATTTGGGTTCTGAAGCTCTACAATCGAACACCATAAGACCTCGCCCTGTCTGTGTCTCTTCAGTGCTATTTATCTCTCCCTTAAAACTATTTTGTTCTAAGGAATGGAACTAGTGATGTGGTGATAGAACTCACTTGTCCCACCAGAACTATAATTGATGTCTCTCTTGAGACAGATCATTAATCTCCTCTCTCAGATCCTAACGGAATGATAAACTGTGTGGATACATCTGTATCTAGATCATATATCTTGTATCCTTGTCTTGTCATATATCTTGTCTTATTTTTGCAAAGTTGGTCTCAGGAAGAGACTCGCAATGTTGAACCATTAAATAAAAATTATTTTTCTTTTGATTTTATTTTCATTGAACCATTTGTAGTAGATTTGACTTACTTCTCAAGAATGGACACTTAAGTGCATGATTTTTTATGCTACCGTTCGATCGGACTCCAATTACTTATATGTCACCATATTTCTAAACAATAATGCCCGTTGTGTTTATTTTAATCGTAAATCTAATGTGTCTTTTGTGCCCGATGATGATTGCAATGCAGTACATGTATCGATCGATAAGTGAAAAGTGACACTACTTCACTGTACGAATAAGTACATTTTCTGCACACATACATAGTTGCTTTGAGTCCATTGTGTACGTTAATGCAGGGTGTGCTTACTAATTTGTCTTGTGGTAGGTATGTAACAATTACTGACGCAGTTGTGTCTACAACGTGTCATTGTAACCTAGTAAACGACAATTTGAGGATACGTGCTACAGCCTCTTCGTTTCCATTCCATTCCATATTGCACCTTCAGCCCACCCAAAACTTTCGTTTATTAAACTAAAGAAGCATTTTAGTTATAGCAGTCTGGTTAGTCTAATGCCCGGTTGCATAAAAGAGAATTATATTTTAATCTGAGAATTAGATTTATAATCTTTTGATATGGCAACGTTACACAATGTCATGCTCACGAAGCTCAAATTTTCGAATGCTTGAAGAGTAACATAACTAGAGGCTTCCTTGCCAGAATGTGCTAAATTTTTTAGGTCTGGCTGTATACATTTTCTAACAATCCAGAATCCAAAATCTAGATGGATACAGAGAGGTATTATCTGATTTGGGCTAAAAATTACCAAAGCTTGGTTTAGATTGGTCTTTAAATGCGATCTAAAAAAAACTTGAAAACGCCATTTAACTAGCTTACATTGCTATCTTGAGCCTAACCTAATATGAAGGTAATGTGGCTAGCACTATATATATATTTTAATACTTTTCAAAAGATTATTGTAGCAATAGTTTTTAATGATGACAGCGCCTAACCGGCCTGGTACCTTCCTAATCGTATAGGACACTTAACGCAGAAGCACAATTATACGAAAGATATTATACAGGGTGTTTTAAAACCGAATTCTATTGTAACCTCTTGTCAGGCAGGACATGATGTAAGACTTGTGGAAAGAATGGCTTGTTAAAATCCATCAAAACTCAACATTTTTTACCCAAACAAGAGACGAATAGAAACCCGTTCTTAATAGTTTATTTTATGTCCACCCTGTATAAATACGAACGATACTTTTTTCTACGTAAAAACAGTAATTTTTATAGTTAATATCAGAAAATAAATTTATTGTAATTTAATTAAATAAAGCGTTCAACTATTAGTATAATTTGCCAACACTAAACATAAATTAAACAAATAGATTTGATTGTAATTAGATTTGATATTTACAATATCCAAATGCAAATTGCCTTTACATGACAGTTTCATATCTACTTGTAATAAATAATTATATTTTATTTTTTTTCCTAAATAAAATTAACAGCAATTGAACGTAATTTTCATTAATCGAACAAATAAAGGATTACTAAATGATGTGTTATGTACAGATAGATATGTCACTATGTCACATTCAAAATGGCGTTCTTTTAAAACAATTTACAAGTGCAATACCTCAATTACATTTAATTTATACAGGGTGGATCGCCTAAAATGTCTTGCTCACAAAAAAAGTCATTGATACGCTTTTAAAGTATTTTCAGTTATGCAAAGTGCACGGTATGGACATAGTAAAACCAACTTATAGTTTTTTAGTAAGTCAAACACCCTGTATATTTTTATCTGTAATAATTGGCTACAGAGATATTTTTAGTGCCTCATCATTAGGTAGTGACTTCTTCGATGCTCATCTGCGTTTCAGGCCTCCATTTTTTAGCTCTTTTCTACTACCCTAATGACACTGTTGTGCTTTTCAATAGCAATATTTTCAATCCCACTTCTGATGTGAAAATTTCAAATTATTGAAACAGTTTAGGTGGTTAACCAAGCGCGAGCTTGGAATTATAATACAGGAAATGAGGCTAGCACTATATGCTTCTAACTACCAATTATGACCACTATACTTCAATTTAAGGGTTGAGTGCACCCTAATAAGAAATAAATTCGCAAGCTGATGTAGAAAAACAGGACATTTAATTAAAAAATCAAAAAAATAACTCAAAACTGATTTGTAATCCCTTTACACGAATACATAAAAGTTAATTATTAATAGAAACACAATTGTAAGTTAATTAACAACAATAGGCTACCTATACGTACGACTGTCACGCAAGGTAAAATTTATTTTTAACGTTAAATTTTACTCTTCACCCTGATATATTATTTCATAAAGAAAGTAATTTTGATTTTTTACTTGTTAAATATCTAATGAAACCTTAATTCGAAAGATGTCAAGAACAATAAGGTTGGTCATTAAGTCTCTAACGATTGTTAGGGTGGTGTGGTCACGTGTCCTGTAATCAGAGACGGGGCAGCTAATTACAAAGGGACTGACACCTTACGATTACAACTACCAATCTTATCGTCTACCAGTTTACCACTAATAAGTTTTTTTTTGCTCGGAAAGAGCTGAATAGGGGTTGTAGGTGGTGGATGGGAGATACTATTATTATTATTATTAGTTAAAATTTTATTATTGTTGTTAATGCCAACTTGTAAAATTTAAATAATACATTAATGCAAGTTATTTGCATAAATGGCATTGTACTACATTATCTTTATTATTCATAGTAATTGGTACATAAATAAAATTTAATTTGAAATTATTTTATAATGCTTGTCTGAAGTTGATAAAATAACTTATTTTAAAAATTTTATAAATATTTCAAAGGCGTCCCAAATGGAGAGGCTAGAGCGTCGGTTTCTTACTTAAAATCCTCACGTTCGATTCGATATAAAAAAATAATGAAATCCTATAAATGGGGTATCTTCTCTGAAGGCGATGGTAAACCACCGAGATTGCAATTTCCTAATAAGACCACCCAGCTTAGTAGTTATTTAAAAAAATATTTGTACTATCTGTTACAATTTATTTACGAAAATTAATGAAATGTAAAAAATAACAGTAAGTCGAATTCTACAACTCACTGTACTCTCGAGGCTCTAGCTCCTAAAGGAGTAATACAACGGCAATTTTACCTCGTTCTTGATTCTTTTTCTTATAATTAGAGAATAAAATTCTTTATCGAAAACCCTAAAAATATTTGTACTAGCTGTCAAAATTAATTTACGAATATTAATCAAATTTAAAATTTAGCAATAAGCCGAATTCTACAACTCACTGTGACTCTCGAGGCTCTAGCTCTTAAAGAAGTAGTCTGATGGCAATTTTATTTCCAATAAAAATTATAGAGTAGAAAATTCTCTATCGAAACCCGTTAAAATATTTGTAGTAGATGTCCTAATTAATTTATGAACATTCAGCAAATTTAAAAAATCACAATAAGCCGAATTCTACAACTCACTGTGACTCTCAAAACTCTAGCTCGTAAAGGAGCAGTCTGATGGCAATTTTACATCCAATAAAAATCATAGAGTAGAAAATTCTCTATTGAAACCCGTTAAAATATTTGTAGTAGATGTCCTAATTAATTTATGAACATTCAGCAAATTTAAAAAATCACAATAAGCCGAATTCTACAACTCACTGTGACTCTCAAAACTCTAGCTCGTAAAGGAGCAGTCTGATGGCAATTTTACATTCAATAAAAATCATAGAGTAGAAAATCCTCTATCAAATCCGGTTAAAATATTTGTAGTAGATGTCCTAATTAATTTATGAACATTCAGCAAATTTTTAAAATCACAATAAGCCGAATTCTACAACTCACTGTGACTCTCGAAACTCTAGCTCGTAAAGGAGCAGTCTGATGGCAATTTTACATCCAATAAAAATCATAGAGTAGAAAATCATCTATCAAATCCGGTTAAAATATTTGTAGTAGATGTCCTAATTAATTTATGAACATTCAGCAAATTTTTAAAATCACAATAAGCCGAATTCTACAACTCACTGTGACTCTCGAAACTCTAGCTCGTAAAGGAGCAGTCTGATGGCAATTTTACATCCAATAAAAATCATAGAGTAGAAAATCATCTATCAAATCCGGTTAAAATATTTGTAGTAGATGTCCTAATTAATTTATGAACATTCAGCAAATTTAAAAAATCACAATAAGCCGAATTCTACAACTCACTGTGACTCTCAAAACTCTAGCTCGTAAAGGAGCAGTCTGATGGCAATTTTACATCCAATAAAAATCATAGAGTAGAAAATTCTCTATTGAAACCCGTTAAAATATTTGTAGTAGATGTCCTAATTAATTTATGAACATTCAGCAAATTTAAAAAATCACAATAAGCCGAATTCTACAACTCACTGTGACTCTCAAAACTCTAGCTCGTAAAGGAGCAGTCTGATGGCAATTTTACATCCAATAAAAATCATAGAGTAGAAAATCATCTATCAAATCCGGTTAAAATATATGTAGTAGATGTCCTAATTAATTTATGAACATTCAGCAAATTTTTAAAATCACAATAAGCCGAATTCTACAACTCACTGTGACTCTCGAAACTCTAGCTCGTAAAGGAGCAGTCTGATGGCAATTTTACATCCAATAAAAATCATAGAGTAGAAAATCATCTATCAAATCCGGTTAAAATATTTGTAGTAGATGTCCTAATTAATTTATGAACATTCAGCAAATTTAAAAAATCACAATAAGCCGAATTCTACAACTCACTGTGACTCTCAAAACTCAAGCTCGTAAAGGAGCAGTCTGATGGCAATTTTACATCCAATAAAAATCATAGAGTAGAAAATTCTCTATTGAAACCCGTTAAAATATTTGTAGTAGATGTCCTAATTAATTTATGAACATTCAGCAAATTTAAAAAATCACAATAAGCCGAATTCTACAACTCACTGTGACTCTCAAAACTCTAGCTCGTAAAGGAGCAGTCTGATGGCAATTTTACATCCAATAAAAATCATAGAGTAGAAAATCATCTATCAAATCCGGTTAAAATATTTGTAGTAGATGTCCTAATTAATTTATGAACATTCAGCAAATTTAAAAAATCACAATAAGCCGAATTCTACAACTCACTGTGACTCTCAAAACTCAAGCTCGTAAAGGAGCAGTCTGATGGCAATTTTACATCCAATAAAAATCATAGAGTAGAAAATTCTCTATTGAAACCCGTTAAAATATTTGTAGTAGATGTCCTAATTAATTTATGAACATTCATCAAATTTAAAAAATCACAATAAGCCGAATTCTACAACTCACTGTGACTCTCAAAACTCTAGCTCGTAAAGGAGCAGTCTGATGGCAATTTTACATTCAATAAAAATCATAGAGTAGAAAATCCTCTATCAAATCCGGTTAAAATATTTGTAGTAGATGTCCTAATTAATTTATGAACATTCAGCAAATTTTTAAAATCACAATAAGCCGAATTCTACAACTCACTGTGACTCTCGAAACTCTAGCTCGTAAAGGAGCAGTCTGATGGCAATTTTACATCCAATAAAAATCATAGAGTAGAAAATCATCTATCAAATTCGGTTAAAATATTTGTAGTAGATGTCCTAATTAATTTATGAACATTCAGCAAATTTTTAAAATCACAATAAGCCGAATTCTACAACTCACTGTGACTCTCGAAACTCTAAACTCTAGCTCGTAAAGGAGCAGTCTGATGGCAATTTTACATCCAATAAAAATCATAGAGTAGAAAATCCTCTATCAAATCCGGTTAAAATATTTGTAGTAGATGTCCTAATTAATTTATAAACATTCAGCAAATTTTTAAAATCACAATAAGCCGAATTCTACAACCCACTGTGACTCTCAAAACTCTAGCTCGTAAAGGAGCAGTCTGATGGCAATTTTACTTCCAATAAAAATTATAGAGTAGAAAATTCTCTATTGAAACCCGTTAAAATATTTGTAGTAGATGTCCTAATTAATTTATGAACATTCAGCAAATTTAAAAAATCACAATAAGCCGAATTCTACAACTCACTGTGACTCTCAAAACTCTAGCTCGTAAAGGAGCAGTCTGATGGCAATTTTACATCCAATAAAAATCATAGAGTAGAAAATCCTCTATCAAATCCGGTTAAAATATTTGTAGTAGATGTCCTAATTAATTTATAAACATTCAGCAAATTTTTAAAATCACAATAAGCCGAATTCTACAACTCACTGTGACTCTCGAGACTCTAAGTCTTAAAGGAGTAGTCTGATGATTATTTTACCTCCAATAAAAATTATAGAGTAGAAAATGCTCTATGGAAGCTCGTAAAAATATTTGTACTAGCTGTCATAATTAGGTAATTTATGAAAATTAATCTAATTTGAAAAATCACAATAAGCCGAGTTCTACAACTCACTGCGTCTGTCGAGGAACTCCTTAAGCGTAGTCGCTCACTTTTTGACATTTTCTTCAAAATAATAATGCATAAAAGAATTACAAAGACGTATTTATTTAGAGGAATGAAATTGTGCACATCGAGTCCTGAAAGAAAATAAGGTAATAAGCTTAGACTAGACAAGAACTAACCTATCGACGTCAGGAGAATTCCACGGATACCTAAGTGCTCAATCTTATAATATGAAAGGTTGCCTTGAGGAGCGCTCTGTAAAGTCTTACTAAAGATGACATAGTCGTATTAGTATGAATAACACATGTCCGATCTTACAAGTAATGGAGTATAGTTTAAAAGTTATAAAAAACTTATTTAACTCAGATGAATCAGTTTTTGATCGACTTTTTCAAGCCACAAGACATCGAAGGATTATAATTATTAATGAAGACATCGAATCGAGTGCTTTTCTTACCAATTAGCTTTACAATGCGTAGCCTTCCATTGAGGGGTGAAATAACAAAGTTTAAAAATTTTTGAGACGAGTTTTAAGCTCTTTACTCACGTCCATTCTATCGAAAAAGAGGGCCGGCTTAAAATTGTTGATTATGTAATGATAAATTGTTGATGAGTGGAGAGCTTTCTATAGCGAATCTATTACAAGCAACCTTTGAGTGTCGAGTGTTGAGCTGAGTTAGTCAAGAAACCTTCTTGATACTCTAATTGTTTTTAGCAGCCATTTTTCAATATAGCAAGCAAAAGCTCTCTTGTGAAGTGTGGGGATTCTTTAATGGTTATTTTGGACCGAAATTGAGCTTTTTATGAATTTACTCCACTCAAGCGTTTTATTCGTGTCAATTTACTTTCAGTTTAACGTTGGTTTACAAAAATTAAATATTTGGTGTAAAAAAAGAGCAAAATTACAAGCAATATAGAGTAAACTATAAAGGCCAACTAAAACATTTCCCTTAGGATCTCATCAATGTAAACGTCGATGACCACACGATTTAAATCGAATCTGTTTCGATCTCTGGCGATTACTGTGTCGGAAAATTCAATTATATAATTGACATATACGTTTTACCTATTCAACAGACAGGTACATTCATTATTTCTAATTAGTTGAAAAGTTTCGTGTATCTTTTTTCTTGTTTAATTCCAACTATTGTGTTTTTCACTACTCCATTTTTTGAACACAAAGCAAGCCTCTCTTCAACAAGTGGAATATTATTAATAAATAATGGCTAATGACAAAGGTGAGATTATGCGCTCATTGTTGTAGTTTTTACAACTTTTACAAGCTTCATCGCGCATTTGCAAAAACAAACTCAAAGTTTGTTTTCCCCATCCCCACTTCTTTTAAACAAAAATGGAAATTTCTACTTTATTAAATAAAGCTTTGTTATTTAAAGTATTTATTTGGAATAATGGGTTGAAGTTTTAGTTTGGAGGCCGCCGGATGCCACAAGTTATGCGTCTTGTACGACCACAAACGTACTGTTGTTTAATTTATTGATATTTACAGTGCGGTTTGTGCTTTCCTACCCTTAAATGTCATCGTGTACAAACTCAATAAATTTGCTATAAAGCCAAGATGCGACTCTTTGGAAAATGCCACAGTTTGAAGGAAACTTTACTTAACAAAAGGTTAAAATATGTTACAACAACAACGGCAACTTAAATGGGAATTTACCTCGCCATAGTGTAAACAAAATTTTATTTATCACATTTACAATATTATTGCGTTGATTGAAGGAATTAAACATGAATGTCTAATGGATTAAAAAGTCATGAAGCCCCATCCAATCATTAATTCGTGAGATTATTTTAGTCGTGACATATGAGTTTGGGCAATTTTAGTTTTCTTAAAACAATATCTCTCTGGTTTTTATGCAAGAAGGTGGTTAAGCACCTAAGGCTCGTAAAATGCGATTATAAGCTCATAAGTTAGCCTAAGTGAGCAGCTGGCTCATAGTGACAATAAATGCACTTTCATGAGAGTACCAAGGCAGCTAGGCATTGAAGGACGGAAATTTACAGATCAGGGTTCTATACTATAGTCAGAAAAAAGGAATCAATCAAATCCTTTCACTCAACAAATCAAGAATTAAGACTACTCCTCTCTACTATCTAGACGTCTGGATACTATCTTCTACCTTATGACATGACTTTAAACCTGCTGTTAATTTTAAAAAAAAATTAATGTTTTCAGAAATACATTTATCTCTCGTGAATACCAATGTAGCTTCTTAAAGACTAGCAGTCAGATCGTGGATAATCCCCGATTGGTACCCCCTTTGAATAAGTGCGTTAATTAAGAGCATTACTCCCCCTCAATGTTAAACTAAATATTTAAAGTGAGAGAAAGGCAATTTTTGAAAAATCTCAGAAATGCCTAAAAAATTAAAACGGAGTGAACTGCCAAATTGATCATATAGGACACTGTCCCTAGAACACGAAAATCAAAAAATATTGTAAAAAAAATATTTTTTAAGGGCTTTACGACCCCTCCAACTATAGCAATATTCTCAAAATTTCGTACTTGTTATTTAAACGCAAAATTAAAATTTAGACAAACACGTCGTTAAAAAAAATTTTTTTGCGGCTCTCCTATGGAAACAGTGGATGTTTCGATGGACGAAATCGAAAACCGAGAGTTAGGAGTCCCTCTCTGAGGTAAAATAAATTGATCTTTTTCACATTCGCGTTCGCAGCACTACCTAAATTAGAACAATTACATATTTTTATTTTTAAAAGTCATCATAAAAAACCCGCTCGGCATCGCTACCATTTGCACGGTTTCGTAATGGGAATTCTTGAAAGAGAAGTCCAAAACTCGAAAAAAATTTGTAATATTCATAACTTGGACCCCTTTGGCCCTAGCTCATTTTTGACGCCAGATTTGTCAGTGTTGGCCCCAAATGGTATATATTATTTATGGTGTAAAGATCGGTTTTGCCCAATAAACGAACTTGCTTACTCTATTATATGACTTAATTTATTTATATGACTTCTCCAACAGGGGTCTATGACGGAGACTCGGCCAAAAACAGATAATCAGGCGGAAAAATTTTAAATTTCTTCCTCCACTTTCCGTACGATTAATTTTAATTTTTCGCCTTTCCTGACTGCGCCAATCCAAATTGGAAGCACCCTATAGATGCCCCGAAAAGTTCCCGTCGGCTTACCAAACCAAATCGGCTCTTCCCATCTGAGAACAAATCCCGGTTCTCCCGTAATCCCCAAATAGTCACTAAAAATGAACCTTTTTTTGATAAATCGCAGCGTTTTCTTTATGGTAGCCGTAGAAATGATCTTGCGGTGGGTCATAGAGGAAGGTGCAATGTAACTTTGGAGCTCGTTTGCAAGCCTTCGATGCTATAGGAAGGGGCTTGGCTTCTCGCCCTGAGGGATATCGGACCGACGATCTAGACCACTTAGAGACGCCCGGAGCAGAATTTGAAGTCAAAGTTAAAAAAAATTGTTTTGGGTTACGCCTATATTCGTGGAGAACCTAAGCAGGGAAAACTGACAAATGGATCGATCCGAATTTAGTGTTAGGCGGTAGCCAAATAATGTCTGGGTTTTATTCGGCAACAAATTTTTAAACTTTTCCCGCACGTTTTGCTGTATGATTTTTAAAATTCAAACGACGATTTTAGTGAATTTTGTTACGACTGTTCCGCGGCCATCTATCGAGATTTTTCATAACTAAGAGCTGGGCGTTTATAGGGCTACCTTAGCGCACTCGAATCCAAATTTTTGCGTCAATCGATATATTTTGATTTTTTGTCCAATGGAGACCTATAAAAAAATTTGCATTGCTTTGATTGGTTTGAAATTTGTGGAGGGGATACCTCAAAGCTTGCCTTGCATAACTGTAAATTTTGAGCATTAGCAAATAAAGGATATTGAAGATAAAAATTTTTATATAAAAAATAGAGATTTTCACCTATTTAAAGCTCGTCTCACGCCTCCCCCACGTACCTAATTGGAAATTTGACCGCATAAGATCATAACCAATTTGCTCCAGACGCCTTAACGTCATCTAATCGATAAAGTGGCCGTGCCTTAAATCTTTATCTTTTATTTTTCCCTGAATGGTTTCTTTATGCTATCCTAGCTCTTTTTCATTACATTATACCAACCAAAGTATTTAAGTATCTGGAGTAGAACCTGACTGGATAGTCGTCTTCTGATTTTAAGTTATTTGGGATAGAGCATAATCTCTATGTCTGTATGTCAATAAAGAGAAAATCAAGTATAGAGTCAGTTACATGTCCAACTGGTGGCCACGCTTCGGTCTTTTCATATCCAGATCTTATCCAACTTGTCTCATATGTTCGACATTTTACATTTTGAGGTTCCAACATTGACTATCAGCAAACCTAAGTTTACTCATCAGTCGACTCCAGTCATTGTAATTTAGAGGACTATTTCCATTCTGTCTGTTAACAACCATAATAATAATTTTTTTACGCCCTTAATTCTGGACCCATCTCTATATTTTATTTCTCTATCAGATCTATGGCAGCTTGCATTTCCTCTTCACTACCGACAGAGAATGTTGTGTGGTTATTACCTTGTTAAGGTGCGATTTATGGGCGTTGCCTAAATTTTTAAATTCGCCATTGGGAAAACGCAGACAGGTAGTTAATTAAGTTACCGAACGTTTTTTTTTTGTAAAACATTTGCAACATTTTTCATATTCACTCATTCAAACATGTGTCTACCGCGTATAGCTGAAAATGATTTCATTATTTATTGAAATTTTAAAATGCATTTTATACAAAAGAGAGCAAAAGTTTTTTTAAATCAAAATTGAATAATTTGTTTCGAGTGCACACAAATGAATGACATTGTATAATTAATTAATTGCTACATATCAATTAGTGCGCCAGACGGAATATTTAAAATTGCTCTATGCGCTAGGGACATAATTAATTTTATGTCTCTAATCAATTATGAGTTAAGTATTGTTGATCAAATCCTTTTTACTCGATAAAAACGTACCTACAAATTAGCTTTTGTCTAACAAAATTACAAGTGCACTTGATCTTTAATTAACAAAATACGAGAGAAAAAGAATGTATAGTAGTAAGCTCTTTAAAAAAATAAGGAGAAATAAAACTATTTTTAGTCAAAGAGAGTTTTCTGTTAATTAAGCAAAGTCGTACCTTATTAACACAAACAAGGGAAGAAGTATTCATCTCTTAATTGTAACGTTAACAGAAAATATTCCATATTTTTTAAAAAGATCGCTGAGTTCCTACAGCCTTCTGGCATTTCCATTCCAGCGTCTTCCATTTGCTCCTCGTGCTTAATATATTGTACCTAATTTGTGGTTAGTTGGTTAGTTCGTGGTTGATTAATTATCTCTCTATCTGGCTGAATTGCCAGCTGGCAACTACCTGTCAGTACAGATGGCCGACTGTTTAGCTGGCTGACTGAATGACTGGTTAGTTGATTGATTAATTGTCTATATGTCTAAATGGCTAGCTAAATATCAAGCTTACCTACTGTCTACCTTGTTAGCTAATTGTCTTTCTGGTTAGTTCGTGGTTGATTAATCCGGCTGAATTGCCAGCTGGCAACTACCTGTCAGTACAGATGGCCGACTGTTTAGCTGGCTGACTGAATGACTGGTTAGTTGATTGATTAATTGTCTATATGTCTAAATGGCTAGCTAAATATCAAGCTTACCTATTGTCTACCTTGTTAGCTAACTGTCTTTATGGTTAGTTCGTGTTTGATTGATTATCTCTCTATCTGGCTGAATTTCCAGCTGGGAACTACCTGTCAGTACAGGTGGCCGACTGTTTAGCTGGCTGAATGCATGACTGGTTAGTTGATTGATTAATTGGCTCTTTGTCTAAATGGCTAGCTAAATATCGAGCTAACCTACTGTCTACCTTGTTAGCTAACTGTCTTTCTGGTTAGTTCGTGGTTGATTAATTATCTCTCTATCTGGCTGAATTGCCAGCTGGCAACTACCTGTCAAAGTAGCTGGCCGACTGTTTAGCTGGCTGACTGCATGACTGGTTAGTTGATTGATTAATTATTGGCTCTTTGTCTAAATGGCTAGCTAAATATCGAGCTAACCTACTGTCTACCTTGTTAGCTAACTGTCTTTCTGGTTAGTTCGTGGTTGATTAATTATCTCTCTATCTGGCTGAATTGCCAGCTGGCAACTACCTGTCAATGTAGCTGGCCGACTGTTTAGCTGGCTGACTGCATGACTGGTTAGTTGATTGATTAATTGGCTCTTTGTCTAAATGGCTAGCTAAATATCGAGCTAACCTACTGTCTACCTTGTTAGCTAACTGTCTTTCTGGTTAGTTCGTGGTTGATTAATTATCTCTCTATCTGGCTGAATTGCCAGCTGGCAACTACCTGTCAATGTAGCTGGCCGACTGTTTAGCTGGCTGACTGCATGACTGGTTAGTTGATTGATTAATTGGCTCTTTGTCTAAATGGCTAGCTAAATATCGAGCTAACCTACTGTCTACCTTGTTAGCTAACTGTCTTTCTGGTTAGTTCGTGGTTGATTAATTATCTCTCTATCTGGCTGAATTGCCAGCTGGCAACTACCTGTCAATGTAGCTGGCCGACTGTTTAGCTGGCTGACTGCATGACTGGTTAGTTGATTGATTAATTATTGGCTCTTTGTCTAAATGGCTAGCTAAATATCGAGCTAACCTACTGTCTACCTTGTTAGCTAACTGTCTTTCTGGTTAGTTCGTGGTTGATTAATTATCTCTCTATCTGGCTGAATTGCCAGCTGGCAACTACCTGTCAATGTAGCTGGCCGACTGTTTAGCTGGCTGACTGCATGACTGGTTAGTTGATTGATTAATTGGCTCTTTGTCTAAATGGCTAGCTAAATATCGAGCTAACCTACTGTCTACCTTGTTAGCTAACTGTCTTTCTGGTTAGTTCGTGGTTCATTAATTATCTCTCTATCTGGCAGAATTGCCAGCTGGCAACTACCTGTCAGAACAGCTGGCCGACTGTTTAGCTGACGGACTGCTTGACTGGCTAGTTGATTGATTAATTGTCTCTATGTCTAAATAGCTAGCTTAGTGTCAAGCTCATCTATTGTCTAACTGGTTAGCAAATTGGTTGGAAATAAACATGTTCTTCAAACGATGAGACAAAAGATGATATTAGAGAAAAATTCATTTGTGTTTCAATGTGTTTTCTCATATTACAGACTAGTGCCCTATATCATATACATCGTGAATTCATAGTATATTACCTTCGATCACGTAAATAATGAAATAAGCGAGCTAACGAATGCTCGTCTAAACCAATCCCTGTGTAGACTCCTCCAATTAGCTGAATTCGAGCAGTTACGTTGCCTGTACGAAATTTAAGAGTTTGAAATTAATTATGAGTGTCTTTGATCTAATCCTTTTTCTCGATAAAAATGCACCTTTAAAAATTTGCTTTTGTATAACAAAATTGCAAGTGCGCTTGATCTTTAATTAACAAATTCGAGCGAAAAATAATGTGAGTTTTCCTTTTAAGGGAAGAAATAAAACTATTTTTAGTTTTAAAGAGAGTTTGCCATTAATTAAGCAAAGTCGTAATTTACACAAACAAGGGAACAATTTCTGTTACGTAATATATTTTCTTAAAAAGATGCATAGAATTCTCCGGGAGCAAAGTTAAAGTTGAGCTTACGCGGATGGCAAAAGTTGTATATAACCGCGCGATTTTATTTATGAAAGGGGGTGACACCGCAATGTGCTCATTTAGACCCCGGTTAGAGGATCTTATCCAGACGTTTACTAATTCGAGCGCAGTTTGCGATTGGCAGCTCCATTAACAAAACTGTGCGCAACAACCTCTTTATTCTTAAAACTAAATCACCTTTGGTTCCTATGTGTGCAATTATGGAGAGTAGTAAAAATCGCAACGGCGATTTGTTAAGACAATTTTTTTATTTCGCATTATCGACACTTTTTTAAATAAATATTGGACAAAAGGGACCCATTTCAAAAGTTTAATTGACAAGTGATAGAAAACCATTTTTAACGTAACGAATAAAAGATATTTTTGTTTTTGCTTTACTATTTTTAGTTTTTGAAATGATGATTGTTAGTGACACTAAAGTAAAGTTTGATAATTTCCGCTCGAGTAAAAGTTTTCTTAAGTGTAACACTTATAGAAAATGTAGTGTTTGAATGGATCGGAAATTGATTTTTATTTGAGGTACGTTATATAGTGATTGTAATGAAAGTTATTGAACAATATCCCGCTGAGCCCTTTTCTAGTTTATATATCGAAATTCTTGTAAATATACCGCAGTGCCGAGTGCAGAATCTCCAAGCTTGCGCCGCATTGCACACGTACACGTCGAACCCTGCACTTTCAACTCTCTGATAAGCCAATGTAAGAGGAAACGAAAATAAACTGGAGCTTTCAACAAGATTAAATGTCTGCTATTATTTACTCTTGTTAAATCTTATTTTCGAATTTTTTTAAAAATTATAATAGATACAAAGATTTACTCAAACGTACAAAAAGAGAGAAAAAAATCTTTTCCTACAACTTTTCAAATTTCAACTTTTAATTAATTTGTCGAATTTGGGGACTTTCTTACATAATGTTGTAATGAAAGTTGAGAAGACGTGAGTTGTTCATAGTCACTCGACTGCAGACGTGAGCTTCAAATTAAAGTTATTCAATTACTACTCGTTTCTTAAAACTTTCCTAAAAAGATGCGACAAAGACATTATATTTATTCGTTTAGAGATTTACAACAAGGGCTCTTTTTGGTTGCAAAATAATCATCTTTTAAAGCAAAAAACAAAATTTTTTTTCTATGGAGGTATTTTTTTAAGTATTGCCTGTCTATCTTATCTAAATTTATATGTATGTTTGTCCATTAGTTCGTTTTGTCTTGTCATCTGTCCTCTCTGCTCCTCATCTATTACCTCTGGCCCCTCCACCATATGTATCAAAAGATATTTAAGATACGAACCATCTAAGATTGGAACGTAGCTTTGAATGCATTACGTCTTTAATGAAAGTCAAATTATCCGAGTCGCTGCTAGCGTCTGTCTACGCTAGTGTATGGCTTGATGTACTATGAAGGGCACGAAATTTATTAATTAAAATTTTCCACTAATAAACGAAATTAGTAGAACTGTGCCAACATACGTTAGGTACGTATTTTACGCTCAATATTGATATTTCTTCTATCGTTTAGAATTAACATTCTCTTGTTTCCACGCCATGCATTATGGATCACCAACCAACATTTTATGATGTGATGTTATGTACATAACGTCTGCGTGATATCACTGACTTTTAAAATTTTGTTTAGACATTACCGCTCGTTGTATGATACGTACCATGTACGCTCGTTAATTGCTATCTTCAAATTGTCATTATGCAAGATGTCGTAACACATAAGGATTAAAGAGAAAAGTATTCGACTTTCAACGAAACTATAAATCATTCGTCAAATGCAATATTACGATAGTAATGGTAGTTTAACTTTCCAATTTCCCTTGTGTATAGGAAAACACAGAAAAATTACCTACTTGGAGAAATTTTTCCAAAAACTAATTAAAAGCTCATTAAAGCCTCAATCGTACTTAAAAATAAGTTTATATTTGAACCACAACAACAAGTAATTTTATTTGAAATTCCAACATGCCCAATTGACCAATACTGGCTCAATGTCAACGTCCAGTGCTAATATACCTCTACCTTAAGGCTCGTCTATACACAGAGGCTTGCCTTCCGGTTTGCCTGTGCAGGTCGCCTACTCAGGCAAACCGGAAGGCAAGCTTGTACAGGCAGCCTGCACAGGCCACCTGAATGCTGTCCGCACGCTCCGTTTTGGCCTGTGCAGGCCGCCTGAACTGTGCCCACACCCTCCGGTTTGGTCTGTGCAGGCCGCCTACACAGGCAAACCGGAAGGCAAGCTTGTGCAGGCGGCCTGCTCAGGCAAACCGGAAGGCAAGCTTGTGCAGGCAGCCTGTGGTGCCCAGCCCTTAGGTGGCCTGTGCAGGCTGCCTGCACAGTCCACCTGAATGCTGTCTGCACGCTCCGGTTTGGCCTATGAATGCCGCCTGAACGCTATGTTTATATACTACGGTTTGGCCTTTGCAGGCCGTCTGAACTATGTCCACACCTTCAAGTTTGGTCCGTGCAGGCCGCTTGCACAGCCAACCTTGTGTGCAAGCGGCCTGCACCGGCAAACCGGAAGGCTGTCCTGTGTGTGTAGACGAGCCTTTAGGCTCTAGAGAGACATTCTTAAATAGAAAAAAAATATTTGCGTTTGTTATACATTTTTGTGGCATTAAGGCATTAGATCGTAAGGCGACAAGTTAACAGATTTACAAATAAACGCAGTTTGTTACGAAATGACAATTTCATCCGCTCAATAGATCAAAAAATCAAAAGTAAATGTAACGGATATGAAATTGTAAAAGATTTTTCTTATTAAATTTTTGTTTATCTTTCCTTCCTCCCCCAAAAAAAAAAGACCGCATCGGATAAGAGCGAAGCTTTAATTCCATTCAAAACACAAATTTAATTTAGATCTTGAAAAGTTTTATATTAACCATGTCCATTTCTCATATATTACATTGAATTAAATTTTCTAAATAACCCAGACAGGAAAATAAGATCCAAAATGTAATTAAATTTCTATCCGTCTTATATGTTATTATAACCTACTTTTGTATAAAAGTTAATAAAGTTTGCGTTTGATATTGACATTCTATACACCAAGTTCTTTAGAAAATGTGGGACTTGTTTTCAGAATTGAAAATAAATATTATACAATATACGTTTAGAAGATGGATATGTGTATTACTATCTAAGTTTATATCTAAAGTATAGAAACTCCACGAGGTGTTTTTAAATTACAGGAAACAGTTGAAAACTAAGGCGATGAAAAAGTAATAAAATATTAAAAATTAATTTTTGTAAAACATATTCACATGTGGGTCAATTGGCAATTTAGTTTTTCGACTATATTTTGAAAATTGTTGAATTTATATAAAAATTATAAGGAAATATTTTTAGGAAGTCGAAAGAGCTATCAAACGATACTAAACTCGACATTTTATCACATCGACGCTAGACGTCGCGACGTTTAAATTTTCATGTTTTTATGAGGATCTATTGTTTTTTTGAATATATGTAGACAAGGCAATTTAGGAATTTTCTCCAAAAAAACGATAAATGATCAAAAAATTTAAAAAGTTGAACGTCGCGACGCCTAGCATCGATGAGATAAAATGTCCAGTTTAGTATCATTTGATAGCTCTTATAACCTCCATAATAGAGAGGTTCACATGGTATCTGAATTTAGACAGCTAACTAAGTAATTTCATTACAAAAAACATGATGTCACCATTACAAATTAAAAAGATGAACATCGCGACGCGTAGCGTCGATATAATAAAATTTGAGTTTAGTATCATTTGATAGCTCTTTTGACCTTCATAATAGAGAGGATCATTGGGTATTCGAATTTAGACAAGTCAACTGACTACTTTTCTTAAAAAACAATATGTCACCATTAGATATTAAAAAGATAAATATCGCGACGCGTAGCGTCGATATGATTAAATGCCGAGTTTAGTATCGTTTGATAGCTCTATTGACCTCCACAATAGAGAGGATCATTTGGTATCCGAATTTATATAAGGCAGCAGAGTAATTTTCTTAAAAAAACAATATGTCACCATTAGAAATTAAAAAGATAAACATCGCGACGCGTAGCGTCGATATGATTAAATGCCGAGTTTAGTATCGTTTGATAGCTCTATTGACCTCCATAATAGAGAGGATCATTTGGTATCCGAATTTATTAAGCCAACTCAGTAATTTTCTTAAAAAAACAATATGTCACCATCAGAAATAAAAAAGATAAACATCGCGACGCGTAGCGTCCATATGATAAAATGCCGAGTTTAGTATCGTTTGATAGCTCTATTGACCTCCATAATAGAGAAGATCATTTGGTATCCGAATTTATTAAGCCAACTCAGTAATTTTCTTAAAAAAACAATATGTCACCATTAGAAATTAAAAAGATAAACATCGCGACGCGTAGCCTCGATATGATAAAATGCCGAGTTTAGTATCGTTTTATAGCTCTATTGACCTCCATAACAGAGAGGATCATTTGGTATCCGAATTTATTAAGCCAACTCAGTAATTTTCTTAAAAAAACAATATGTCACCATCAGAAATAAAAAAGATAAACATCGCGACGCGTAGCGTCCATATGATAAAATGCCGAGTTTAGTATCGTTTGATAGCTCTATTGACCTCCATAATAGAGAAGATCATTTGGTATCCCAATTTAGACAAGTCAACTGACTAATTTTCTTAAAAAAGCAATATGTCACCATTAGAAATTAAAAAGATAAACATCGCGACGCATAGCGTCGATATGATAAAATGCCGAGTTTAGTATCGTTTTATAGTTCTATTGACCTCCATAACAGAGAGGATCATTTGGTATCCGAATTTATTAAGCCAACTCAGTAATTTTCTTAAAAAAACAATATGTCACCATCAGAAATAAAAAAGATAAACTTCGCGACGCGTAGCGTCCATATGATAAAATGCCGAGTTTAGTATCGTTTGATAGCTCTATTGACCTCCATAATAGAGAAGATCATTTGGTATCCCAATTTAGACAAGTCAACTGACTAATTTTCTTAAAAAAGCAATATGTCACCATTAGAAATTAAAAAGATAAACATCGCGACGCATAGCGTCGATATGATAAAATGCCGAGTTTAGTATCGTTTTATAGCTCTATTAAACTCCATAACAGAGAGGATCATTTGGTATCCGAATTTATTAAGCCAACTCAGTAATTTTCTTAAAGAAACAATATGTCACCATTAGAAATTAAAAAGATAAACATCGCGACGCGTAGCCTCGATATGATAAAATGCCGAGTTTAGTATCGTTTGGTAGCTCTTTTCACCTCCATAATAGAGAGGTTTATTTGGTATCCGAATTTATTAAGCCAACTCAGTAATTTTCTTAAAAAGTCAATATGTCACTATGAAAAATTAAAAAGATCAACGTCAAAAGATCAAGACGACTAGCGTTTATTTGATAAAATGTCGAGTTTAGTATCATGTGATAGCTCTTTGGAGCTTCTAAACAAATTTCTGGGTAATTTTTATCTTAAGAACGCCATTTTCAAACTACAGTCGAAAAAGTAAATCAAACTTTGAAATTTATTAATTCAGTTTTTCTTTCTTTAAAGTAGTTTTTGACGAATAGCCTCATGAGAAAAATTAAAGACTAACGTTTTAGATGAATTAATTAAGATATTTTTTGTAAAATATTTATAACGAATATTAATTTTTTTATCGAACCTGTATAATTCGTATTAAAAGAGATAAAAATTTGTTTTTGTCATTTGATTAAACAATTTATTACTCGTTTAGTCATTTAGGAAATTTCGCATCTAGAATACCTTATACACAAATTTTCCCTCTAACGCAAGGGCGAACTTCTGATTAATAATAATAATAATAATAATACGTTTATTTTACCCAAGTGTTACAAGAAACAAGATACATAATATACCTATATAGAAAATAAATACACTTAAGTAAAACCACAAGGTAAGCCGTTCAGAGTAAAAATACTCTGTTCTTCCACGTAACCTTGAATACAAAGGAAAAATTAAATCAAACTAAAAACAATGCCTATATGTCTAACTTAACCTAATCATTCTGTCAAGCCTACTAATGTTACAAAACAAAAAACAAAAAATAAATTGAAACATCAAGCGGATGCTGAGCAAAATCACTGTATAAATCAACCATATGTCTGTTTATTAAATAACAATTGTCGCAACTTAAGTTTGAATGCATTCACTGGTAGTCGACGTATTTCAACTTCAATAGCATTATAGATTTTGGCAACGTTATACGTAAAACCCCTCTGAAAGAGGGCTGATCTATGAGCAGCAGGAGTTAGAGAACCCCTAAACCTCAGATTTAAATTGTGAACATCAGTTCGAAAAGATATCTTATTATAAAGATAAGATGGCTGCCCAGACAAAATCACCCTATGCAAAAACGCAGAATACTGAAGCAGTCTCCTATTAGACATATTGAGCCAACCAAGCGTTACCAACTTATGGGAGATGTGGTCGAACTTTCGTATACCAAAAATCAACCTTAAACAAGCATTCTGCACCCTTTGTATCCTACTCGAGGTATCAAGAGTTAAAGCCGGCCCATATACCTCGGCTGCGTAGCCGAAATTAGAAAGCACGAGTGACTCACACAATAAAATCTTTGTCTTTAATGACAAACACTCTCGGTGAGGATAAATAGTTCTTAACGCATTGTATGCATTTCTAACACAGCCATTAACGTGTGCCTGAAACCGGAGAGTGTTATCCAACACCAAACCCAAACTCTTCGCGGACTCAGCAATAGACAAAGCTACACCACCGATCCTCAGATTTATAAGTGGCTTTATAGTAGCAATGTAATCAGTGTTACCAAATAATAAGACCACAGACTTACTAGGGTTTAGTACCAGCTGATGCTGTCTGGAGACTTCAGAGATAGCCTCCAAATCTAAACTAATCCTATCCAAAGCCAAATGGATATCTTTCTTAAAAAAGGAATGATACAGCTGTGTATCATCAGCATAGACCCTGACACTACACGTCTTCACACAACGATAAATCTGACTAGTATATAAAATAAATAAAAGAGGGCCCAACACAGAACCCTGTGGCACCCCTCTTGTCACAGATCTAGATCCCGAGAACACATCCGACACTCTGACACACTGAAATCTATTACTTAAGAAACTTTTAATTAATCGGATAGAGTTAGTCGAAAATCCCAAATACTCCAATAAGGACAACAATATTTTATGATCAATGGTATCAAAAGCCCGACTATAGTCCAGCAACGTCAACAAAGTCGATTTACCACAGTCACGAGCAGTAACAATGTCATCAACCACATCCACAAGCGTAGAAACACAACTATATTCAGGTCTAAAACCCGATTGTACCTCAGGAATAATCTCGTTACGTTTTAAAAAAGCACGTAACTGATAACACATTATCTTTTCCAGTATTTTGGAGAATGTCGGCAATATGCTAATTGGCCTCAAGTCACCAAACTGAACAGGATTAGGAACCTTAGGCACCGGCACAACAATACCCAATTTCCAACTTTGTGGAAACACACCTGAAGCTAAACACACGTTCAAAATATGAGTCAAATAAGGAGAAATAAATGTAAAGCATTGTTTAATGATATAGATATCAATGCCATCAGATCCCGCAGAACCACCATGAACCTCCCCAATGACCCTAGCAACATCATCCTCAGTAACAGTAACAAAACAAAATTCCTCAAGATCAACAGATAGCCTATTACCTTTATAGAAATCAATAATGTTAGTAGAATCGCCATCTGAAATAGGAGTACTGTCTATAAAATAATCATTTATAGAGTTAGCAGAAGATAACGCAGGAGGCAAATCCCGGGCCTTCCGGGCTCTCCCAGCCGAAATATTTAAAGCCTTCAATTCCCTCCACAACCGCTTCTTATCACTGCTGCTCGACACAAATTGAAAATAAGCACGCTTCTCACGTTTCACAGCCGCATTCGTATAATTACGCAACTCTTTATAGTAGCACCAGTGCGCCGGAACAGATGTTCTCTTAAACCTACGAAGGGCATTATCCCGCAACCTCATAAGGAGTCTCACATTATCAGTAAGCCACGGGGCTTTCTTTTTAGCAATTTTTATTCTCTTAATTGGTGCAATCTCATCAATAACATTCAAGATATTCAGACTCATAAAATTTACCTTATCATTTACACAATCAAAGTTAAACACAGTCTGCCACGGTACAAGCTGCATAAGATGATTGAAACGTTCCTCATCAAAATGCCTGAAACATCGACCATTCTTAAAACAAGGGCTACAACTACTGCCCCGAATATTCAGAAGACAAAAGATCGATTGATGGTCAGCAAGCACGAAATCGTCAACCCCTGAGTCCAAGACAAGCTCAGTGTCAGAAACCAAGACGACGTCCAAAAGAGTGGAGGAATCAGCTGTAAGACGCGTAGGGGCCTCAATCAGCTGACTCAAGCCAAGAGACTCCAACATATTGTTAAAGTAGCTTGAACATGGATTACCAGGCTTTAGGAGATCTATATTAATGTCACCAAGACATACTATAGTGTCACATATCAATGAAGTCGAAGCGCAAGATATCTCCAAATGATCACAGAAAGTTTTATAACTCATATCAGGAGGTCTATAAATAACGCCAACACCCAAAGACAAACCATAAACCCTCAGCTTAACCCAAACCTGTTCAATTTCATTGGAAGTATCCAGAACAGAGCTATCAAAAACCTCCCTTACATATAAGCACACCCCACCACCTCTACCAGCACGATCCAAGCGAGTCAACGCATAACCATCAACAGTTAACAAGTCATCACCCAGAAGGGGCGACAACCAAGTCTCACTTATTGCCAGTACATCAAAGTCGGACTCCAGTAAATGATTCTTCAAATCTGTAAACTTGGGAAAAAGAGATCTAGCATTTATATGTCCCAATTTTAGCTTTTTCATTAGACAACTTTAAAATTGTATCAACATGGAACTATATCTCAAAACAGACCCAGTCTGACATAATTGGAAAAAGAAAATAACTATTTGTTTGACATTAAAGTCGTCAAGAATATTGACTGATAAAATAACTTAAACTCAGCAATAAAATATAAATAATAATATAATTTAAATTCAATTAAATGAAAATCAATAACAATACTATATCAAGAAACAACACCACACTCTCAGCTGAATAAATTTACTATCACTAAAAATAGCAACTATTCAATTAACTTAATATTATCAATTAACTATACAAGTACAAAGGCATTCACATACAAAATGAAAATATACGTAATAGTCACTTACTAAATAACAATGAGATCCTGCAAACTCTCCACTTTTTTTATAGATCTGTCATTCATCTTCACCATAACACGACCATCATGAGTCCAAACGCACTTAAATCCAAATTTTTTGACAGCCTCTTTAAAAAGATTGTTACGACTTACAGTGAGATCTTCTTTTATGACAATTTTAGATCCCTTTAGTGCAGATTTTTTACCAAAAACAAGATTTTTAAAATTCCGGCTAGTAAATCTCACAATGATGGGCCGATGGCCACCTTCTTTGCCACGAAGACGATGACAGCAATCAATTGCAGTAACCGGGATGTCAACTTATAGCTTATCATTAAATAAAGAACGTATCACATTATCTGTTGATTCATTGGAAGACTCCGGTACACCAAAAATTCTAATGTTATTTATTCTACTATACTGCTCGAGCCGATCCCTAGATACAATAGAATCCTTTTTTACTTCCACTATCATGCACTCAAGTTTCTTTAATTTTTCATTCATATTTTTATTCGTCTGCTTAACATCTTCTTTAATTTTATCAATGTCGGTGGTTAGTTTGTCAATTCTATCTTCAAATTGTTTCTTTATTTGGATCTTAATCTTTTCCACCAATGTGTTAAACAGTTGGTCAGACTCAAGCACTTTTTGCACAACTTTAGTAATGAACGCCTCTTCATCAGCAGTAGATCGCGTTAAACGAACATCAGCTAAACCCTTATGCATTTTAAAGAATTTACAGAATTCAATAAAATAAAACTATTACAACAAAGTGAACTCAAATGCCAGCGTCTCGATACGTCTATACTCGACCAGCGGACATGACAGACATGGACATGACAAATTAACGAGGGGAATATTGGACAATTTGGCAATGTCAAAGGCCGTTTCAAGCAGGTTCGCCAATAAATTCCTATCTTTAGCAAAAAAAAATATAAAATGCCTCAGCATTTTCCCAACTCTATTATCTTTAATTTTTTTCCTTTTTGCCCTTTTTTTTCCTCTGTTATGTTATTACGGAACGATAACTACGCTAAATTACATTAATTTAGTTCACAATCAATTTCCTTAAGTTTAAACTTTATATTAAGTTAATTAATGATAATGCTACAGTGTCTTTTGGATTTACTGTTGGGGATTAAAGAACCCTTATCGCGATCCATAGCTAATCCTGCGCTGCATTGTTAGTTACAGGAATTATTCGAATCGCCTAAATCAAGGTGCTTCTTGTTGGTGTACCCGTTGTATTGTGCCAAAACTTTGCCAATTTAAACCAAATTTTTTTCCTTTGATAATAACGAGAGGATTACTCGTATACCTTGTACACGAGTTGTGCAACGTTAATGGATGCCGAATTAAAAAAAAAAAAGTTTGTCGTTAAAACAATGCATTAAAAAATAAAAAAAGAGGTTAACAAAACTGAAGTGTTGTAAATATTTAATTTTACGGTGAAGTAGTAGGAAATGAAAAATTAACAAGATTTTGCATGAATTTGCAATTTAGTGAGCTTTTCGCGCATTTTAACGATTTTGAGAGATACACAGCCGGTAATGTAATAGCACTTTGTCTGTGATTACATTATTTATGAGCTGCCAATAGCACTATTCACACATGAGAGAACTGATGCGACCGTTCACACCTGCCACGAAATTGTGTCTTCTTGCTTGCTGCTTCTTGAATTTTGTTGAATTTTAACATTGCCCTAAGATATTTCGACGCGCGTCCAAAAAGTAACAAGTTAACTGTAGAGAGGAAAAAGAAAAAATATTTTCACTAAATCCGTCGGTTTATAGTATAGTAGTTCTACTGCTGTCATTTTAAAATCTTGTAAAACTGTACATTTTAAATTATTCAAATATATTCTATTCAAATGTCATTCAAATTGAAACTTTATTTTGTTCAAGAGAATGCTCGACAAATTGAAATCAAAAGAAAAAAAATGATAAAATTTTTATATAAATATAATCAATTTTATTTTTCTATAGAAAATATCGAATTGTTTTCTGTCCAGTTCGACGATTTTCAAGCAAACATTAAAACAAAATTGACTACAAAAAAGGTTTCATTTGCAGAAACCTTACGAGCATATTAGTCGCTCAACTATTATTTAACTTGTAGAGTGTCTACAACATGTCGTACAACTAAGTCAATTATTCCTCTAGGCGACCTAGGCTTCAGGCCATCCCTCTAACCACCAATTCTTTATTACTATCGTTATCATTTACTACAATAACCGATTTTAAACACTAATGACCAGACGGTTGGATGATGCTCCAGCAAAATTAGTTGCAGAGCAAGACTAAAAAGATTAGTCGTCGAGCTCGAGAATAATACAAGGTTTGTATATAATGTATAGGGAAAAGTGTCCGAAAAATAGATTTATTTCAGATATTGCTACAAAACCTTAAAATTCTTCAAAGTACATCCATTGAGCGTCCACACACTTTTGCCAGCGGCCTTCCTATGACTTGAAGGCTCCCTGGTAGGCAGATTCCAGAAGGTCTTTAAGGATACGAGTGCAAGCCTCGTTAATAGCACTTAGGGTCCCATGGTGGTGTCCTTTAAGAGAGGGTTTCACTTTTGGAAATAGAAAAAATTCTGCTGTCGCCAAGTCGGGAATGTAAGGGGGTTGAGGAATCGTTGCAACGCCGTTTTGCGTCAGGTAGTCGGTCACCTTTGAGCAGATGTGGCTGGATGCATTGTGGTGATGCAATTTCGTAATGCATCACCAATTTTTCAGTGATAATGGTTTGCACTGTCATCTTATCAATTAACCAACGGTCTGAATTCAGCACTTCACGCACACGTTGCACGTTGTCGTCGACGGCTGTTCAGCACAGGACTCGTCCTCTACACTCTCTCGGCCATATTTGAAGAGCTTACATTTTGCTACAAAAAATTTTACCCTAGGACCCACCGTTTTCGAAATATAAGCGAGAAGTCCTAAACGAAACTTTTCGATCCTCTTCTCATCCTTAATCATATGTATAGCTAAAACCGGGGACTTTTAATATTTTCACATTATCCTGAATAAAAAAATTTTTACCCTCTTCCATGTCCTCTATGTGTAACATCATGGCATCTTTCAAGGAAAAATGTTGAGCTGAAGGCGCTTCCAGCGCCACCTATGAGTTTTCGAAAAATACCTTATTTGACAATAGTTTATCGCCACTTCGAGACTTCGACTAACTATATTAATTAAATTTCTTTAAAATTCATCAAAGGAGGTGACTTTAGACTCACTGTTTATTTAAATAGGGTTCTGTTTGAAGCAGTCGAATCTCTTTTTCAAATCACTTTGTATTATATAAACCAAACAAACTATTTTATTTGCTTTATTATAGTTTAAATCGGCATGCAGCAGCTTTATGTTGTCTCTTTGAGAGGTAATTGATATGGTTTTAGAGCTTTCATATGCAAATGTTCGAATTTAGTTGAAAAAACAATTTAATATATAAAGTTAAATGCTTAATTTGAATTTTAAAAATAGTTTTACACCCTTTGTACGAATTAAGCGATCATTTGGCTTATTATTACAGGTATTTTGAAGTTTAAATAGTACATGTTTTTAAATTCTTTAAATTTCAAGAGGAATTAGAGCTTAATTTTAAACATACACTGTGTTTCGAGTAGCTAGAAGGTAGAAATTTGTATAAAAAGTTTCAGGTCTTAGCTATAATATGGCTAAGAGAGAGAGGGAGATGAAAAGATCCAGTTTTTTGAGTTTTCGCTTATATCTCGAAAACAATGGGTTATAGGTAAAAAATTATTCTTAGTAAAATGAAAGCTTCTTAAATTATCTACAAGATCATTTTTTATATATTTTTTTTCCTATTCTAATAGTTTTCGAGATATCGGCACGCAAAGATCAAACAAACTTGAACTAACGTGACTATTAATAAATATTATCCTTACTTACAAACAGTTAAAAATTTTGGACTATATGAACTAATGGGCGTTTGCATCGCTTACAGATTAACTGAAAAATTGTTTATCTGGAGGATAAGTTGTCATAACGTTTGCACCTCCAGCAAACTTTAGGATAAATCAAATAACTGACGAGTAAATTTTCTACAAAGGTACCTACTACTTATGACCTTTTGCACCGATTTTAGTTTATATGGGAAAAAAACTATATTTTGAGAACTTATCCGACAGATAAACTACCTGTCAGTTAATCTGTATGTGGTGCAAACGCCCTAAAAAATAATATATTATCCGTTCACTATTTATTTGCGAACCTACCTTTAATAGTTGTCTTTCATTTTTTGATATTGTCACAAACTGTCAGTCAACTTAATAGGGACTTTTTATTTTGGCAAATTAATAAACAAAAGTTCATGGCCAACCATAGCGCGAATAAAGAGTGAATGGATTATATTATCAGTTTACTATTTATTTGCGCTATGGTTGGCCATAGGGTGTAAGATTCCACCCGGTATAAATTAAAAAAAAAATCAGTTGGGTTAAGTATTGTAGAGAAGCGGCAATTTATTCAATGGTATTAAGCTAGGTTCATAGCTCTCAAAATTTGACAGATGAATTTGAAAAATGCTCTGCTCCGATTGGCCAACGTACCAACGGAAACATATCAGGGGAGAGTTATGAACCTACCTTTAATAGTTGTCTATCTCTTTTTGATATTGTCACAAACTGTCAGTCAACTTTTTATTTTGGCAAACTTAATAAGCAAAAGTTCATGGCCAACCATAGCGCAAATAAAGACTGAATGGATTATATTATCAGTTCACTATTTATTTGTGCTATGGTTGGCCATGTTAGGGCGACAGATTCCACCCGTTATGAATTAGAAAAAAATCAGTTAGGTTAAGTATTGTAGAGAAGCGGCTATTTATTCAATGGCATTAAGCTAGGTTCATAGCTCTCAAAATTTGACAGATAAATTTGAAAAATGCTCTGCTCCGATTGGCCAACGGAAACATATCAGTGGAGAGTTATGAACCTACCTTTAATAGTTGTCTGTCATTTTTTGATGTTGTCACAAACTGTCAGTCAACTTAATAGGGACTTTTTATTTTGGCAAACTAATAAGCAAAAGTTCATGACCAACCATAGCGCAAATAAAGAGAGAATGGATTATATTATCAGTTCAGTATTTATTTGCGCTATGGTTGGCCATATGGCCATGTTAGGGTGACAGGTTCCACCCGGTATAAATTAGAAAAAAATCAGTTGGGTTAAGTATTGTAGAGAAGCGGCAATTTATTCAATGATATTAAGCTAGGTTCATAGCTATGAAGAGTTATGAACCTAAAGTTCATGGCAAACCATAGCGCAAATAAATAGTGAACGGATTATAGTTGTGTTGATTTTTAAAATTAAAAGGGTAGCTTTTATTTAAAAGTAATTTTATTTTTGTAAAAAATTTGTAGATAATCAGTTGTACTTGTTTAGGGGTTGATTTGAAACTGTAATTCGTTCCAATTACGAGATTGTCAATGTTAAAATTGCGCGTGGTGGTGCGTGCTGTCGTTTATACTAATTCAACCTTCTGATCATTTGTACTGCGAACTCAGCAATTGTATAAAATTAATGTTTCCCAAGTACCACAATTCATTGTTGGTCGAGGGGGCTGAAACCCTGGAAAACGATGTAATATAATGTATATATATGCTGATTACTCATCAGTAACACCCCCTCTGATTAATGTACCTAATATTAAAGTTAATTAAAAATGAAATTTTCTACAAGTAGTGGTAAAGAGAGGAAATTTACGAGTGGAAAAATTTTAAAATTGCGCTTGTGAAAAATTCTCATGTAAATATTACGTGTGTGCAACTTCGTCATGTTACATTCAACGTCACATAGTTTGCATTTAGGTTAACAAATTCAATTCCATTTCTCTTGGGACGCTCGCGTTTGCTCGCAGACATGGACAATCTGTGTGCAAAAGCTCAGTGCTGATTTAGTTTTGAATCTCTTATCAAATTTGGATTAAGATCGTATATCCTAGATTTTTATTATGGAAAAAATGTAATAAATAAATATTTTTTTCATGTAAAAGTACACCGATAAGGATGTCAAAAATATAGGGATGAGGGAGGGTAAACATTTTATAGTTATTCGAGTTCATCCATCAAAAGTGACGTACGTAGCGACCCGCGGGGCGACGACAATGAGAAATGATTTATTGGCACCTGTTAACATGAAATTCCCATTTTCGATCGTTTTTAGATTACTTCAACTTATTGTTATAATAATAAAGAGAAAAGTGAAGGTAAAAAATTGCAATAAAATTCAAAACGGACACATTTATAAAAGTTTTATTTTATTAGCGCCCCAATCGCGAAAGATAGATCGGAAGAGGAAAAAAAAGAGTATTTGAAGCTTCTGTTTGAAAAGATATCTACAATTCAGATTAAACAAATATAATTTTGAAAAACGGCGGAGTTATCGAAGCGAATTTTGATACGGAATAGATTTCCTATTTGAAACGATCATTTGTCTGAAGAAGCAGGCGCCCTTATTTGCGTTTGGTAAACCAACGTGAGCGAGTTTTTTTATGCCATCATTTCATTTAGATTTTTCCATAATTCAAGAGAGAGCGCTACATCCAATCAAGTGGTTTTCATTGCCGTCAAAGAGACTAATGGACCAAAGAGTAGCCGCTTACTTTGGCGTAATTTTAACGCTCGCAAGAGCTATTCTCACTCTCTGATAGTTATTTCTACCATTTATTTAAGAAATCCAATCTACGCTTTATCACGCCCAACTTTTATTTTCTCTAACACAAAGCGGTACATTTTAAAAGCGATTAATCTTTTTATGTTGGATGTATAAGAGCATCGCGGGCATATAAATTGACCTCTCTTCCTCTCTAACACTACCACTTTCCACACAAACCGTCTACTCTACTACTACAACGCCAACGATCGCCTCTACTGCAACGTCGCTAATTCGAATATTGGTTTTGAATGAATTACGCGAAAATTATAGCTCGATGCGGCTGGCTTTTAGTTGTAATTTGGCAGGCGAACTGTGATATGCCTCATTTGATGGTATTTTATATAAAGCGCTAATTTTCCAACGAGAGACGTCTCATTTGTCAGTTCGCAGGCCGGCGCCTATATTCCCTGCAATTATTCGCTATTGTGCAAAAGCTACGCCCTACTCGCATTAGTCCCATTGTAATACTGACATAACGGCTGACAGGATAACCTTACGTAATGTGACAATTCAAAGCGCAAAAAAAAGAAAATCTAGGAAATTTTTTGACCAGTACAAACGATTAACGACGTGTCGTCCGATGACTCGCAACTTGTCAGAAAAAAACTTTTTTCTCCTGCGTCCCCAATTTATAAGTAAAAATATCGACAAAGCAGAAAAAAAGAAACTTGAGCCAATTTGTTCCTTTATTAGGTTTAAGATATAATATTGTACTACGATTAAATTACTAAAATATATTTGGTCAAAGTAAATCTGTGCCAAGAATCTAAATTGCTCTAGATATTTATTATGTTAACAGAATAAACGCGTGCCAAGTTAATCTGCTAGAATTTAATTTATAAAAATTGCAATCTATTTGATACAATCTCATTGTACCTATTATTAAATTAAAATGTGAATTACGACCTTATTGATTTTAAACAGTTTATATTTTACAAATTACTTGTTTAATAAATACATTTAGTAACAAACGGAAAATCGATAAATTGGTCACTCTATTTGAAAGATACAAAGTTGCACTCATTATTCCTCTATTTATTTTATTTTTGCTCGCTTTATAAAAAGAGAAGATGGGGTGAGTGACTCGCATATTACAGCTCTCAAAATTCGAATCCAACATCTAGTTTACCACATCACTCCAAACACTTCTCCAATCCGCCTTTAGTAAAAGTAGTAAAATCGACGTTAAAATATCCCCCTATAGTCCCCCATTAGTCTAGCCAATTTTAATTATGATGGCCGAAATAATAGTCAAAGGGTTCAATTTTAGCACTCGTTTACAACTAATAGCTTTAAATTAATTTTTATGCTAGTTCAACAGGATGGGCACCGATCAATAGCATCTCCAAAGTTCTTGCCCTTGCTCAATGTAAAAAACTTTTGGACGACCATCGAAACAAAAACTTTCATAAACGACCTCAAAGTCGAGTCCAACTGGACAGAAGATCGGAAGGCTAGAAGGTCACATACTATAAACAGAGAAGCTGTTGGGCCAGATCAAATATTCGGAGAGTGTTTGAAACGGGTAGATTATACTAGCTCAGGTGTCAGTGTTTGCGAAAGTTTTTTACAAAGATGCATTGCCGAGAGAAACTAACTACAAATCGGTGAAAAAGAGAGCAAAGAATTACTTTTTTGGCCAATAATCGATTTATTTCTCTTCCTATGAATAGATACACTTTGGAATAATAGGATTTGCCGAGGCTTTCGAACTCATGTATTTTTTTGCTTCTGCAACTCTGAATTTTGGTGCAACGCCATCAATAATGATGGCCGTCTCGGGGTCTTTTTGGAAAAGAAAGAGTTTCGTATCAGTTTTGAGAATTTCGGATCAAAAGCAATCCGAAACACTAGAGGAGGCCGGACGTGGAGGAGACTTGAAAGTGAGAAAAACGCGAGGTTTAATAGTAAAATTGCTATCTACTCTACTCCTGAAATGCAAAAGACAAAATTTGGTGGGGATGTAAGACAAGCCCACGGCTATCTTCTCTCTAAATTTTGAACAGATCCGAGCCACCAAATATTTGTTATAGGTTTCCATTGGCCAAACACCAAACGGTTGAATCGACGCAAAAATCAACTACTATCAACTAGAATCAACTACTATCACGAATCTTCATAAACGCTCAAATGTTAGTTTCTAAAAATACCGAGAGATGGCCGCGAAGCGGCCATGACACAATTCCAAATAAATATTCTCCAATTTTTGAAAAATCGTAGAACGGAATTTGGTCTAAAATTCAAAAATGTAGCTCGCGGTTAGACATTATCTCGCTATCGTCTGGCACAAAATTCGTACATATCCCTTTAGAAATCTGGTCTAAATTTCAAAAATGTAGCTCGCGGTTGAATGTTAGACGTTATCTCCCTGTCGTCTTGCACAAAATTCGGATATATTCCTTCAGCACTTTCCCAGGCGGTCTAGGTGTTGCGGTATCGGTTCCTCGACACCTCCCATAGCCTTCCTATGAGGAAAGGGATGAAAAATGACCCTTGTGTTAAGAAGGATAAGGTCCTTTCTACTGCACCTACAGCTTTCGGACCGGGCTCGAAAGTTAGCTCGTACCTTCTACAACTGACCACGAGATAAATTTGCGCAGGCCTACGGCGTTCCGGGCGCTCTCAGATTTTGTTCGGTAGCTGTACCCTATCGGCTGAAGAAACAGTTTTTACTTTATTTGGAGTGCTGAGCTATACTACACTGACTGATATTCCTTCAGTGCCTTTAACAAGGTTTAGAGATTAAAAAGAGAATTATTAAGAAACACGTTTGTCCTAAGAAAATCAATTCTCAGTGCATTCATGCGAATTGATTACGTTGTAAGTCACAATTTAAAGCAACTGCTTTAATCAAAGTCTCAAGTGGAGAATTTAAGAAAAATACGATTTTTCCTAGTCTTAGACGTCTGTAGTGGCCCACTTATCTTCCAGTTTAAAGCTTCAATGAAATTAGTAGTCAAAAATATTACAATTTTAGTACGATAGAAAGGGCTCTCTACAACTAATTATACGTTCTGTTTTAATCAAAAGAATACTCATCTCGCAAACGAAGCAAGTCTTTGCTATCTATTATGTTATACGTAGATAGATATTTATTTAAACGACTACAAGCGCTAAAAGATCAGAAATTTTCAATCACAAATAAAGTTGGAGCAAATGATTTGTCAAAAAAAAGTCTTTACCAGCAATTATGAAAAAATTAAATTTATAATTTTTTGTTATAATCAGAGCCGCTAATCAAGCCTACGCACACACACAGGTTTGCCATCTTATTTGGTCTGTACAGACCGCCTGCACAGGACATACCGGGGCATTTAGACATCGTTCAGACGGCTTGTGCAGGTCGGCCTGCTACAGGCGCAGTAGAAAGAGCCCTATGCTTCTTGGCATAAGAGTCACTTTTCATACCCTTTCCCGTAGGAAGGCTATGAGAAGTGTCTAGAGACCGATACCGAAACAACGACCTAAACCCCCTGGGAACTCCCGATCCGGCATTAAAATCATAGCCTGAAAAAGAAAAATCTGGAACCGCTAAAGGGATATGACTGTACGAATTTTGTGCCAGACGATAACGAGATAATGTCTAACATTGGCTGTGCGGCCATCTCTCGGTATTTTTAGAAACTAACATTTGAGCGTTTATGAAGACTCGTGATAGTAGTTGATTCTCGATTTTTGCGTCGATTCGACCGTTTGGTGTTTGGCCAATGGAAACCTATAACAAATATTTGGTGGCTCGGATCTGTTCAAAATTTAGGGAGAAGATAGCCGTGGGCTTGTCTTACATCTCCACCAAATTTTGTCTCTTGCATTTCAGGAGTAGAGTAGATAGCAATTTTTCTATTATACCTCGCTTTTTTCTCACTTTCAAGTCTCCTCCACGGCCGGCCCCCTTTAGTGTTTCGGATTGCTTTTGATCCGAAATTCTCAAAACTGATACGAAACTCTTTCTTTTCCAAAAAGACCTCGAGACGGCCATCATTATTGATGGCTTTGCACCAAAATTCAGAGTTGCAGAAGCAAAAAAATACATGAGTTCGAAAGCCTCGGCAAATCCTGTTATTCCAAAGTGTATCTATTCATAGGAAGAGAAATAAATCGATTATTGGCCAAAAAAGTAATTCTTTGCTCTCTTTTTCACTGATTTGTAGTTAGTTTCTCTCGGCAATGCATCTTTGTAAAAAACTTTCGCAAACACTGACACCTGAGCTAGTATAATCTACCCGTTTCAAACACTCTCCAAATATTTGATCTGGCCCAACAGCTTCTCTGTTTATAGTCTGTGACCTTCTAGCCTTCCGATCTTCTGTCCAGTTGGACTCGACTTTGAGGTCGTTTATGAAAGTTTTTGTTTCGATGGTCGTCCAAAAGTTTTTTAAATTGAGCAAGGGCAAGAACTTTGGAGATGCTATTGATCGGTGCCCATCCTGTTGAACTAGCATAAAAATTAATTTAAAACTATTAGTTGTAAACGAGTGCTAAAATTGAACCCTTTGACTATTATTTCGGCCATCATAATTAAAATTGGCTAGACTAATAGTAGACTTTAGGGGTATATTTTATCGTCGATTTTACTACTTTTAGTGATAGTAGTTGATTCTCGATTTTTGTGTCGATTCGTCCGTTTGGTGTTTGGCCAATGGAAACCTATAACAAATATTTGGTGGCTCGTATCTGTTCAAAATTTAGGGAGAAGATAGCCGTGGTCTTGTCTTACATCCCCACCAAATTTTGTCTCTTGCATTTCAGGAGTAGAGTAGATAGCAATTTTACTATTAAACCTCGCGTTTTTCTCACTTTCAAGTCTCCTCCACGGCCGGCCTCCTCTAGTGTTTCGGATTGCTTTTGATCCGAAATTTTCAAAACTGATACGAAACTCTTTCTTTTCCAAAAAGACCCCGAGACGGCCATCATTATTGATGGCGTTGCACCAAAATTCAGAGTTGCAGAAGCAAAAAAATACATGAGTTCGAAAGCCTCGGCAAATCCTATTATTCCAAAGTGTATCTATTCATAGGAAGAGAAATAAATCGATTATTGGCCAAAAAAGTAATTCTTTGCTCTCTTTTTTCACCGATTTGTAGTTAGTTTCTCTCGGCAATGCATCTTTGTAAAAAACTTTCGCAAACACTGACACCTGAGCTAGTATAATCTACCCGTTTCAAACACTCTCCGAATATTTGATCTGGCCCAACAGCTTCTCTGTTTATAGTCTGTGACCTTCTAGCCTTCCGATCTTCTGTCCAGTTGGACTCGACTTTGAGGTCGTTTATGAAAGTTTTTGTTTCGATGGTCGTCCAAAAGTTTTTTAAATTGAGCAAGGGCAAGAACTTTGGAGATGCTATTGATCGGTGCCCATCCTGTTGAACTAGCATAAAAATTAATTTAAAACTATTAGTTGTAAACGAGTGCTAAAATTGAACCCTTTGACTATTATTTCGGCCATCATAATTAAAATTGGCTAGACTAATAGTAGACTTTAGGGGTATATTTTATCGTCGATTTTACTACTTTTAGTGATAGTAGTTGATTCTCGATTTTTGTGTCGATTCGTCCGTTTGGTGTTTGGCCAATGGAAACCTATAACAAATATTTGGTGGCTCGTATCTGTTCAAAATTTAGGGAGAAGATAGCCGTGGTCTTGTCTTACATCCCCACCAAATTTTGTCTCTTGCATTTCAGGAGTACACTAGATAGCAATTTTTCTATTAAACCTCGCGTTTTTCTCACTTTCAAGTCTCCTCCACGGCCGGCCCCCTCTAGTGTCTCGGATTGCTTTTGATCCCTAATTCTCAAAACTGATACGAAACTCTTTCATTTCCAGTTTTTGTTTCCAAAAAAGCTCGAGAAGGCCATCATTATTGATTTAGGCGTCAGTTTGGTCTGTGCAGGTCGGCCTGCGAAAGTCAAACCGGAAGGTAAGCTTGTGTATGTGGCGCGGCCTTTACAGTTGTATCAGCGATACTTAAGTCTCTAGTCGCCTTGAGTTAATCCAAAATTAAAGATCGATTCGGGATAGAAGGACTGGAACAGTTGCTATAAAAAAGTAGCACAAATAAGTAGCAAATGAAAATTGAGGAGAAGCTTTTTCTATCATCTCTCATAGTCCACTCTCGTTCGTGTTTTAACTAATAATGGCTTTAGCAAAATAAAAAAGTTTAAATCATAGGAAAAACTTCTTCACATCAGACACTGTAAAAAAAGTTGTTTGTGTCCTGAAAGCCACATCCTTGTTTTCGGTAAGGAACTATAATCCCATAAGGTAGAGAGCTAACATTATTTAAATCTTGTGAATTGAGCATTTCAATGGCAGCGCTGTTTTGCTATTTTGTCGAAATCAAAGATAGAAACAAATTTGTGTTATAAAATTCAAAAAGTTTGAAGAAAGCTCCATAGATGCAAATGGTACAGAAAGAAATTTAGAGCACTAGATTTTATAAACAAATCGAAAGAATTAACGCTATTGAATAAATTAAGGATATCCTTATAACTAAAGTTATGAAGTTGAGGATATTGGTTCCGACAAATCGATCCACTCAAATCCAACTTATTTTTATTTAAATCCGATTTAAAAACTATTAATTTTTTCTAACCACAATTAGAGATATAAATCAGTTTTTCTTTAATAGCTTTCCCTTTTTCGTTAACCAAGAGAGGAAGTAAAGAATTTAATAACGTCACCTTTTAAGTGCGTTGATTATTTGACTTTAAAGCTTGATAAATAATTAGATCGTGCAGTTTCGTTCTCATTTTCTTTGCAATAACAAATGAGACCTGCAAAATCGATTATAAAAGCTACCGCCGAGATAAATTGTCGATAGTGTCAAGATCGATACCTTAAATTACATTTCTCGGCGTTTCTAAATTAAAAGCAAGTTAGTCTTGGAATAAAGCTCAAAGCTTTCTCTCTTTTTAACGACTTTTATACGTTTTTTTTTCTTAAACTCCTAATTTTTTTTCTCATTCTTCTTTACTGTCCCAATTTTCAATATATCGCGCAAATACAGAGTGTCTGTTCTAACTAGATGTATGAACAGTGTGACAACCAATGCTTTATCATAGGTCTGGACCAATATACTTTTCATTTTATTCCAAAAACACGTCATAATTATTAACTCGTACATCTCTGACTAATTCTTCTTCTTCTTTTTGAAGAAGAAGTCCATAATTTTTTCCTGGGATGTGAAAGTTCAGCTCCGGTGGACGTCCGAGTGCCCTTCTTCCATGTGGTGTTTCTCGAAGGAATCTATTTGGCATTCTTTGCGTTCTGTGTCTTCCTAATGTATCGAAAATTTATTGCATATCTCTCAATCTCCGTGTACTTCTGACTCGATCCCTAAGTATCACATTCAGGTGGTTCCTACCTCTGTTCTTCTCACAATCATCCTCACCTAAAGGATATCTCTGGCATTCCTAATGTGACCCCAAGCCCAGATTAAAAAAAAAAATGCAGATGCAAGAACAGCAGTCTACCCCTGATGGAAACGAATATAAGCTTACAGAACCCCTACTCACCCGTTATAATATATTTAGCAGCTTTTGGAAAATAATACGAATCAAGAGCGACAGTGACGTCAGTGTGAAGAAGCAAACTTGACCTATTTTGGATAAAAATAAGAAACTAGTTTAATCCACCCCAGTTCACTCACATCGCCATCGAAAGAAGATTCAAGCTGTCCCAGTTTAAAACAAAATACGATTTGATCTGTATCATCAGATTAGGACACCCTGTATACAAAGTTATTGTATATGGTCTGTATTATGTGATTGGGACATCCTGTATGTCTAAAAATATTTTTATTGAGCTCTGACAACTAGGTAGAACCATAAATTTAGTTAAGGTCTGACAACTTAGTAGGTATAACCACGAATTTAACTTTTACAAATTGAGGCAATAAGTTCCGTGCAGCCACACACGTTTTTGAACCACCCTGTACACAAAATTATTGTTACATTGCAAAATACGTGTTTCCACTCCATTACGACTTACTTCTTATTTAACTTTATTTTTGGTACGTATATCTAACTATAACTTATCTGGTCTCTTCTTCTCGTTTTGTTGATAACATCCTCTCGTGTCTGGTTAATTCGTTCGGAGCGATCTTTTACAACTCCAAGACAAATGATTACAATTTACAGGTGGGGAAGTCATCTCTTGTTGTACATGTATAGAGTTGGAAGTCGATTCGCCCATTTATTTCTTATAAGAGCATTTCTCGTTCTAAATGAAAATTAGATACCTACCGAAGTCGTTCGTGTAAAAAATTTCCTTCTTTTTTTACGATTAAATCCATTAATTTAGATTCTCATCTATTTCAAGTTTCGTACTTTTTTTTTGGGGCTTATAATTTGTAATTTCGATGTAACTGTAGATGTAAAATGATTGTGCCGGAACATTTTAGTCGTACGTGACGGCGATGATGGTGAAAGCTTGTCAGGGACGTATTCCTCTACAAGTACCTAACGGAGCTTACTGGTCGGACAAATATAATTAACGTCGAAAACTAAATGAAAACCAACAGGTCGGACTAACGCAATAACGCATTTTCTACAAAACACTAATTTTATTAAAAGCTCCCCGGAATATTGACATTTTAATGAAAATTTAATTTGCGTCGCATGAAAAATCAAGCTAATATGGAAATTGCTGACATCAAAGCAATTTACTGAGAATGATTTAATTGTCAGACGAAACTTGCTTCCATTAGAATTATTTTTTTACGTGTGCATCGCGTTTACGTGCAACTCAAAAATCGTTTCATTTTATTATTTTATACAGAAGGCCCTAATAGATACAATAATTCTTGACAATTGTTGCTACATCGCATGAATAGAAATTGCAGTGCTTGCTACGATTTCTTTTTCTAATGTCCTTATTCGTAGACAGACACTGATCGCAATTACCACGTTAGAGCTTGCTCGATGTGTTTTCAGGAAAACTTTGTTTTTATAATGAATAGAAGAAGTTTTCTATAATAGACTGACGTTTAAAAATTCACCAGGTCGGCTACGATATTTCCCATTAACAGTTCAATGTCTCACAATGACGCAGTATGCTACTGGGATATCTTGCACGCACAATCTGCAATCTATTTTTGAGTTGTGCTATTCAGCGTTGTGTACTTCTCAAAGATCTGTTCAGCGATAAACCCTATAATTACGCACCCTCTAACGATTTCAGTTTGCTTTCCTATTCGCTTAGAGATGGTCTTGCTGACCCTTAGTTTCTTTTGCAGTTCCTTGAAACTTTAGAGCTTCTTCCAAGTATTTCATTTCTTGAGAGAGAAGGATGCATATGACTGGCCTAATGTCATCTTATATGGCACCATATGTCATTCCATCTGCATGAGATCGCAGATCAGATTGACAAATGAAATTAAATGACAGATGATATGACAGATGAGATTGACAGATGAAATTGACATAATAAGACTGACAGATAAAATGAGATGATAGATCAAGTAGAGTAGTAATATCAGATGACATAATTATGAAATTGGCAAAAGAGAGTAAAGATGATGACAAAGAAAGACAAATGAAATGATATGATAGATGAGACTAACTCTAACATATCAGATTCGCAGATGATATGAGAGATGAGAATGACATAATGAGACTTACAAATAAAATAAGATCATAGATCAGATAGACAAATCATATTAGATGACATATGAGATTGACAAATTAGATTAAATGACAGATGATATAAACAACTAAAATGATATGACAGATAAGACTAACAGATGAGATTCACAGATGATATGACAGATGGGATTGACATAATGAGCTGAGAGATAAAATGAGATGATATATAAAATAGAGAAATAATATTAGATGACATTTAAGAATGATAAATGAGATTACATGACGAAGATATAATAAAATGAAATGATATGACAGATGAGACTAACAGATGAGTTTCACAGATGATATGAGAGATGATATTGACAGATACAATGAGATGATAGATCAAATAGAGAAATAATAGTAGATAACACATGAGACTGGCAGATGACATTAAATGATATAGACAAATGAAATGATATGACAGATGAGACTAATAGATAAAATTTGCTGATGCTATGACAAATAAGATTGACATATAAAATGAGATGACGGACGAAATAAAGAAATGATATTAATTGACATATGAAATTGACAGATGAGATCAGATGACAGAGGAGATTAACTTTATGTGAAGTGGCAGATGAGTACTAATCTGTCAGTCATATGTCACTTTATCTGTCATTTCATTTGCCATCACATGTACATGTCTACTTGTCATTTCATTTGTTATCCAATCAGAGGTACAGAGAGAGATATAGAGGGATAGAGCCATTTCGATCGACATCTCGATCTACACGACACGACTCTAATGCTCAGGGCGCATTTTTTCATTCACCCTGTAGAAATATCCATAATACTTTCATATAGAATTTTAAATAACGATGTATGTCAAAAGTGGTAGATTGGAGAAAAGAATTTTTTGCAAATGCATTTATGAGATTTTACTACTAAAGAGTGTTTTCAAATTTTATTTCCAGCCCTCCCAGTGCCTCACAGTAATCGAATTCTATGGCTTTGATCCGTTTTCTTGAGTGTTTGTTATTAAAGTTGAATTTTATCTGATAAAAGTTTCGACTAATAATTTCGACCTGATTTAAAACAAAAACAAATGCGAAGAAGGAAAAAATGAAATTATAATGTAATAAATTTTCATTTAATATTACGACTAAAGATCTTTGAACTCTAAAAATTTGATTTTAGAGCCAAGCTATTACCATAAAACAAAATAATAGGATTCCCAATTGGCTCATGACAATATCTTGCATGATAAAGCATAAGATACGGATATAAATCCAAAACGTTCCTCCCCCCAATTTCTTATATCTATATATTATATTAGGTATTTACACTTAGTTTAGCGTGGTTAAAAGAACCTTCCATTGATTTCATACATTTCGAAGTCATCCGCTCGTCATCCGTCTATTCAATATTGGCACCCCATGAATTATACATAGCGTGAAAAATTGGAAAAGTGCTATTGACTAAAGTTTTTCTTTTTTTATATGTAATATTCTACGATTTCAATAAAAATATCAAACTTTATCACAAAATATATATCACACATTATCGTAATTTAAAATTACCCTATGTGGTCATTGAAATCGTTATAAATAGCACAAATTATGCCCATTGTACTACTATCGTTTATCGAACTAATAATTGCATTCCCTCTCTAAATATAATCGAAATTACCACAATTTAAACTTTAATAAAGTTTTATTACGACTATAAATTAATTTTTAAGACCATACTCGTAAAGCCCTTAAAGTAAACAAATTAATTTACCTTTTAATACGATATACGAGGTGTGGTTCACAAATAACAAACTCACAGTATCTCTTTTGAAAAGAGAAAAAACAATATTCTATTTAATAAAGTCATAATTTATAGTCATATAATTTAGTCTTAAATTTAAAAAAATATAACTTTGCATCCTATCTCCAAAACGGCTTGATAAAAAAATTCTCTTGTATATTAGATTTATAGGTTTTAGTAGTGCCTATTATCTTTTTTTTGAAAATTGTAATTATCTCCATTAATAAAAAAGTTATAGGCATTTAAAGAAAATGAACTTTTTCAGTTTTTTCTAAATATCTAGAGAGCTAATAATATTTTTCAAAAAACAAAAGTACGATCGAGTTGGCTATCAAAGAGGCTCCATTTGGTGTCATTTAACCGACTTCGTATCTCTTACAGTTTACGAGATCCCCATGGTGAGCATGCTAAGTGTGACACCCGGTATACATCCGTTACCGGACTGTGTATAAAATGGACCCTTTTATGAACGTCCAGTGAACATTTGTTAGAGGTGCTTATTGAGACAAGGAGAGTGAGTTTATAATAGCATTAACGCAAGATGATTTCCAGGGGTGTTTAAGTGCCATCGACGCAGGGCTGCACTGGAAAAAAACAAGTACCGGGAAATCTGATAGTTCATGTTTATATTTTTGATATTTTCAATTCATCTAAATTTTGGCAATATGTTTTTTTTTTCATTGTTACATCACGGGCCACCAGGAAACTCCCGGTAGCCGGGCCAGTCCGGCCCTGCATCAATGTGTTGGTTTAAGTGTGTGACAAGCCGAAGAGATTTTAGAATTTAATTAACTCGTTGGTCGTTTTGTTAGAAGAAACCTCGTATGTTCTGTTATCGTAGGTTCAAGTGCCTACACTTTAAGCACCTACTTAAAAGTTAAAATTATATCTAAGCAAAGCATAATTTCTAATTTTGCGATATTCGTGTAAATCAATAAGCTCACAACCCATTTTAATTAATTTAATTAATTTCGCCTATATTATTATTACATAACTTACTCTAAATTAGGCGCAAATTTGAAATTTGTATGATTTAAATTGTTAAGGTTCTGGAAAATTGATTGTTATGCTATAAGGAGGGTTAATTTTAATAAGAGAGTGAAAACAATTAATATTTTTATTATTATTGTATTATAAACGCATATAATTTTATTTTAATTAAAATTTGATAAATTAATTAACTCATTTATTAAATTTATTTGTTTATGAATTAAAAGCACTGTACGCAATTTGGTTTACAATATTGTTCATAGGCTGTAGTAAATCGTTCTTTAAAACTATTGAATTCACGTGCCTAACTCTAATGGCCCGTTCACACACACAGAAGCGTGTGAACACCGTTCAGGCGGCCTGCACAGGTCAAACTAGAGCATGTAGACACCATACAGGCACACGCACAGGCAAAATCGGAGCGTGTGGACAGCATTCAGGTGGGCAGTGCACATGCAAACCGGAAGGCAAGCCTGTATGTGTGGACGAGCCTTAGATGTTGTTATTTATTTATTTTCCTACTTGTAAAGGCCCATTCACACACACAGGAGCGTGTGAACACCGTTCAGGCGGCCTGCACAGGTCAAACTAGAGCATGTAGACACCATACAGGCACACGCACAGGCAAAATCGGAGCGTGTGGACAGCATTCGGGTGGGCAGTGCACATGCAAATCGGAAGGCAAGCCTGTATGTGTGGACGAGCCTTAGATGTTGTTATTTATTTATTTTCCTACTTGTAAAGGCCCATTCACACACACAGGAGCGTGTGAACACCGTTCAGGCGGCCTGCACAGGTCAAACTAGAGCATGTAGACACCATACAGGCACACGCACAGGCAAAATCGGAGCGTGTGGACAGCATTCAGGTGGGCAGTGCACATGCAAATCGGAAGGCAAGCCTGTATGTGTGGACGAGCCTTAGATGTTGTTATTTATTTATTTTCCTACTTGTAAAGGCCCATTCACACACACAGGAGCGTGTGAACACCGTTCAGGCGGCCTGCACAGGTCAAACTAGAGCATGTAGACACCATACAGGCACACGCACAGGCAAAATCGGAGCGTGTGGACAGCATTCGGGCGGACAGTGCACATGCAAACCGGAAGGCAAGCCTGTATGTGTGGACGAGCCTTAGATGTTGTTATTTATTTATTTTCCTACTTGTAAAGGCCCATTCACACACACAGGAGCGTGTGAACACCGTTCAGGCGGCCTGCACAGGTCAAACTAGAGCATGTAGACACCATACAGGCACACGCACAGGCAAAATCGGAGCGTGTGGACAGCATTCGGGTGGGCAGTGCACATGCAAATCGGAAGGCAAGCCTGTATGTGTGGACGAGCCTTAGATGTTGTTATTTATTTATTTTCCTACTTGTAAAGGCCCATTCACACACACAGGAGCGTGTGAACACCGTTCAGGCGGCCTGCACAGGTCAAACTAGAGCATGTAGACACCATACAGGCACACGCACAGGCAAAATCGGAGCGTGTGGACAGCATTCGGGTGGGCAGTGCACATGCAAATCGGAAGGCAAGCCTGTATGTGTGGACGAGCCTTAGATGTTGTTATTTATTTATTTTCCTACTTGTAAAGGCCCATTCACACACACAGGAGCGTGTGAACACCGTTCAGGCGGCCTGCACAGGTCAAACTAGAGCATGTAGACACCATACAGGCACACGCACAGGCAAAATCGGAGCGTGTGGACAGCATTCAGGTGGGCAGTGCACATGCAAATCGGAAGGCAAGCCTGTATGTGTGGACGAGCCTTAGATGTTGTTATTTATTTATTTTCCTACTTGTAAAGGCCCATTCACACACACAGGAGCGTGTGAACACCGTTCAGGCGGCCTGCACAGGTCAAACTAGAGCATGTAGACACCATACAGGCACACGCACAGGCAAAATCGGAGCGTGTGGACAGCATTCGGGTGGGCAGTGCACATGCAAATCGGAAGGCAAGCCTGTATGTGTGGACGAGCCTTAGATGTTGTTATTTATTTATTTTCCTACTTGTAAAGGCCCATTCACACACACAGGAGCGTGTGAACACCGTTCAGGCGGCCTGCACAGGTCAAACTAGAGCATGTAGACACCATACAGGCACACGCACAGGCATATCGGAGCGTGTGGACAGCATTCGGGCGGACAGTGCACATGCAAACCGGAAGGCAAGCCTGTATGTGTGGACGAGCCTTAGATGTTGTTATTTATTTATTTTCCTACTTGTAAAGGCCCGTTCACACACACACAGGCCTTGCCTTCCGATTTGGTCTGTGCAAGCGAGGCGGCCTAAACTCTGTCTGAATTAAAATGGGCAAAATAGGACCGAGGTACAACAGGTTCCCCTACCTAAACCTAATAGTAAAATTTGGTTACTCTCTACAATAGCTTTGTCAGTCTGGCAGCTGGACTGAAGTTAAGAAACAAAAGTCGGAGGAGAAAGATGTTAATATTTGATTAATTTTAATAAGGTAATTACGGCAATTATAAAACAATAAGTTTTGTTGGTTCCGTGAGATAATTTTACGCTCTAGAAATATAAATTGAATTGGATTTAAAATTACGGTCGAAAGAGTCCTTAACGTCTTCATACCAACAACTCATAAGCAGTATTTAGGTTCTCCATTGAGACAGTAAATATGTTTTATATAAAAACGAGGGGGTATCCACTCTCTGTAGTCAATGTAGAAAATTTGAGCTGTCAACGGTAGTCATCTGCAGTTAATGGCAGCCATAGCATACGCAGTCATGGGCAGTCAACTGCAGTCAGTGTAGTACAAATTCAGTACAGAACTCAGGTGGCATCCCTGCCTAAAAGTTAATTAATTATTGATAGTTTTAAGCCCTAAACTACTGCCCGAAGTGTCAACTAAATTTTCTTGTTCAGTGGCACACAAACGGTGGATCCCCAAGAGATGAGCCCGAATACTGTATCACTTCTATTTTTATGTTATCAGAGTCTCTTACTTTTAAAAACCCAAAAGGTACTTGAACATTCTATTTCATTCTTTGAGTCGTTATCAGTACAAGATTTAAAATCAAAAAATGAGTTTATGAAAAAAATCCTCAACTTGTGAGGACTTACCTTTGATGAAGAACCTGCCTGGATACCAAATTGATGCTCCACTCATCTGAAAAGATGCAAAAAGTGGTTAACTGTATTAGTCAATGGTTTTCGATCTTTTTAAAGTTAAACAAAGCTTTGTTAAATTACCTCGTTTAAAACGTTTTAAATGTAAGAAAATCCAACAAAATTCCCATACCATAGTCCTAATTAAATTCACGTAATTAAAAATAAAAACACTTCGATTTTTACACTAATTCAACCTACAAGCAGGTCTTGACGATACGTTTTCTCGAATAATTCCAAGTTTCGACTGATAAGCACGCCACTATAGAGATTGTGGATTGCAGGTGTGGAAATAAACTTATAATTCAATTCCAATAGCAACAAATTTGTTAAAATTATGATAAAGTAAAACAAAATTTTATTACGCCTTTTAATTAAATAGTTACCATAATTAATTGTATTTTGTCAGAAATTCTTCTTAGGCTTTTTTTAATCGTTGAAATATAATTTTCAACCTTATGAATTGCTTACTTAAAATTAAAAAAAAATAATTTGAAAGACGACAGCTGGTGGAGGCTCGCGTGCTGCGCATCCACCACACCCCGATGGGTACGTCCCTGGTATATGAAGCAAACAAAATAAGACGAAATTAATTTTTTTCATAAACTTGGAGCATGGTATAGTAAAAGTACGAAGGGATAAAGTTCAACAAATTGTTAAGTGAATTTAATTAGTATTTAAAGCAAAATCGGCCAACTGTAATTTAAGTAGAGTACAATAATTTTAATTGCAGTTTTTTTTACTTTGCTCGTTGGGTATAAAAAGCGCAATTTTAGTAATGAGATTTTGAAACAGAAGTACTCGAGCAATCCAATATTAATTTAACAAGAATAAAGTTTTTCTCCCGTAAATATACAAGAATATACCTTTACTAGTTTTGTTAAAGTTTAATCACGAGAGGTAAATTCCGGACAATTAAGCGCGTTAAAATCGTTAGCCGGCGTTACTTTGGCGAATCGCTCCTTGTTTCGCTTGCTCGCTGTGTTTCTGTTAGGCGCAGCCTACAAAACAATAAGAAATAAAAATAAAGAGTCGAAAAAGCTTCAAAGAGGTAATAATCCAACAACATAACAATGCGATATAATCACGGTAAAAGCTGAAATACAATGAAAGCAGTTTAGCGATAAAAGTTGGCAAATTTCCTATTCTTTTCGTATCTGATTCTCTGGGGATAAAGATGGGTTGGGTGCAGCAGCGTCGAGTTTGAAGTAGGTCTTTCACGGTAGTCAAGTTACATATATTTGTCTAGTAGCGACTGACTGAAGAAGAAGCTGCAGCACAGCGTAACTTTGCAAATCTCATCAGTGAATGGCGAGGACTCGAGTGTAAAACAAACATGACGATATAATAAGCTAAATTAAACATAGAGGCAGCGTCATATTGGAATTAAATTATAAGTAACTATACAGTTATACAAACGCCAGCGCCTGTCATGCAAATTTAGACATTATTTTACGGTACAATTACTTTCTGTAGATACAAAAGTAAACTTGTAAAAGCTGGGCCGTAATCAAGCAGTGGAATTCGCGCAACAATTGCAGATAACGTCGTAGAATAATTTCTATAATCCTGTTAGAAATTCGATAATGACCGCTTCTTTCCAACTTTTTAATCCTTTTTCCTACCGTACAAATCGTAAAAGAAACGTAAAAACTTTTTAACATCTGCATAAATTGTGTTAAAGAGGACTAACAAGAATCCAATCTATACTAAAACATGCAAAATGCATTTCACTCGAATCAAGATTTGATCCGGCTTCGGATAAAAGCACAAATATTTAACTATAGTAAACATCGCCGCTTAGTGTGGTTTAAAAACCGATAGCAATTTATATTTAGATTTCTAAATTTCTTGTTGGTCACATCAGAATGGATTTAGCGTGGAACACGCACGATTGAACGTTTGGGCTCATCACCCACCATATAACAAGAAGCGCTTGATGGGCGTCCAGAGAGTCCTGCCCTCTCCTATCTCTGCTCACCGGAATACTAAACAAACTCTCGTCCTTTAGATTACCATCGTTTTTATTACTATCCACATAAAATTTTTGATCGTTAAATTCGTCTACTTTTTCCTCGCGTACAATTTTAATAAACCAAAAATGCAATTTTTAGGTCCAAATTTCAACTCGTTTTGATTTTTTACGGTTTTTAATGTGCACTTTAAACACTCGACCAACTTTCAACTTAATTAAAATATATCATCTCTCATCGTTGAATTCAATTACTCGCTTACCTTAGCTATCTTTAACCTAGTTTACTAGCGTATAGTGATTTAGTGACTAATCGACTTGTGCAACAGCTAGAAGAAAGGCTTGAGATAAACGCTATTCACGAAACGTTACATTATTTCTAATGTACCTACAGGGTGTTCCCTTTCAGAAGTACGTAACTCAGTAGCTAGTTAAACTAGCGAAAATCCGTTTAGAAAATATTAAAATTCAAAATGGTTAGAGGAAGTGCGGTGAATGTGGAATACCATTTTGTTTTTGGCTGATAACTTGACAACAGGTAATTTGTAAAATAAATAATAACAGAGAAGACGCTTTTAGAAGAGTTGCTAACATAGCTGCATAGTTTATTTTACCAGAGAAATAATACATTATTTGTAAAAAAAAGTTTTCTCAAAAATTACGAATTTGTTGGTAAAAGAAAACTGTATGGTAATGTGGAATACCTACTGTATATGCGAGTTTAATAACATTTATTCAGTTATTAGTATAACAGTTATTTTAATAACTGCAAGAGATATATACTATGTCATTAAATACAGATAATTAATATGTTATTTATATTTTCAAACATAGCCGGGTAATGTGGAATACTCCACATTAGCATACGTTTGAGTATTCCACATTACCAGATATTTTCATGTCTCATTCAGTATACTCTAAAAATTTTGTTTTGTAATGAATCTTAGAAATTAAGTAACAGGCCTTTCACATAGGTCATACGGTTAACGATAAATAATCAAGAAAGTTTGTAACTAAAAACATGCGAATAAATCAAGTACAAAATCAACTTACCTCCAAAACTTCTAATAGAACAAAATCACAAATTTTAACTTTTTGAGGTTATAAGCGCGTTTTAAACCTAAATAACTAAACTAGATTTCCTTACTGTTGCTTCAGGCAATATTTCACTAATTAAATTACAGATGTCACTCGTGGTATGCATAGAAACATAGTATTCCACATTACCGTACCTATTCCACATTCACCGGACTTACTCTACTAGTGTAGTCAACGAACCAAAATTTATCATGATTTTCGGACTTTTTTTGTAACAGCGAGTTTTTTCTCTTAATCGGTCGAAACCATTCCTGTGAGTTTGTGTATAAAATGTCTCAACTCAATTTTGACCGGAAGGCCCTTATTCTTCGACTTTAGTGTAAAAGTTTGACTTTTTCAAGTTTCCGTTTCACTATTTTTTGAATAACTTCGCTTTTATTGGTCGGATCGGGACCAAAAAATTTTCCTTTTGTTTGTAATGAATCTCTCTTTAAAACTGCCTGGGTTAAAATAATCTATATTAATTTCCTAACCCAAAAAAAATTCAAAACTGCCGTCATTAGTGAGTCGTAGTTTTTTATAGAGAACTCAAGTAATAATTAATATTACGGTATGTAACTTTAGGAAGTTGTAGCTTATATAGTAACAAATCCATATTGAAAATTTGGTCCAAAAATAGTGAGAACAAAGACTAAAATTTGCATTTTGGTTCAAATTTTCTAATTCATATTTATTGTGAGCAATTGGTGCTATCGTAATAATTCTTCCCTTGAAATGTTGGAAATTTAATGCTCTTTTAGATGAAACCAAAGACAATCCCATTAGATCACGTTTTCTTCCAATTTCGTTGAAAAGAAAAATAAAATTTTTGAACTATTTACCCACAAAACCAATTTTAGTGTTCGAAATGGTTGACTTTAAAACTAGTTTTAATGTTCAAAAATAGTTTATAGGAGTTCTTTATGATTAATTTTCAAAAATACGTAAAAGAAGAATAAAATTTCCACCACTAAAATTGGTTTTGTAGACAAACAGTTAAAAGATTTTCTTTTTATCTTCAAAGAAATCGGAAGAAAAAATGGTCTGGTGTGATTGTTTTTGTTTTCATCTGAAAGAGCATTAAATTTCCTACATTTCAAGAGAAGAATTATTGGGATACCACCAATTGCTCACAACAAATATGAAAAAGAAAATTTGAACCAAAATGCAAATTTTAGCCGTTGTTCTTAATATTTTTGGACCCAACTTGTAATATGGATTTGTTACTATATCAGCTGCAACTTCCTAAAGTTTCATACTATAACATTAATTAAAACTCAAGTTCTCTAGAAAAAACTACAACCGACCAATGACGACAGTTTTGAATTTTTTTTGGGTTAGGAAATTAATATAAATAATTTTAACCCAGGCAGTTTTAAAGAGAGATTCATTACAAACAAAATGAAATTTTTTTGGTCCCGATTCGACCAATACAAGCGAAGTTATTCAAAAAATAGTGAAACGGAAACTTGAAAAAGTCAAACTTTTACACTAAAGTCGAAGAATAAGGGCCTTCCGGTCAAAATTGAGTTGAGACATTTTATACACAAACTCACAGGAATGGTTTAGACCGATTAAGGAAAAAAACCCGCTGTTACAAAAAAAGTCCGAAAATCAGGGTAAATTTTGGTTCGTTGACTACACTATACCGAGAAAACATAAAACTAAAAATCTAGAAATAAGTTTTTCGGTTGTATTTGGAAAATGGTTTATTTTAGAAAAACAAAATTCCAGAGATATTTTCAGGAGGTCAAAAGAGCTATTAAACGATACTAAACTCGACATTCATCCTTTTAATTTCTAACGGTGACTTATTGTTTTTTAAAAGAAAATTACTCAGTTGGCGTGTCTAAATTCGGATACCAAATGATTCTCTCTATTACGGAGGTCAAAAGAGCTATCAAACGATAGTAAACTCGACATTCTATCATATCGACGCTACGCGTCGCGACGTACATTTTTTAAATTTCTAAAGGTTTTCTTTTTTGTTCTTTTTAAAAAAATTACTCAGTTGATTTGTCTAAATTCAGATACCAAATGATCCTTTCAATTATGGAAGACAAAAGAGCTATCAAACGATACTAAACTCGACATTTTATCATATCGACGCTGCGCGTCGCGATGTTCATCTTTTTAATTCTTAATGGTGACTTGTTCTTTTTAAAAAAATTACTCAGTTGGCTTGTTTAAGTTCAGATACCAAATGATCCTCTCTATTACGTAGGTCAAAAGAGCCATCAAACGATACTAAACTCAACATTTTACCATATCGACGCTACGCGTCGCGATGTTCATCTTTTAAATTCTTAATGGTGACTTGTTGTTCTTTTTAAAAAAATTACTCAGTTGGCTTGTCTAAGTTCAGATACCAAATGATCCTCTCTATTACGTAGGTCAAAAGAGCCATCAAACGATACTAAACTCGACATTTTATCATATCGACGCTACGCGTCGCGATCTTCATCTTTTTAATTCTTAATGGTGACTTATTGTTTTTTTAAGAACATTACTCAGTTGGCTTATCTAAATTCGGATAACAAATGATCCTCTCTATTATGGAAGTCAAAAGAGCTAACGAACGATACTAAACCCGACATTTTATCTTATCGACGCTACGCGTCGCGATGTTCATCTTTTTAATTCTTAATGGTGACTTATTGTTTTTAAGAACATTACTCAGTTGGCTTATCTGAATTCAGATACTAAATCATCCTCTCTATTATGGAAGTCAAATGAGCTAACGTACGATACTAAACTCTACATTTTATCATATCGACGCTACGCGTCGCGATGTTCATCTTTTTAATTCTTAATGGTGACTTATTGTTTTTAAGAACATTACTCAGTTGGCTTATCTGAATTCAGATACTAAATCATCCTCTCTATTATGGAAGTCAAATGAGCTAACGTACGATACTAAACTCTACATTTTATCATATCGACGCTACGCGTCGCGATGTTCATCTTTTTAATTCTTAATGGTGACTTATTGTTTTTTTAAGAACATTACTCAGTTGGCTTATCTAAATTCGGATAACAAATGATCCTCTCTATTATGGAAGTCAAAAGAGCTAACGAACGATACTAAACCCGACATTTTATCTTATCGACGCTACGCGTCGCGATGTTCATCTTTTTAATTCTTAATGGTGACTTATTGTTTTTAAGAACATTACTCAGTTGGCTTATCTGAATTCAGATACTAAATCATCCTCTCTTTTATGGAAGTCAAATGAGCTAACGTACGATACTAAACTCTACATTTTATCATATCGACGCTACGCGTCGCGATGTTCATCTTTTTAATTCTTAATGGTGACTTATTGTTTTTAAGAACATTACTCAGTTGGCTTATCTGAATTCAGATACTAAATCATCCTCTCTTTTATGGAAGTCAAATGAGCTAACGTACGATACTAAACTCTACATTTTATCATATCGACGCTACGCGTCGCGATGTTCATCTTTTTAATTCCTAATGGTGACTTATTGTTTTTTTAAGAAATACACGTCGCGATGTTCATCTTTTTAATTCTTAATGGTGACTTATTGTTTTTAAGAACATTACTCAGTTGGCTTATCTAAATTCAGATACCAAATGATCCTCTCTATTATGGAAGTTAAAACAGCTAACAAACGATACTAAACTCGACAATTTATCATATCGACGCTACGCGTTGCGACGTTCATCTTTTTAATTTCTAATGGCAACTTATTGTTCTTTTTAAGATAATTACTCAGTTGGTTTGTCTAAATTCGGTTACCAAACGATCAATTTTCTAAAAAAAAGCTCTTGTAAACACATGAAAATGGGAACGTCGCGACGCTCAGCGTCGATGTGATAAAAAGACGAGTTTAGTATCGTTTGACAGCTCTTTCGACCTCCTCAAAATATTTCCCTAGAATTTTTTTCTAAAGCAAATCATTTTCCATCTGCAGACGAAATAACTAAATACCCAATTGATGCGACACTCAATTGTGTTTTTCTTATGTGTACCTATTGTTTTTTTTGCTTGTCGTAATTCCTCTGTCTAGTGTCCATTATTGGAATATTTTGAAAAGAATATTTTATTTATTTTTTATTTTTATAATTTTTTTATTTTATAATTAAAACCAAATCTAGTAAAGATTTTTAGTTTATAACTGCGTGTAAAGTAAAAGAATTTTGAAATGGAGTAAATCGATAACCTTTTTTTTTTTCTTCGAACGAGAAATCCGTTGCGGTTTAAAGTAAAAATGTAATTGTACATAATTAATTTAATGGAGAACAGATTAGAGTTGGTATTTAAAAGATTTAAAGGCAGAAAGAGAGAACTTTCAGGGGTGGGGTTTAAAAAAGATGAGGAATTGCGATAGTAGGATAATTGGAACTGAAAACAATATCATATAAAATGTTGAAGGAAAATTCAAAACGCATTACATGTTGTAAAAAGCAGCAAGTGAGCTATGATACTTTTTCTGCCTATCTATTTGTAACTTCTTTTTTTTTAGTTTTAGCTTAGCTCTGCGAGAGTGTTATAACTGGTCGTTTACTGAATCGATACAAAAGTGATGAAGCTGTCTTGATTAGTCGGTCTTTGCTTTACTATAGGCACCTCGTTGTAGATAATTTTCGTGCTTCATGAGAGGAACTCTTTTCATCTTAAAGTTTTTTGGTTATTTACGAGATAAATTTCCACAATAATTAAGTTTTTCTTATCGCAACTCTTTCACTGATGTACTGTGATGCTCTCGGAGGCACTTAGGTCATGAATGACAATTAAAATTTGATACCTATTATCTCAGGTATGCAATTTTCTTCTTGTATTGCGGCCGATTCGAATCGAATGTATGTAGCAACCTTGCCAGGATTTGCATGGATAGAACGCGACGACTTTGGATAAACTTTATAAGGCGTGGACACAGATGCAAGGAAATTAATTAACAATTAAATTTAAGGAAATTAATTAAGGGGGCAAAGGTAAACTAATGTGACTATTTCTGAACCATCAGGGACGTGGGAGGAACGATGCTGCATTTCACAGATCAGAGCAAGAATTTTAATGATTCATAACTACTCTATAGAAAATCTGCTTCGTTACAACCTTCGTCCTGATTGTTAAAGCAAAAGAAAATGACAATCACCACATCCCGAGTCCTCTCACGAAGAGAAGTCACGGGGTCCTGATGAAAGCACGAGAGGGTGACGGTCACCAGATCTCTAGTCCTCTTAAGCAAGTTGAGAAGATTTGAGAAGAATCTTCAACTAGGAACTGTTTAAAAATTAAAAAAATTAAATTAAATTAATGGTCATCTTAATTAACCTTTAAGATGGAATAATTAAAGAGTTTAGTTTCGGGTGGAAAAGAAGTAAAAACATAATTAGTATAAATTTTCTGGTAAGTGCATCATTAAGAAAACGTACTTTTTTGTAATAGTGCAATAAAATAGTTACAATAATAAATAAAACAGTTAAGAAATTACGAAATCATGGCAGAGCATTTGGAAACAGTGTGTGTTGTACCGTAAAAAGTACACAGACTTAAATGAAAAGGCAGACGATGAACAGCAATAAAAGACAACAGACGAAGCTTGAAAAACCAACAGTATATAAGACGTGCACCTCATACAACTAAGCTTTTAGCAACTACTCGTTTCGTATACTAAATCAAAATGTTTGCAAATTTTGATCTAAAGAAATGATAGTTGAAACTTTTTCCCTTCTTTTTTCTTTTTTCCAAACAATCAAACCACCAAAAAAGAAGCTAATTAAAGAAGTTTTTTGACTTAATTTTATTTAACTAACTAGTAATTTAGTCTATTTGTATAGAAAAAAATTCTAAAATCTGCATTCAGAAAACGACACAATAGTTGATTAGGTTGAAGACCGTGCCTGTAAGCGAATGCGACAGCCTGCGGCGCGTCCTCGACGTCAAACGCCTAAACGAATTGACCAAACAGCAAACATAGTTAGAGTAGCCGTTTCCTGAATCCTAACCAAAATAAATATAACAAGCTTTATATTTGCTAAAAATCGTAACAAAAATGAATATTTTTTTCTTTTTCTTCATCTCGTCCTCTCTCTCTTTTTTTTAGTCGAAGAAAAGACGCGAAACAAATTTACGTGAAAATAATTTACTTCAAGCTTCTACTCTCATTAGAATAGATTGTTTCTTGTCGAGTACTGCATTATGCAAATGTATCTCCCGCGGTTTTCCTACTAAGCACGAAACTACTATCGTACTTAGTATTACATTTTCCACTTTATTTTCACCACATTGCTATTTAATTATGATCGTTCTCGACGGGACAGTATGGTCGTAAAGTGTATCAAACTTATTAAATTTATTATTTTTCGCCCATTTTTGAGAAATCAAATTGAATTTATATAGGTTTTTTGGTACGATTTATATAAAAATTTTTACCGAAGGGAAGAAATCGTTTTTCTTGTGTATAACAATAATAGCTACATTAAGTTTTTGATGTTAAATTGTATCGATAAGAAAGCTCGAGAGGGATTGAGCGCTTCACAATGTCACATGCAGAAGATTTTCCATTTTATATATGTGGACGATCTTACCAAGATGTCCGCAAAAGATACACAAAAAGTACACAAAGACCATAAACTACTTTTATTAGATCCGATTATGTTTCTAATGCTCGATACTACCGCAATCTTCTATATTTAAACATTCGCCCATATTTTCTATTTTTTCTTTCTCATATCATACTTTCACCTATTTCAAAATAAATTTCTAATTAAAAAAAATAATTATAAAAATACCTTAAAATCAATTCTCTATACAGAAACGCTCACCACAGGAAGCTACTCATCCACATTAATTCTACAGGTCTCTTCTTAACTTATCAGTTTGACCTAAGCTACACTCTTCTTATAAATTTGCTTACTAGGTATCTTTTGGAAGCGCTTCTCTATAATTTTATCCAGGTCATCTGATAGCTCGTTTAGGCTTACAAAGACTTACGCGAGCTTTATCAAAAAGGCAATCGAAAGTTGGAAATTTTAGAGACTTTTAAAACTTACGTGATGAGCAAAATAATTGCAAAATTATAATGAATACAGATATAGTCCACTTTCTCCTGCAACTAACTTCTCTAAACTAAACGACGCGACGTATAAACGCGAAGACAGTTCTAAGCAACATTTTCTCTGTAATGTCGCGTTTCTCTTTAAAATCTAATAAATCTGATAAAATCTCTGGTAGTTCGAGGTTTATTTAGCCATACCCTGCTTTTTGAAAAAAAAAACATAAGAAACATTAAAGATCATCAGGTCTTGCCTGCTTGGTTCAAGCAGATCTCAAAAACCTTTAATTTGTACTGGTCAGTTAAGAGAGTAGGAGCAAACATGGTGAACGTGTCGTAAAAATAAAATTTCTTCTCTTGTAACGATGCGTTTTTCTACACGTGTCAGTGTTACGAATCCTTAACATTCTGCCTCTGATAGGGGAAAAATTTTCATCGTTTTTAGGCCCGAGTGTTGTTTATTAAAAATGGCTCGTACAGAATCCACCAGCAACTATCAGATTCTTCGTTTTTGTTTCATCTGCGATGCATTGGTATAAATTTTTATCCGGCGTTTACACTTTAACTAGCATAAATGTATCGAGATCACCCGCTTAAATTTCATGGTACCCGATAAATTAAAATTATTTATTTTGGCTCTTCATTCAAGCATGCCTCGTATATTTTTTCCATTACTTTAATTTTCCTTTTTAACGTTAACTTAATTTTAATTTTTATTTTAATTTTTATTTAACTTATACCATTCGATGCCTCTTGTAAGCCCGCATCTATCGCCACCTACATAATCGCCTAAAAAGCATTTATGTAAGAGTTTGGTTTAGGCTTACAAAAACTTACAAGAGCTTTATCAAAAAAGCAATCGAAAAGAGAAAATTTTAGAGACTTTTAAAACTTACGTGATGAGCAAAATAATTGTAAAATTATAATGAATACAGATATAGTCCACTTTCTCCTGCAATTAATTTCTCTAAACTAAACGACGCGATGTATAAACGCGAAGACAGTTCTAAGCAACATTTTTTCTGTAATGTTGCGTTTTTATTTTTCTAAGCTTCAGATCAAATCTCTGGTAGTTCGAGATTTATTTAGCCATACCCTGCTTTTTGGAAAAAAAACATAAGAAACATTAAAGATCATAAGGTCCTGTGTCTCAAGCTTGGTTCAAGCAGATCTCAAAAACCTTTAATTTGTAATGGTCAGTTAAGAGAGTAGGAGCAAACATGGTGAACGTGTCTAAAAACTAAAATTTGTTCTCTTGTAACGATGCGTTTTTCTACACGTGTCAGTGTTGCGAATCCTTAACATTCTGCCTCTGATAGGGGAAAAATTAACATCGTTTTTAGGCCCGAGTGTTTTTTTATTAAAAATGGCTTATACGGAATCCACCAGCAACTATCAGATCCTTCGTTTTTGTTTCATCTGCGATGCATTGGTATAAATTTTTATCCGGCGTTTACACTTTAACCCGGCATCCGACACGTGGGGTGTCACAAACCGCAGCGCTCGAAAACTGCATCGCAAACATTCAAATATCGCTCCAATCGACTACAGGATCTCAATAGCTTTTAAAAACATATTATTCTACATATTAAGCAGTCAAAAAATTGAGATTGTGGCAGTAGTACTGTTTCAAAACCGAGTTGGGTTTATCACACCCCACGTGTCGGAACTCGTGAGTGTTTTTTTCTTTATGGTTTGGGTGAAAATCCCAAACCACTCCCCAAAAAGAGAAGGTCTAATCAACACGAGACGGTTTCATAATGTCCTTGGGCTCAAAATTGAAAAATTAAGTGCGTGTGTGAAGTTTTTGACGCATTTTTATATATTTGTCTCTCTCACACACATGGCAAAATTGTATTAACTTTAACAACTAATAACTTTTTTGTTATGGGATTTAATTACATGCGGGTTATTTTATTGAAAAATATGGAATTGTCTTTTTAATTTTGTGTTTTTTTAAATTATTTGTATGTTTCAAACATTTTATATAAAATAAATAGTTAACTGCTTTGTTTCTTAGCGAAAAAAATACGTTTTAATTTGCAATTTGTGTTATGAAGCCAAAGTAAAGTCTTTTTGGCAAAAATTTTTGTTTTAATGATTAATATAATGTACCTGACGATATAAAATACTTAGGCATTCTAAAAAAATTGGCTATAGATAAACGAAACGGTTATTTTAAGTTTTGGGTTTGTCACACCCCACGTGTCGGAACTCGTAACAAATGTTCACCTGTCGGATGCCGGGTTAACTAGCCTAAATGTACCAAGATCTCCCGCTTAAATTTCATGGTACCCGATAAATTAAAATTATTTATTTTGGCTCTTCACGCATGCCTCGCATATTTTTTCCATTACTTTAATTTTCCTTTTTAACGTTAACTTAATTTTTATTTTTATTTAACTTATACCATTCGATGCCTCTTGTAAGCCCGCATCTATCGCCACCTACATAATCGCATAAAAAGCATTTATGTAAGAGTTTGGTGATAATCGTAATGATATGAGTACGAAGCGTACGGAATAAGATGTACGTTCCCATCTCGCAGTTAAATCGAAAGGTGAGTTCTGATTGGTGACGTACATTGATTTTAAGAGAGTCCGTGACTAACCGTACAGCGTGTATCATTGTGTCTTGTGCTGCGAGTAGTTGATGATCTGGCGTCTCTTCACTAGCGACTGGAACAAGTAGTCTAGTCAACGAATGGTTTATAGCGAACATGGTAAAAGGTAGTCCATTTTTTTTAAGGAATGTGTTTAGAGTAGTTAGGAGGTAAGATTACTAAAAGTCCCCGCTCCTAGCTATACGGCTAAGGGTGGTAGGGGGGTGCAAAGGTTACATTTTTGGGTTTCTAGAAAACGGTGGGTTCTAGGAAAAAAATGTTCGTATGAAAATAGAAGCTTATCAAATTTCCTACAAGACTGTTTCTATTAATGTTTTCATTATTCCTTCTAGTCTCGTCAACATAGAGGTTATAGAGAACAGAGAAGAGGTTGAAATTTTTTTTTCAGGAATATGTTTGGAGTAGTTATGAGGTAAACATACTAAAAGTCCCCGCTCCTAGCTACATAGCTAAGAAAGGGAGGGGGGTGGAAAGGTGTCGTTTTCGGAATTTTTACTAATGGCTCGAAAACGATGGGTCCTAGGGAAAAAATTGTTCTTAGCATAATGAAAGCTTATCAAATTTCATACAAAATTGTTGGTATTTATTTTTTCTTTATTTTTTATAGTTTTCGAGATATCCGCCCACAAAAATCGATAATGTATTGGTAGTACAGGGTGATTTTGAAATACATGTAGATATTGATATCCACTGTAGATTATGAAAAGTCAAAGATTTCTGCAAAAGAACTTGTACGGAAAATGTTGACCAGTTCTTATAAAAATGATATTAAACTTTGACCCGCGCCGTTTGAAAACTACACGTAAAATTTACAAAATCATGGAATACTTGTTCATTAAGGCTGTTTCTCATTGGCTGATGGATACGTTTTTTCAAGGAACTGCCATTTTGACACTTAGTTAACCTATATTACTTTTATTTAAATTATAGAATAGCACTGCTTTGTTTGGCATAAACCAATAAGCACATGTTTTGCTACGGGTTGCTGTGTGAAGCATGCAGTAATCAAACAGTGCGGGTCAAATTTTAACACTATTTTTCTAAGACCTAGAGAACATTTTCTCTAAAAAAAAAATTGCTGATGTCTTCAACTTTTCATAGTGTACAGTGGATATCAATATACATATTATACGTGTATTTCAAAATCATCCTGTAAATAAAAAAAATTTTGTCCCGCACTTTTTCGCCTTTTGACCCTTGCACCTCAGCCCTTCATTTTACAGTAAAAGTCTTCAAAATTCTTTTCTAAAATATTTAAAGAAATTTAATGCTCTAGAGCTTCTTGTTTTAAAGCATTAAATTTCTTTAAATATTTTATCTGCACTGGTAATTTTTTTTTCATAAGTTAACGATTTTAAAGGGTGAATATCTAAAAAACTAGATGGAATAGAGACAAAATGCATAGGAACAATCTTCTAGAAAATTTGATAAACTTTATTTTTTATAAGAATAGTTTTTTCCCTAGGGCTGGGTTTTCGAGATATGTAAAAACGGAACCATTCCACCCCCTCCCTCTCTTAGTCATATAGCTAAGACCAGGGACTTTTGGTATGTTTGCCTCCTAACTACTCCAAACACATTTTAAAGAAAACAATTGCACCCTCTTTTATGTTTTATATAACCTCTTTGTTGACTAAACTAGAAGGAATAAAGAAAATATGAATAGAAACAATCTTGCAGGAAATTTGATAGTCTTTCATTTTGCTAAGGACAATTTTTTCCCTAGGACCCATCGTTTTCGAGCTATAAGCAGAAATTCCAAAAACGGCACCTTTCCACTCCCCTCCCCGTCTTACCTATGTAGGTAGAAGCGGGGACTTTTAGTATGTTTACGTCCTAACTACTCCAAACACATTCCTGAAGAAAAAAATTTTAACCTCTTCTTTGTTCTCTATAACCTGTTTGTTGACGAGACTAGAAGGAATAATGAAAACATTAATAGAAACAGTCTTGTAGGAAATTTGATAAGCTTCTATTTTCATACGAACATTTTTTTCCTAGAACCCACCGTTTTCGAGAAACCCAAAAATGTAACCTTTGCACCCCCCTACCACCCTTAGCCGTATAGCTAGAAGCGGGGACTTTTAGTAATCTTACCTCCTAACTACTCTAAGCACATTCCTAAAAAAAAATGGACTACCTTTTACCATGTTCGCTACACCCTGTTTTTAAGCGTTCGTTGACTAGACTAAAGCTGCAATTGTAGAATTTAAGCTGATCGCGTCTAACCCAGTATATTTTCCTTGTTGGTCAAGCCTTTGGACTAACCAGAAGTCAGCCTCAATGGTCTTTGACTTCTTGACCGTCCATGTGGAACTACTCAACGGTCTTTGGGTTTTTTGGACGATCGTATGGGGCTTGATTGCAGTCTTGGGCTTATTGACCGACTGTCGATCTGGAGGAACGCCGGTCGAGCCTTCGGGTTAACCACGCGTCCCTTTTGCATTCGAAGATCGAGTTCTTTGAGTCGCTAGTCCGTTACGGTGTCCAAGGAACCACCGTCATCCAAAAGGACGTATTTATATTGTGTTATTAACATAAATTGTTATTTTTTATCTTTAAATAAATATTTTTATTTTAGGATTGAAAATGTTTGTTGTTGCTTGTTTATCGCTTCGAATCCCTCCCGTCTTCGACTTGAGTGACGTTAAAGCCATAATGTGCACACGATCGTAAGATCGGTGTTACACTCTTTAATTTATATTAGAGGCCAAATTAGGGTAATTGTAGCCCTTAAGGAGTTATGTTGACATTTTAGAGAGACATCGAAAGCGTATGAAAATAAGTCAATTGATCGGAACTGTGACGTCTGAACCTTTCAAATACAGTTAGACCCAAATGACTATGGCTCAGAAGAATATCGCATTGGTAAAACACTGTTTAAACTTAGGTCTGTGAAATTTTACGTGATAAAACTCAAATGGACTCTTTATTCTGCAACGAATTCTTCTAATCTGTGCATGAGCTCGAACTGTTGAAGACGAATACACAGCCACCGCTTCTCGTTACTGGTGTGCAAGTGAAAATTTTACCTACTGCTCCCCCCCCCCGTGGGAGCTTTGAACTTACGGATCAAGTCTAATTTAACTAAACCGAAACTAGCCTAGCACATCCTCACCTTACCAAATGTAAAGTGATCTAACATAACCTAACCTTCTCATTTTATGTGTTTTGTCCAAGCATCACCACCTATAACTTCCGTCTCCATTAAGGTAGGTACTCGAAACCTTCATAGTTTTGAGCCTCACCCTGTACTCGAATTATTAACAGATGTACGAAGCCTCGCGATGCATTAAGCGCAAAGTTATTGAACGTTTGAAAAGAGTACAAAAATATATTAGGGTATTGTTGTTAAAATTAATAGAGTAGCACTAGCCACATTACCTTCAAGTCAAGCTCACGAATCACGATACTTTGTGATGATTTAACATATTTTTAATTATACATTTTTAAGGTCGTCTGTCCTGGACGAGAACTTTGAACCACAAAAGTGTAAAATATCTTCATTTTAAACTGTGCTAGGCACGCTCTATTATTTGTCACTGCCTTGCAAGATAGAGTGGCCGGAAAGCTTTGTTGACGTAAATCAAAATCTTGATTGCTCACCGCAAGAGCTCACGCACCACTTGGTTCGTTACGCGACGATTATTCCACGAAAATCAATGCAAAAATTAACAAAACGTCATACTAAGAATGTAATTCGAAATAATTTTTAAAGACCTTAAGGGATGTTATAAAAAGCTAAATATTCAATTAGCACAACTAACAACTTTTCTCTAAAGTTCTTTCCTTTTTATTTTATTTTAGATAAAATGCAATTTAACACGCTCTTCTGTTTTATCTCGACGAGAACGAATTAAAATTCAAACCATGGGCGTGCATGTGGGTGATAACCTAACGAATAAGTCATAAAATAATCCTTATCGCTAGACGTATCAATTTAAAAAGTTTTTCGGTCCCAAATTCAAGTTGTAAAAGAGCTCTCAATTAAAAAGTGTTTGAAAGTCGACTGTTGTAGTGAGTTTGTTTTGGCGTACTTATCTATCAGTTATATACCTCCAAAGTAGAACGAATTTTAATCCGCTATTCATATGCAAATAGATTTTATTGCTAGTTTCTGAGTTTATTAGTATTAGGGAGTCTCTCCCGGCACTATGTATGCTAATCTTTTACCAGGCCCAGCCGCGGTTAGTTAGCAGTGTATCTTACATATATATGCTGTTTCAATTCACTATGTAAATCCAAAATGTCGCCTCTTCTTCCCTTGCGGCATATAAATGTAAATATTCACAAATACATAACTAATTGTATCCAAGGATACTAAATGCGTAGTTAACAACAATCGCGCGACAAATTTAAATTAAATTGCCACTAGAAATTCATTCAAATACGCTCCTGGGCTAAAATTTCAATCAGAGATAATTATCGTCGCCATTTATACCCCGCAAGAGAGAGAAAAAAAGCAATTTTCAATCAAACTTTTAAGGGCAGGAAATAACAAGTTAGGAAAAGGAGGTAATTCGTGTGTTAAAGCACATTGGGGTTGTAATCTTTTTGCAAATAGTATCTTCTATAGACATACATATAGATATATAAGTATACGGGGTCCGTTTCAACTAACCGATATAATAAGAAAAAAAACGCAAAAGGAAGATTTGATTTGGAAAGCTACAAACATTTTAACTGAGATGAGGTTTTTATCTGGATAGATCGAGAAAAGGGGCGACCCGTCGTAATAAGAATCTCTTTAGTACACAAATATCTACGCGGGATAGGATTCTATCAAAGAAACGGTTCAATTCTGAAATAAATTCAAGACTTATTGCAAGGATATTGTTTCAGCTTCAATCGCTTCTTGATGGAGCTATCAGAAATTGTTTCCAACGTACAAGTAACTATATCTTTGTTAAAATAGACACACACACACGCAGACGATGCCAAAAAGCTTTTATAAATTATACAATAATCTTATAGTTTTTTTTTTCTCGTAAATATAAAAGTTTGTCAAACTGTTTTAAGGATTTTTTTTGATATTTTTTGGGAAAGAAAATTGAGCAAATATATCAATTTGATTGATATATTTTCAATAAATTTGTTTAGAAATCAATCACGAAATTATTTATTGTAATATTTCTTTTATGTTATTTCTTTTCAAAAAATATTTTTCGACGTTCCTTGCTATTTTATTATTTTATAACGGAAATGATTGAAACTGTGTGATTTATATATTTTTTTATTACAATTTTATACAGGGTTTAGCAAAAGCACTTGTTTAATAATTCAAAAAATTATATTTTTCGATTATTTTAAGTGTAGTACTCCAGCAACAGTCTAGGTCATGTCAGCTAGTCGCCAGTCTAGCCCCAGTCATCCAACGTCATGCGAGGCCTGAGCGATTTTTTGACCACGTCGGTGATGTTAGTGCTCTACGTCTAATAATATATGCATTACCGCCCGATCAGTCTTTTGCCTACAAGATCGCCAAAAAGGTCATCCTATCTCGCCCGAGAGAACACCCAGACGACGAACACGTCATCCAGGACGAACAATAAACTTTCGACGAGCTCACTCCACAGTCCACCAAACCATCCGCGTAGTAGAGTTCGTCGCCGAAGCATTCGACCACAAAGACTGCGCCGCTGGCGTCTTCCTAGACGTCTCCAAGGCTTTCAACATGGTCTGGCACCGAGGTCTACTTTACAAGACGATCACCGCCCGATATCCACTATCGATAGCGAAGCTCATCGCCTCTTTCCTTTCCCATCGATCATTCAGAGTCAAGATCGAAGATCCTATCCAACTCCAGACCTATCCTAGCTGGTATCCTTCAAGCTGCTACCGTATCTCCACACCTCGTCACCAACTTCACAAATTATATGCCATTAATCGAAGCTACTAACCTTTATATTTTTGGACACCTGTTTCATGGCCAGCAACAGGGATCCATGCCTGGTAGGACACCGACTTCAAACAGCAGACGACAGCCTGGAGCTCTGGTTCAAGAAATGGCAAATCTCCGTCAACGCACAGAAGATCTCGTCCATTTACTTCTCATTCATTGTTCATAGTCGTCCGCCAAACATCGAAATCTTCGGTCAACCCATTCCTTAAAAAGAGGAAGCCAGATATCTAGAACTAACCATTGACCAGAGACTCACCTAGAAACCACACATCGAGAGAGCTATCACCCAAGCACTAGCTGCCTTTACACTACTATATCCGCGTTTTTTCAGGTACAACACCGAACCTCCGGAGCAAGCTGCGTCTCTACAAGACTGTCATCCGACCCATCATGACGTACGCCGCGCCAGCCTAGGGCTACGCCTCACCGGCAAACATCAATAAGATGCAGACCATCCAAACCAAGATCTTGAAGACCTTAGTCAACGCTCCTTCGTTCATCCGCAACAGCTATTTTGAACGCGATCTACAGGTGATCAGCTTCCAGAATTTCATCCGAGAAGTAGCCTCCAAGTTCCACGAGACAACACTAGACTATGGCAACCCTACCATCTGAGGACCATGTGAATACAACATCAATGAGTCTAGGCTTCGGAAAACACCCAAGTTGGTTCTTGACCGAGCCTAATAACGTCGTAAACTGCCACCAAAACAAACTAACGTTTATTGTCAGTAACTTCGGTCACACTTCGTCCAATCAACGTTTTTTATTTTTAAGATCCTTCCGATGAACGAAGCAGAGCCCAGATACCCCAATAGCCAGTTTTAAGATTCTAGATTCCAATATATGCATTAGTTGCTTCACGGCCTTCAGACAAACACCAATTTCTCATTTACTTCCTCTAAAGATCTCCACTAACATTGTCCCGAACTAATCTACGAGTAATAGCAAAAACGCTCTTAGAATATTCGACAGTCTCACGTCTCATGGTTGCAACTTGGAAGACTTTGGCACTGTCCAGCTCTAACGTCCATAAGAACAGTTGGATTATGGAACTTCTGGACTTCTACATTGTGAGAATAGGAATAATTTCGTATATATCTATCTACCAACTAGGTAAGAAATATAACTTGGAAGTTGAACAATTGGGTCGAATAAATTTGGACTCTTGAGCTTCTCGTATCTTCCCAGGAGGACTTGATGTTTATAATTATATCCACAACGCTTTGAGAAACTTCAGAGTTCTACTCGCCGAAGGCAAAGGTAACTACTCTAATTATTTGCCATAGATTAATGACAAAGATTTTGCTTGTTGTCAAGTCGCCCAGCAGGATCAGAACAGGAGCAACAGTTTTAAGAGCTTAACAAAAATTAGAGGAAAGGCAAAAGATTGAAGTTAAGGGATGACCTGACTGTTCTTTAAAGAGTAATTACAACTACGTTTTGTTCCCAAAAGAGGTCAAATTTCACTTAGTTAATCTTCGTAATACCTAATAAAATAATAATAATAAAAGGTACATCCTATACAAATAGGGATCCAAACGAACCCCAGCTATTTTCTGCTCTAAGCTATCAATATTTGGCAATATTATGGTCGATTCTTGTTCTATAGAGCTTTAGGAAGAATCTAAGCCCAACTGCGTTTTTTGGTTGGCTATTAAAACCACCCATATCAAACTTGAACTGATTTTAACCGTAATTAAGCATTTTTATGCCCTGTAGGGATTGTGTCACAATGAAATGTTATCAAACTGGTGTCAATCGATTCTTTTCGGTATTAGCAACAATATACAAGCACAATATTACTCATACAATAGTTAGTTTTTGAGAAAAAGCAAAATAAACATGGAAGAACAGTGAATAACAGTGATTTTCAGTTTTTTACAGTTATTTCGGAACTTTTTGACATAGTTTTTGATGTACTTCCTGCCCCAAACTGTTGACCACTGTTTTTGAGACATCCTATAGATAAAATAAAAGAAGAAAGACCAAAAAACATTAAACAAGCAATTAGTACGATAATACCAAGCCCAAAACAGGTTGGGGTTCTTTTAGACCCCACTCTGTATTACGAAGGTTTTAAAAAACCGCTTTTTATAAATTTAAACTTTTATTGTATTTAAAAAAATATTAAATCGGGAATTTCGACATGAAAATCTTAAAATTGGATTTTTTTCAAACAATAAATAAAGCTTAAAAGTAAGATTTTAAAGTTTATGAATTGCATCGAAGTGGCAAATAATAATCTTTTGATAAGAAATTCAAAATTTATAGTCGCCTTCTTATTTAAAATTGCGTATTAAAATAATCTTTACCTTCTTATCGTTTTAATAATAAACGTTAAAATCTCCCCAAAGTTTGCAAATTAAGTCAGATCAAAATGTTCACCTAAAAATGAATAATTAAAATATTTAAATGTTAAAACAACTTATTATTATGATCATCGTCAGTTGGTGGAAATTCATATAATGTTGAGTAAAAGTTGATTTAATTTTATTTGAAAGAATGAAAAGAAAGAAAGGAAGGAAGGGTAATGCTTTCGATCAACAACGTGTACCTTTTACATTTGCCAAAAAAGGAACTCATTTAACCCTCTGAATAGCTCAAGAGGAAGTCAATCTCACTTCTGATTTAGATAAGAAACTGACGAGAATAAGAAGATATACCATCATCTTCATACTGTTATATTCTTGTATTCGTCTTTTAGAAGAAGGAACGATTCACAACAAGTATTAGGATTCGTGCAAAGGAAATTGATCAATTTTACTTAACAAAAAGACACATTTATCGTTTTTTTTTGCTTTAGTATACTATACTTATTTTCTTTTTAATAAAAATTTAATGTAATTACGACATTATTGCTTCCCTTTACTTTCACAAAATTTAGTTTTCATTTTTGTAGCTTTTGTTCGCTTTGTTTTATAAAACCAATCACTTATCAATAAGTACACAAAATTTTCTTTTTCCGAGGGGTCCACCACTGTTCTGAATTTGTACACTGACTGCAGTTGACTGTCTATGACTGCATATGCTATAGGTGCCAGTGACTGCAGATAATTACCGTTGACAGCTCAATTTTTGTACATTGACTGCAGAGAGTGGATAACCCCTCGTCTTTTTTCTTTTATATCCTCATTTTCGTTTTGTTTCGTTCATCTACGTATTCAAGACGTATCAAAAATGTAGAAGAAATACAATTTCTCAATAACTGTTTCTTGGATTTAATACAACTACACTGAAGCAACTTGGGGGCACAGAAATATAGTAATTTTTACAATACAAGCGGTGTTGCCACGTATACCCTTAAACTAGATTCCTCTAAAAATGTATATTTGGTGGTAGCAAACCCTAGGCCCTACAAGTGCATAGAGGGACTACTCAAAGTATAATAGCTATTACAGTCCACTCATTAAAGGGTAAGTTTAGAACAGATAAAAAATATAGTGAAATGGTTTATATTTTATTTATTTTAATATTTCTATTAATTATAGCAATTCGGTAAAATACTTTTATTGATCCGGACAGATAATTTTATGCTCTATAATTTTTATTGGAAGTAAAATTACCATAAAATCACTCCTTAAGGATCTAGAGTCGGGAGCGGCATCGCTGGTTGTAAAAACCAGCATAATACATATATATTTCCTTTTTGATTTATCTCCATGGACTAATTATGGCAACTAGGAAATTTTCTATAATTGGTTCTGATACATAATGTTATACTCTATAATTTTATTAGAAGTAAAATTACCATATAATCGCTCCTTAAAGATCTAGAGTCGGGAGAGACACAGCAGGTCGTAAAAACTAGCTTAACACATATTTTTCTAATTTGATTTATTATTATGAACTAATTATGGCAACTAAGCAATATCTTAGAATTGATTCTCATACATAATTGTATGCTCTATAATTATTATAAGTGGTAAAATTACCATAAAATCGGTCCTTAAAGATCTAGAGTCGGGAGAGACATCGTATAGGTCGTAAAAACCAGCTTAATACATATTTTTCTCCTTTGATTTATCTTTATGAATTAATTATAGCAACTAAGCAATATCCTGTAGTTTATTCTGATAGATAATCTTATGCTCTATAATTTTTATTGGAAGTAAAATTACCATAAAATCACTCCTTAAGGATCTAGAGTCGGGAGCGGCATCGCTGGTTGTAAAAACCAGCATAATACATATATATTTCCTTTTTGATTTATCTCCATGGACTAATTATGGCAACTAGGAAATTTTCTATAATTGGTTCTGATACATAATGTTATACTCTATAATTTTATTAGAAGTAAAATTACCATATAATCGCTCCTTAAAGATCTAGAGTCGGGAGAGACACAGCAGGTCGTAAAAACTAGCTTAACACATATTTTTCTAATTTGATTTATTATTATGAACTAATTATGGCAACTAAGCAATATCTTAGAATTGATTCTCATACATAATTGTATGCTCTATAATTATTATAAGTGGTAAAATTACCATAAAATCACTAATTAAAGATCTAGAGTCGGGAGAGACGCCGCAGGTTGTAAAAAAAAGCTTAATGCATATTTTTCTATTTTGATTTATCTTTATGAACTAATTATGGCAACTAAGCAATATCTTATAATTGATTCTGATACATAATTTTATGCTCTATAATTTTTATTGGAAGTAAAATTACCATAAAATCACTCCTTAAGGATCTAGAGTCGGGAGAGACACACCGGTCGTAAAAACTAGCTTAACACATATTTTTCTACTTTGATTTATCTTTATGAACTAATTATGGCAACTAAGCAATATCTTATAATTGTTTCTGATACATAATTTTATGCTCTATAATTTTTATTGGAAGTAAAATTACCATAAAATCACTCCTTAAGGATCTAGAGTCGGGAAAGACACACCGGTCGTAAAAACTAGCTTAACACATATTTTTCTACTTTGATTTATCTTTATGAACCAATTATGGCAACTAAGTAATATCTTATAATTGAATCTGATACATAATTTTATGCTCTATAATTTTTATTAGAGGTAAAATTACCATTAGATCACCCTTTACATAGCTACAGCCGGGAGAGACAATGCTAGTTGTTAACCGTTTTTTAGTATTTATAAATCGACATTTTCTAATTCTATCTTATTAATAAAACTTTTTTACGATTTAGAATCAGTTTATTATCTCAATTTCCTCAACCCACTCGTACGTTTTAATTAATATTTTAGTCAAAATGTGTCACATACTTGAGTGCGTACTTAACTCGGTGCTTTTTCAAGCAAAGCGAATTTTAGGCCATGTATCTTAATATATTAAAGCGCCATACTGTGTAAAGCAGTTTTTAGTCACAGATATAAATATAAAAAAAGCGAGAGAACAAAAAGCAATTAAAATCTTTTAAGATACGCTAGTTAAACTAGTTTAAAAAAATATATATTTTAAAAGCTTTTTACAACGTTATCTAGAAATAAATTATAACTCTATGTTATATAAGTTTTTATCTTAAAAATTTTTATAAAAAGCTAATTAAGTGATAGTGGTGCTTGAGATTTAGAGTTAAAAAATGGTTGAAAATCGTTACTGTAAAACGATTTTGTAAATTAACAACGTAGGTATAAAATTTATGCTATGTAATAATTTGTGTTATATCATAAAACGAAATATTGTAGGCAAAAGTTAGTTTTGAATTTAAATCTAAACTGAAAACGCTCAATTATCAAGGGGCACATGTTGTAGTGACAATTAGAAAAAAAATTAACATATAAAATGGAAAATTTGTTACAATTAATAATAACTTTCTAAAAACATAACCTCAAATTTTAAACTGTAGTCATTTTTGTTCAAAGTTTTGAAACTGATAAAAAAAAACTCTTACAAGCTAGAGATTTGAATTATTTATAATGTTTGAGCACACGCTAACATACTAAAAGCGTCCAAAAAATTAGTTGAGCTAAGGTAGCCATCTTGAAAAATGGTGGCTTAAATATTTTTCCTGCTTATCTTACGTTGAAATCAACAAAAAAGTTTTATCATTTTGTTCCTTAGTTTCTTTTATTTAACTTGGCATTTTATGCATTTTACAAGTTTTTTGGTTTCCTTAGGAAACAGCCTGTATGCACCATACCATGGTTAACATATTTAACAACTATCGATATGATCTCTAATATTTGCTACTGATAGATCAGTGTATACACCTGGAAATCCAGGTTCGGCACATTCTCGCCCCCACGAAATTATCCCAACTTGCTTTCCATCAACAACCATAGGACCACCAGAGTCCATCTATATTACAAATTAGCAAATTAACAAATCCAAAAAAATTAACTTACGTCGCAAGAATCTCTTCCACCTTCTATGAATCCAAAACAAACCATGTTTTCGGTTAGATCTGAACCATATATCTCTTTGCATTCCTCTTCACTTACTCTCGGAAGTTGAACTTTCATCAACTGCTGTGATACATTACCTTCAGGTTGCAGTCTACCCCAGCCGCTAACAGTACCTAATACACCTGCTCCGATCTGTTCGTTCAAGCCAATTAGTGGAATTCGTTGAACGCCTATACCCATAATCAATGGTGAGGCAAGTATTAAAACAGAAACGTCGTTGTTGCCGGTCTCCACGACGAAACCAGGATGTTGACAAAATGACTTTACTTTTACTACTTGACCACCTTCGCTACGGATGCTACTGTTTGCTCTAACTGCTAAATATTCAGGCTCCGGCACACTGTAATAAAAAAAATGTTGCTTGTTTGATTTACGAAATTTTAAATATTACGGATTTGTGCAGTGAGCTGCAGTTAGGGCTTTAGTCGCACTTATAATGGCAGCTCCACAATAGCAAACTCCTTTATATTCGAGAGCCAATTGATACGGAAGGTCTTTGATATCGGCAAGTTCGCCACCTATAATTCTTTCGCTTAAAATTGCAACTTTCGGTCCAACTCTTGGACTCGCTGTTGTACAATAAAAAGAAGAAAGGAACAGTTACACAATGTAGAAATTGCAAGTTTTACTTACCAGCTGTCACTACAATTAAAATAGAAATGGTGATTATACGGAACATGTTGGCTAAAATGTACTAAAGAGTGAGAAAATTGTCTCTTATTTTATAGCTCTCAATTTAATTACAATTAATTTTGGGTGCTGATTGCGGTAGATAACAATTATTTTGGACATCAAGTGGTACTTCTAAAGTTTTAAAATAGAACTATCACCTGCGTTATCAATATCTACTTATTTATTAGTTTATTGAAATAATCGTAGTATGCCATTCCGGTATACGAAAACCGAACAACGCCGCCCATGACGTCGGGAGGGGTCAGTCAGCACGGATATATGCAGTTACGAACAAGTAGTGTTCATTGCAGCACAAGTACTTCACAGGAGTTTTGACCCTTCCTGACGTCACATGATGTCACATGGCATACTATGTATACTTACACTGTAAAAATAATTTAGGCATGGCCAAAGAGCTGTTCTTGGATTCGTAGGTAGACTATTGCGTTAGGCAGCCACTTACGAAAAACCCTGTATAAAAATTTGACACACAGGCCTTTTAAGCAGCTCCATTTTGTTTTAAAATAGAGGTACAACTACCCCACAATTATGTACGTAAAAAAGAGAGAATAAAAATACATAAATTTTATTCTATAATCGTAAATTGTGGCGATATAATCGTATCACGTGACGCGTTATAACTCACTTTTGTTTTCAAAAGTTAGCAACTTTCATAATAATGTAAAGCTTTTGAGAAAAATATATAATCTGATTAAACTAAAAACCCATTTTTATATGTTTTCAGTTTCTTGCTTTCATTTATTCGCAATATTCTTATCAATAAGTGCATCTTTTGACAGCCAACTCGATACAATAGGTCAAATAAAAAAAAGCCTCAATTGACCTAAATGTTTGAGCTTTTATTATGTTTTTATATAATAAAATAACCAAATTAATTGTACGATAAAATTTTATCATTTTGTATCAAATATTGAGTACAATGCATAAATTTTGAATATACTGGAAAAGCGCTAAAAATCGTAGTTTTGCTATTTGCACTTCAAGCTCGTTGTGTTGTAGATATGGAACTATTTAGCTCCTTTAGGATTAATTTGATAGCATTTTTACCTCCAAGAACAATTATAGACCATGAAATTATCTATTCGAACCAATAAGAGCGCCTGACTTAGTTGCCATAAATAAACCATCCAAAAAAACTAAAAAAAATATTGATTCAGCCAGTTTTTACAACATGGTACGTCTCTCCCGACTCTAGCAGTGATCTGAGGGTAATTTTACTTCTAATAAAAATTATAGAGCATAAAATTATCTATTTGGAAGAGCCAAATTATCTGTTTTAATTTCCAAAATTAATCAATCAAATTAAACCAAAAAGAAAAAAAATTATTAAGCCAGTTTTTACAACATGGTACGTCTCTCCCGACTCTAGCTACCTAAGGGGTAGTCTGATAGTAATTATACCTCTAATAAAAATTATAGAGCATAAAAATATCTATCTAGAACAATAAAATCATCTGTTTTAATTTCCATAATTAATCCATCAAATTAAACCAAAAAGAAAGAAACTTATTAAGCCAGTTTTTACAACATGTTACGTCTCTCTCGACTCTAGCTCCTCAAGGAGTAGTCAGAGGGTAATTTTACCTTTAATAAAAATTATAGAGCATAAAATTATCTATCTAGAACAATAAAATCATCTGTTTTAATTTCCATAATTAATCCATCAAATTAAACCAAAAAGAAAAAAACTTATTAAGCCAGTTTTTACAACATGGTACGTCTCTCTCGACTCTAGCTCCTCAAGGAGTAGTCTGAGGGTAATTTTACCTTTAATAAAAATTATAGAGCATAAAATTATCTATCTGGAGCAGCAAAAGTATCTGTTTTGATTTCCATAATTTAATAATCCATCAAAATAAATCGAACAGGAAAAAATCTTTATTAAGCCAGGTTTTACAATAAATCGTCGTCAAGTTTGCTCTTTATGAACGTTAACACGGAATCAAATCGCCTCTTGTTAACTAGAAATGTATTTCTACTAGCACCTTTTAATGGTGGATGTCCTGTCCAAATAGAAAAGAACCTCAAAACAAAATAAACACTACGCCAGGAGCATATAACAAGCATTTTAAGTAAATTGAACTTACCTTTATGGCCACCACACGAGAGTTGATTTCTTTATTTGTTTGTGAAAGCAATTTATAATTTGATCAATAATAATAATTTATTGTTTTATTAAGTACCTCAACAAGAGTTTTGAAGTTTGAACGATATTGCTAAATTAATTTATAACGTTAGTTGTAGTTAATGTAACTCAAGAACGAGACGACAATAACAGTATTGCAAGAACTAAAGGTCTATTCAAACAGACATATATTTATCATCTATCTTGCCCGTTTATAACAACATGAAAGTGTAATTAACAGGAGCCTCTCCACTTGGATTTGATTGTCGAACTTCGGGTTAATTTCTCTAGAGAATAATACCAAACAATTTTGAAGGAATTTAACGTCAATTTTGTTTATTTTAACCTCCCCGTCGTTAATATTTATAAACTTGTTAGAAAATAGTATCATAATAGTCTTAAAAGTGCACATTCAGCGCTCTTGAACTTGTCAGTTTGTTAATATGTGCGATATACTGAAAGTTGGAACATAAATTAAGCTGAAATAGCGAAGAGATTAATTGCAAGAAGCTGATGTGAGTAAATCGTCTAAAGTATGCAATAAAGTCTCTTATATATGGCAAGGGTTGCTCCCACAACTTGACTAAATTGTAGCATAATATAAAAGGGTTACCTTACGTTAAATTTGAATATTTTAAGTTTAAAAATAAATTAAAAACCCGATATTGTACCAACTATAGAAATTAGAGATAGAAAATTGAAAAATAAGGTAAATTGGATTTAATCAAGTAATATTTGTACGTAATCGCTTTCCCGAGCTATTTTCGCATATAATCAGGGCTAAAATTTAATTAAAGTTCGGCAGTAGACTTAGAGAGGTAAGAAGAGAGGTATACTGCAGCGCTAATTCCTCTTATACCCAATTTTAAACCGATTAAGGAAATTTTAACCTAAAGTATCTACAGAAAATCGTCTAGAGAAAAGTACTCCGCTTCTATCACATTCAATTTTATTATGGATCTATCTAATATTCTTTTACTGCCTTTTATAACCGTTTTCAAGTATTAATATCTACCTTATTACAAGCTAATATTAATAGATTTCTAACCGTTTCCTTTCACTTTTTTACTCTTTTTATTATTAAATTAAAATTATATTAAGTTTTTAACCCTCGTTCTACCAGTGGGGTGCGAACACACCCCACACTTAATTTTATCTTTTTAAAAAGTCATTTACAATTTTTTCCACCTGAGCTTTTCAGGAGTTTCATGTAATTAATTTTCGGGCTAAACATCCGTTGTAAACATAGAAGTAGAGAAGCACGAATGACGTTCTCTAAAGTTGTAGCAGTCCCTACCCTCCACTATAGACTATAGAGAAGATCTGTAATATAGAAAAGCGACTAGAGGCACAAGCGTCACTTACTGATGCTAGCTGTTTTTCAGTCTTTTGCGAAGATTCTTGAATGGGAATGGAGACTAGAGTGCTCCGAATGTGCTTAGGTAGAAGCAAAAACCATGCACTAGTATATGATCTTCGATGGAAGTCAGATATGACTACCACGTCAATAATAGATCAATACATATCTAGTAAGACTACAGAAACCACGCAAAAAAAGTGAATGACGTTCTCTAAAGTTCTAGCTGTCCTTAGCCGCCTCTATAGACTATAGAGAAAATCTTAAATAGAGAGAAGCGATTGTGCTAGAGACACAAGCGTCACTTACTGATCCTAGCTGTTTTGCAGTCTTTTGCGATGATTCTTGCATGGGAATGGAGACTAGAGTGCTCCGAATGTGCTTAGGTAGAAGCAAAAACCATGCACTAATATATGGTCTTCGATGGAAGTCAGAAAGGATCACTTCGTCCTTGATAGATCAACACAGATCAAGTAAGACCTTAGAAAACATTGAGAAAAATTGTGAATGACGTTCTCTAAAGTTCTAGCTGTTCTTACCCTCCTCTATAGACTATAGAGAAAATCTGGAATACAGAGAATCGACTATACCAATGGCACAAGCGTCACTTACTGATGCTAGCTGTTTTGCAGTCTTTTGCGATGATTCTTGAATGGGAATGGATACTATAGTGTTCCCCATATGCTTAGATGGAAGAAAAAACCATAGACTAGTTATGGTCTTCGATGGAAGTCAGAAAGGATCACCAAGTCATTGATAGATCAACGCAGATCAAGTAAGACCATAGAAACCATTGAGAAAAATGGTGAATGACGTTCTCTAAAGTTCTAGCTGTCCTTACCATCCTCTATAGACTATAGAGAACATCTGGAATATAGAGAATCGACTATACCAATGGCACAAGCGTCACTTACTGATGCTAGCTGTTTTGCAGTCTTTTGCGATGATTCTTGAATGGGAATGGATACTATAGTGTTCCCCATATGCTTAGATGGAAGAAAAAACCATAGACTAGTTATGGTCTTCGATGGAAGTCAGAAAGGATCACCAAGTCATTGATAGATCAACGCAGATCAAGTAAGACCATAGAAACCATTGAGAAAAATGGTGAATGACGTTCTCTAAAGTTCTAGCTGTCCTTACCATCCTCTATAGACTATAGAGAACATCTGGAATATAGAGAATGGACTATGCTAATGTCACAAGTGTCACTAACTGGTACTAGCTATTTTGCAGTCTTTTGCGATGATTCTTGAATGGGAATGGATACTATAGTACTCCCCATGTGTATGATGGAAGAAAAAACCATAGACTAGTTATGGTCTTCGATGGAAGTCAGAAAGGATCACCAAGTCATTGATAGATCAACGCAGATTAAGTAAGACCATAGAAACCATTGAGAAAAATGGTGAATGACGTTCTCTAAAGTTCTAGCTGTCCTTACCATCCTCTATAGACTATAGAGAACATCTGGAATATAGAGAATCGACTATACCAATGGCACAAGCGTCACTTACTGATGCTAGCTGTTTTGCAGTCTTTTGCGATGATTCTTGAATGGGAATGGATACTATAGTGTTCCCCATATGCTTAGATGGAAGAAAAAACCATAGACTAGTTATGGTCTTCGATGGAAGTCAGAAAGGATCACCAAGTCATTGATAGATCAACGCAGATCAAGTAAGACCATAGAAACCATTGAGAAAAATGGTGAATGACGTTCTCTAAAGTTCTAGCTGTCCTTACCATCCTCTATAGACTATAGAGAACATCTGGAATATAGAGAATCGACTATACCAATGGCACAAGCGTCACTTACTGATGCTAGCTGTTTTGCAGTCTTTTGCGATGATTCTTGAATGGGAATGGATACTATAGTGTTCCCCATATGCTTAGATGGAAGAAAAAACCATAGACTAGTTATGGTCTTCGATGGAAGTCAGAAAGGATCACCAAGTCATTGATAGATCAACGCAGATCAAGTAAGACCATAGAAACCATTGAGAAAAATGGTGAATGACGTTCTCTAAAGTTCTAGCTGTCCTTACCATCCTCTATAGACTATAGAGAACATCTGGAATATAGAGAATGGACTATGCTAATGTCACAAGTGTCACTAACTGGTACTAGCTATTTTGCAGTCTTTTGCGATGATTCTTGAATGGGAATGGATACTATAGTACTCCCCATGTGTATGATGGAAGAAAAAACCATAGACTAGTTATGGTCTTCGATGGAAGTCAGAAAGGATCACCAAGTCATTGATAGATCAACGCAGATTAAGTAAGACCATAGAAACCATTGAGAAAAATGGTGAATGACGTTCTCTAAAGTTCTAGCTGTCCTTACCATCCTCTATAGACTATAGAGAACATCTGGAATATAGAGAATCGACTATACCAATGGCACAAGCGTCACTTACTGATGCTAGCTGTTTTGCAGTCTTTTGCGATGATTCTTGAATGGGAATGGATACTATAGTGTTCCCCATATGCTTAGATGGAAGAAAAAACCATAGACTAGTTATGGTCTTCGATGGAAGTCAGAAAGGATCACCAAGTCATTGATAGATCAACGCAGATCAAGTAAGACCATAGAAACCATTGAGAAAAATGGTGAATGACGTTCTCTAAAGTTCTAGCTGTCCTTACCATCCTCTATAGACTATAGAGAACATCTGGAATATAGAGAATCGACTATACCAATGGCACAAGCGTCACTTACTGATGCTAGCTGTTTTGCAGTCTTTTGCGATGATTCTTGAATGGGAATGGATACTATAGTGTTCCCCATATGCTTAGATGGAAGAAAAAACCATAGACTAGTTATGGTCTTCGATGGAAGTCAGAAAGGATCACCAAGTCATTGATAGATCAACGCAGATCAAGTAAGACCATAGAAACCATTGAGAAAAATGGTGAATGACGTTCTCTAAAGTTCTAGCTGTCCTTACCATCCTCTATAGACTATAGAGAACATCTGGAATATAGAGAATGGACTATGCTAATGTCACAAGTGTCACTAACTGGTACTAGCTATTTTACAGTCTTTTGCGATGATTCTTGAATGGGAATGGATACTATAGTACTCCCCATGTGTATGATGGAAGAAAAAACCATAGACTAGTTATGGTCTTCGATGGAAGTCAGAAAGGATCACCAAGTCATTGATAGATCAACGCAGATTAAGTAATACCATAGAAACCATTGAGAAAAATGGTGAATGACGTTCTCTAAAGTTCTAGCTGTCCTTACCATCCTCTATAGACTATAGAGAACATCTGGAATATAGAGAATCGACTATACCAATGGCACAAGCGTCACTTACTGATGCTAGCTGTTTTGCAGTCTTTTGCGATGATTCTTGAATGGGAATGGATACTATAGTGTTCCCCATATGCTTAGATGGAAGAAAAAACCATAGACTAGTTATGGTCTTCGATGGAAGTCAGAAAGGATCACCAAGTCATTGATAGATCAACGCAGATCAAGTAAGACCATAGAAACCATTGAGAAAAATGATGAATGACGTTCTCTAAAGTTCTACCTGTCCTTACCATCCTCTATAGACTATAGAGAACATCTGGAATATAGAGAATGGACTATGCTAATGTCACAAGTGTCACTAACTGATACTAGCTATTTTGCAGTCTTTTGCGATGATTCTTGAATGGGAATGGATACTATAGTACTCCCCATGTGTATGATGGAAGAAAAAACCATAGACTAGTTATGGTCTTCGATGGAAGTCAGAAAGGATCACCACGTCACGTTGATAGATCAACGCAGATCAAGTAAGACCATAGAAACCATTGAGGAAAATAGTGAATGGCGTTCTCTAAAGTTCTAGCAATCCTTATCCTCCTCTCCAGACTATTGAGAAGATCTGGAACTTAGAGAAGCGATTATGCTAGAGACACAAGCATCACTTACTGATGCTAGCTGTTTTGCAGTCTTTTGCGATGATTTTTGAATGGGAATGGAGACTATAGTGTGCTTAGATGGAATTGCTTAGAGAGAAGCCATGGCGGAGATAAATGAAAATCAGCTCTCAGAATCACCTTCAACTGCATTAATAGTTTGAGATGGTAATGGAACTATAAAAAGAAGAATATTACAATACGCTAACAGGTATCAGTGTCTTAATCCTAATTAATGCCACTATCAATTTAAATCTATCTTCAACAAGAGCGTAAAAAATCAAATTTATTCTGTACGTTGTAGCAGGAGCAGGTATTAATGCAAATCGACGCCACCCTCTTTAATGTACGTTAAAAAATGGTTAATGAAAGAAAGAAACGAGAAAGTAAAGATAATTGCTTTTTTCGAAAATAAATGTCAGTAAAGAAAATAAAATTTTAACATTTTTAGTACCTTTCGGAAAATTGCATTTCACACACTAATTTATATAAATTACATCCTTTAAACTGTACAAGGGACTTGCTTTTTTTAATCCTCTCACGAAATGTTAAAAAGCAACAGGATAAAAATCTAACGTCGATTTAATTAAATTTTAACTTGATATAATTTTAATTTAATAAAAAAAGAGGTTTGAAATAAATGAGTAAAAAAAGGTTACAAATTTATTAATTTTAGCTTGTAATGGGGTAGATATTTAACATTTGAAAATTGTTATAATTTTTTAGGAATCGTTCGAGTGCTTGGGATTTTTGCGCACGGATATCTAAAAGACTATAAGAAATAAAGAAAAAGTAAATAGAAACAATCTAATAGGGAATTTAATAAGCTTTCATTTTGCTAAGTTTAAGTTTTTTTGTAGGACTTGCCGTTTTCGAAATATAAGCAAAAACCCCAAAAACGGGACCTTTCCACCATCCTCTCTCCCTTAGCCATAGAGCTAGGACTGGAGACTTTTAGTATTTTTACCTCCTAACTACACCAAAGTTCAAACACATTTCTGAAGAAAAAATATTCCACCCGCTTCCGTATCCTCTACAACCCATTCGTAAAATATTTTAGCATTTTTTAACCAATAATAATAATAATAAACTAGATAATAGTTGATTTGGTTTAGAAGGAAAAAAGTTAATTTGAATTGATCAATTAAGGTTTCTATTTAAGCAAACTGTTTGATACAGTCTATAGTGTATAAGTTCGATCATTTAGAAAAACCAATAAACCGAAGCGAAATTAGGATTAACAAACCTGAAACTAACTTTTGCTAATTATCGTTTTGTGTTTTAGATCTACTTTAAAGCTTGAGCTTATTAGCATCACTCTCAAGTTTTGTTTATAATAATAACGTTTCAGTAAAGTAATACAAAATTTTGTATAACAAAGGATATTGTTGTACTCAAAATACTTTCTTTTCACTATTTTTGTTATGTACGTATTTTAGCTAATGAGTAGAAAGCGGAAGCGGACTTATGTGCAGATTAATTTTTTTAAAAGTGTCGTATACAGGGTTGCATCGGATTAACCCAGAAATATAAAATTAACAATTTAGTTTTCCGACTGTAGTTTGAAAACGGTTTAATTTATAATAAATAGTCTTTGGAAAATTTTTCAAGAGGTCAAAAGAGCTACCAAATGATACTAAACTCGACATTTTATCACAACGACGCTAGGCGTCGCGACGTTTAACTTTTTATATTTTTACGATTATCTATTGTTTTTTGACAGAAAATGACTCAAGTCAGGCTTGTCTAAATTCGAATACCACACGAGAACTTAATTTACGTAACTTTTCTAAGGTATGTTATGTTACGTTATGTTAACATGTTACTTTTCGTTATTTTTTAAGATGAAAAATAACGACTAAAAACAATAAAGACGTAACATAACATACTCTAGAAAAGTTGAGTAAGTTTAGAAAAGTACAAGACGGAAAGTTCTCGTTTGGTATCCGAATTTAGACAAGCCAATTGTAAAACACAATAGGTTACCATAAAAAAATAAAAAGCTGAACGTCGCGACGCCTAGCGTCGATGTGATAAAATGTCGAGTTTAGTATCGTTGGATAGCTCTTTTGACCTCCTTAATGGAGAAAATAATATAATAGATATAGGACATAAAGGCATTAGATACACCTCGTATTTGACAAATACACAAATTGCATAAATTCCGTTCTCTACTAATTACTATTAAATGTAAACCTTTTTTTCGGTATGTCAAGAAAGTGGAATGTAAAGAGAAATTGTGATTTCAATTTCGGAAGCTTTTAGCTCATTCTTATTCGTATTCCTTCAAGTTCGCAGCAGTCACAAAAGCACTGTTTGCTTTACCGATTTATATCCTGCTACATTCTGACTTGTCTTTTACCCCTTTATTTAAATACTGTACGTCTGCCGGATGGAAATGCCAATAATGATGTACTCTACAGTTTATAAATAACCATTTAAATTTTAACTTTAGAAAATTTTAAAGTTTACGCTTGTTATATAAATTTACATATTTCGTAAATATTGGGTTTTTGAATTAACAATTTCGTTAATTAAAATTAAAGGTTTTCTCGCAATAATTATTATTAATTTTAAAGCTATTTTAGTTGATGTTCAAACTGGGTGTGTTTGCATACATGCAAATATCTGTTTATTAAAATATGCATTATCTAATAAGACCTAGAGGATAAATAAACAATGAACTTTTAGCAGTAGTTGGTTTTGCAACAGATCCTTTATGATTCTTGCTAAAAGTGTTGTAAGTTGTAATCCTCTTCCCTGTACCTACATAGTGAGCTATGATTGCAACATACACGCTTATTAAAAGATCTGCAATTTAACTCAGACTCCAACGCACGTGAACTTTGGGAAAATAACCCACAATTGCAGAAAAAATAATTTAATGGAATATAAAAACAATTTTCGTAGCTTTTCAGTGGAAGCCTGAAAAGGTAGTGTTAGTGTATGGTAGTGTTAGCCCCATAATTTTACTTCTAATGAAAATTCTAGAGCTCGAAATTCTCTATTAAAACCCGCAAAAATATTTGTCCTAGGTGTTATAGTAAATTTCTGAAACTTAATTAAAGTTGAAAAATTATAATTAGTCAAATTCAACAGCTCACTGTGCCTCATCTTAACGCTCTAGCTTTAGTAGTGGTCTGACGATAATTTTACTTTTAATGGAAATTATAGAGCTTAAAATTATCTATCAACACACACACAAATATTTGTCTTAGCTGTCATAATTAATTATTTTAAGTTCAATTCTAGAACTCACTAAGCCTCATCTCGAGACTCTTGCTTCGTAAGAAGTGGTCTGACGGTAATTCAACCTCTAATCAAAATTATAGAGTCGAAAATTCTCTATAGAAGCACATAACGACATTTATCCTGTCCTAGCTGTCATAATTAATTTATGATAATTAATCAAATTTGAACAATTATTTTAAGTTCAATTCTAGAACTCACTGTGCCTCATCTCGAAACTCTAGCTTCTTAACCCGGCATCCGACAGGTGGGGTGTGACAAACCCAAAACCTAAAATAACCGTTTCGTATATCTGTAGTCAATTTTTTTGGAAAGTCTAAGTATTTTATATCGTCAGGTACATTATATTAATCAGTAAAACAAAAATTTTTGCCAAAAAGACTTTACTTTGGCTTCATAACACAAATTACAAATTATAACGTATTTTTTTCGCTAAGAAACAAAGCAGTTAACTATTTATTTTCTATAAAATGTTTGAAACATACAAATAATTTAAAAAAACACAAAATTAAAAAGGCAATTCTATATTTTTCAATAAAAAAATCCGCATGTAATTTAATCCAATAGCAAGAAAGTTATTAGTTGTTAAAGTTAATACAATTTTGCCATGTGTGTGAGAGAAACAGATATATAAAAATGCGTCAAAAACTTCACACCCGCACTTAATTTTTCAATTTTGAGCCCAAGGACATTATGAAATCCTCTCGTGTTGATTAGACCTTCTCCTTTTGGGAAGTGGTTTGGGATTTTCACCCAAAACATAAATAAAAAAAAACTCACGAGTTCCGACAGGTGGGGTGTGACAAATCCAACTCGGTTTTGAAACAGTACTACTGCCACAATCTCAATTTTTTGACTGCGGTGTTTGCTTTAATATGTAGAATAATATGTTTTTGAAAGCTATTGAGGCCCTGTACGCGATTGAAGCGATATTTGAATGTTTGCTATTCAGTTTTCGAGCGCTGGGGTTTGTCACACCCCACGTGTCGGATGCCGGGTTAACAAGTGGTCTGACGGTAATTCAACCTCTAATCAAAATTATAGAGTCGAAAATTCTTTATCGAAGCACATAACGATGTTTGTCCTGTCCTAGCTGTCATAATTAATTTATGATAATTAATAAAATTTGAACAACTATTTTTAGTTCAATTCTAGAACTCACTGTGCCTCATCTCGAGACTCTAGCTTCTTAAGAAGTGGTCTGACGGTAATTCAACCTCTAATCAAAATTATAGAGTCGAAAATTCTCTATTGAAGCACATAACGATGTTTGTTCTGTCCTAGCTGTCATAAGTAATTTATGATAATTAATCAAATTTGAACAATTATTTTAAGTTTAATTCTAGAACTCCCTGTGCCTCATCTCGAGACTCTAGCTTCTTAAGAAGTGGTCTGACGGTAATTATATCTCTAATCAAAATTATTGAGTCGAAAATTCTCAATCGAAGCACATAACGATGTTTGTCCTGTCCTAGTTGTTATAATTAATTTATGATAATAAATCAATTTGAACAATTACTTTAAGTTCAATTCTAGAACTCACCGTGCCTCATCTGGAGACTCCAGCTTCTTAAGTAGTGGTCTGACGGTAATTCGACCTCTAATCTAAATTATAGAGTCGAAAATTCTCTATCAAAGCACATAACGATATTTGTCCTGTCCTAGCTGTCATAATTAATTTATGATAATTAATCAAATTTGAGCAATTAGTTTAAGTTCAATTCTAGAACTCATGGTGCCTCATCTCGAGACTCTAGCTTCTTAAGTAGTGGTCTGACGGTAATTCGACCTCTAATCTAAATTATAGAGTCGAAAATTCTCTATCAAAGCACATAACGATATTTGTCCTGTCCTAGCTGTCATAATTAATTTATGATAATTAATCAAATTTGAGCAATTAGTTTAAGTTCAATTCTAGAACTCACTGTGCCTCATCTCAAGGCTCTAGCTTCTTAAGTAGTGCTCTGACGGTAATTCAACCTCTAATCAAAATATAAAGTCGAAAATTCTCTATCGAAGCACATAACGATGTTTGTCCTGTCCTAGCTGTCATAATTAATTTATGATAATTAATCAAATTTTAACAATTATTTTAAGTTCAATTCTAGAACTCACCGTGCCTCATCTGGAGACTCCAGCTTCTTAAGTAGTGGTCTGACGGTAATTCGACCTCTAATCTAAATTATAGAGTCGAAAATTCTCTATCAAAGCACATAACGATATTTGTCCTGTCCTAGCTGTCATAATTAATTTATGATAATTAATCAAATTTGAGCAATTAGTTTAAGTTCAATTCTAGAACTCACTGTGCCTCTTCTCGAGACTCTCGCTTCTTAATTAGTGGTCTGACGGTAATTCTACCTCTAATAAAAATTGTAGACCTGAAAATTGTCTAACGACACACAAAAAATTAATTCTCTTAGCTGTCATAATTAATTTATGAAAATTAATCAAATTTGAGCATTTATTATAAGTCCAATTTTAAAATTCACTGCGCCTCATCGAGACTCGAGACTCGAGCTTCTTAAGTGTGTGCTCCCAACGGCGGTACTCGCCTCACGGGGACTAGAGGCATAATAGTAGTGGCCCAGGTGGGGACCTTTAGCAATAATTGTATGAAATTAATTCTGATTGGCCTCCATAGCCATACTAAGAGTATTTCATCAAGAGTCTGCCATCTCGTCTATCTTCTGTCTGTCTATTCGCCCGTATGTCTTACTATCTGTCTAAGTCTGCCTGGCCCTCTAGCTATTTGTAAATAAAAACACAAAAAGCGTTGATAAAATCCAGATTGTTGTCTTTTATGTCCTAACCTCACTATAATTAAAAATTACATTTTACATTAATGTAATTAAAATTATATTATTTCTAATATGAAAACTATTTTGGTTGATTCAACTAATTAGATTAAATTATTCAATCAGTCGCGTCTGTGTATTAGAACAATAACGTTACAGTAATTAGTAATTATCAATAGCTATACACACACTCAAGTGTATAATTAATAAAACATTACACCCTTGCAGTATATTGCATTACATATTAGAGAGTAGTGTTTCTATTAAAGTCAAAAAGAACTTTCTATACAGTGTGGGTGTCGTACAAACGACAATTTTTTTAGAGAGCGTTTCGTTACATTTTGACTATATTCAATTTTGTTATTTTTGCTGTCATGGCATTCTATGTTTTCCAGTTCTCGTGATCTTACCACTTTCCTTCTTATAGCACCTCATTTTTAATTAGTTGCTTCATACCTCGAATCCAGCTTGCTCGGGACCTCTCTCTTCTTATTTTCTTCTTACTTTGGCTTATTCTGCGAACGATCCTTCCCACTTTCTTGTATATTGCTACATGCCTACGTTTTCTAAAAATTCCTCGATCGGATGTTACCCATTAAAGTTGCTATGTAGTACACCAGGAGATTTTGAGTCATTTATTTTACCAAAACTTAGAAAGCCAACCTACCTCTTCCGATGGTTCTTCGACTTTCCTGCTTATCGAGACACAGATTGATTTATCAGAACTCAAGAAATAAGGATTGTCCTTTGAAAGTTTCATCAGTTTTCTTGTCTTTGGTGTGACAAATTGAAACTTACTCTCGGTCTTGAGTGAGAGTTGAATTTGTTCCACCCTGTATATAACTAATAGTAAACATTAATAATATTTGAATGGTAGAACAAATTAGAGACTTTATTATAACGTTACGTAGGTATAATATAATAAATTTTGAAGTGTTGAAGTTTGCAAAACACTCCTTGACGAAATATTCCATCAAAGGGATTCCTATAAACAGAGAAGAGAATAATGTTTCCGGTATTTGCTTCAGGTGTTTATGAATAATTACAAACAAACTTATTGCGGTTAAATTCAACTTAGGACATTTGACGTAATTGGACAATTGTTTTAATATAATATGGAGAAATTTCGATGAAACAGATGGCTCTCTCTAATGGTACCTATGTTATATGTTATGTAGTTTATAAGGGTGCGAGCGAAATGGAGAAATTAGAGCTTTAAATTTAATTAGCCAAAATTTCATATTGTTCTTGAAGGTCATCAAAATCCACTTCTAAACCAAACGTTTAATTATTAATTAATCTTGGGATTAAATTTAAGATTAAATAATCGGTTTGTTGCAAAATTTGGTTAAGATATCAACTTTCTAAAATATTATGTTAGTAATATAAAGGATCAAAATTCTTGTACTAACTATGTAAGTAAGTATAAGCGCGACTATAAGAGAAGAGGGTTGCTTAATGATTTTAAGAAGTTTAGATCGAAATTCAGTTAAAATTGTATAGGGTCAAAGTAGTTTCAAGAATGTTGATAAAGGATGATTAATTACAAAGGCAAATTATGTTGTCTTTTATTTTTGTTTCATTTTATAAGCAAAAATCAATATTATTTTTGCTTTAATAATTAATTTTCTTTTTCAATTTTCATATTCCATTTTTAATTCAACATTAATTGTAATTTATTAAATTTGTTAATACCGACACGAAAGTGACTGCTATATAAACTTAAATGTATTTAGATTCCGCGGTTTGAACCTGAGGACCTCCTTAAGGAGCCGTCTGACGCTAATTTTACCACTAATGAAAATTATTAAGCAGAAAATTCTCTATAAAACCACATAAAAATATTTGTCGTAACAATATTCGTCCTAGCTGTTAGAATTAATTTATGAAAATTAATCAAACTTGAAAAATGATAATAAGTTGTCAAATTCTACAACTCACTGTGCATCATCTTGAGGCTCTAGCTTCTTAAGTAGTGATTTGACGGTAATTCTACTTCGAAGGAAAATTATAGAGCAGAAAATTCGTTATTGAAACACTCATATATAATACCACTAGTGCTCGAAGTTATGTCGACAATTTTAAGTCTATATCACGAGTGTTTATTATGCTTGAATATTAATAACACGAGTGCGTAGCACGAGTGATATTATCAAGCTTAATCAACACGAGTGATATAGACGTAAAAATTGTCTACATAACTTCGAGAACGAGTGGTATTCGAAAGACAATTCAATGAATAAAAATTATTGTAAATAAATTAAGTGACCATTGACTTTATTTTCAAAAAATATTTTGTTATTTATTTTTCGTCAAACGTCAAAATCGCTTTAAATACGTAAGGTCGTAGTAAAAATGTTTGTAAAAATGAGATTTGGGGATAATAATGAGGAAGATATCAATAAAACTGTTGAGAAAAGTGTCATTAATAATATAATCCTATTTTTTCGAAAACCGCTCAAGGCGGTGCTCAGAAATTAACTGAAAGCAAATGGTTAATACCTAATACAAGTAATTTGGATATGTGTCCTGTAAGGTAAAACGTTCTTCTTATATACTACAAATTTATCAGGTAATTACTATCGCAGTTTATCAAAGTAAATAATTATTTCAGATTATACTACAAATTTATTTTAAAAAGAGGCGCTAAGATTAGGGCTGGTCGACTGTTTGCAACTCCAAATACCCTCTGGAAAAATGGGAACCTTGGGAACAAAATTTAAAATTACCTTCTACTTATGACCTTTTGCACCGATTTTAGTTTAAGTGACAAATAAATTATATTTTTACAACTTATGTGCATAAACTATCTGTCAGTAAATATATAAACGGTGCAAACCCCCATTAGTGTTATAATGTTAAATAAATAATATATTAAATTAATATTAAATTTTTTTCGACATCTGCCTTGTGTGTAAATTATTTAGAATCTAAAATTTATATAAAATTTCTATTTCACAACTGTAATAACCTTAAAAACTACCCTCAAAATTAGAGGAAAGAAATCCGCTTGATTACAAACTGTCATATTTAACTGTTCTATATGACTGTCCAAAATTGTCGAAATAACCACTAGTGGAATTGTCGACAATTCATACACGTGCAATTTTCGATACAGTTCACATCCATTGGTTGAGAATCAACGAATACTATCACTTGATTGGCTGATTTATGACACTTGACGTATGAATTGAATTGTCAAAAATATTTTTCTTAGCTGTCATAAATAATTTTTGAAAATTTCTCAAATTTCAAAATTATTGTAAGTCGAATTCTACAACTCACTGTGCATCATCTTGAGGCTCTAGCTTCTTAAGTAGTGATTTGCCGGTAATTCTAATTCAAATGAAAACTATAGAGCAAAAAATTCTTTATTGAAACACACTAAAATATTTTTCTTAGCTGTCATAAATAATTTATGAAAATTATTTAAATTTCAAAATTATTGTAAGTCGAATTCTACAACTCACTGTGCATCATCTCGAGGCTCTAGCGTCTTAAGTAGCGATTTGACGGTAATTCTACTTCGAATGAAAATTATTGAGCAGAAAATTCGTTATTGAAACACACAAAAATATTTTTCTTAGCTGTCATAAATAATTTATGAAAATTATTCAAATTTCAAAATTATTGTAAGTCGAATTCTACAACTCGCTGTGCAGCATCTTGAGGCTCTAGCTTCTTAAGTAGTGATTTGACGGTAATTCTACTTCGAATGAAAATTATAGAGCAGAAAATTCTTTATTGAAACACACTAAAATATTTTTCTTAGCTGTCATCAATAATTTATGTAAATTATTCAAATTTCAAAATTGTGGTAAGTCGAATTTTACAACTCACTGTGCATCATCTCGAGGCTCTAGCTTCTTAAGTAGTGATTTGACGGTAATTCTACTTCGAATGAAAATTATAGAGCAGAAAATTCTTTATTGAAACACACTAAAATATTTTTCTTAGCTGTCATCAATAATTTATGTAAATTATTCAAATTTCAAAATTGTTGTAAGTCGAATTCTACAACTCACTGTGCATCATCTCGAGGCTCTAGCTTCTTAAGTAGTGATTTGACGGTAATTCTACTTCGAATGAAAATTATAGAGCAGAAAATTCTTTATTGAAACACACTAAAATATTTTTCTTAGCTGTCATCAATAATTTATGTAAATTATTCAAATTTCAAAATTGTTATAAGTCGAATTTTACAACTCACTGTGCATTATCTCGAGGCTCTAGCTTCTTAAGTAGTGATTTGACGGTAATTCTACTTCGAATGAAAATTATAGAGCAGAAAATTCTCTATTGAAACACACTAAAATATTTTTCTTAGCTGTCATCAATAATTTATGTAAATTATTCAAATTTCAAAATTGTTGTAAGTCGAATTCTACAACTCACCTTGCATCATCTCGAAGCTCTAGCTTCTTAAGTAGTGATTTGACGGTAATTCTACTTCGAATGAAAATTATAGAGCAGAAAATTCTTTATTGAAACACACTAAAATATTTTTCTTAGCTGTCATCAATAATTTATGTAAATTATTCAAATTTCAAAATTGTTGTAAGTCGAATTCTACAACTCACTGTGCATCATCTCGAGGCTCTAGCTTCTTAAGTAGTGATTTGACGGTAATTCTACTTCGAATGAAAATTATAGAGCAGAAAATTCTTTATTGAAACACACTAAAATATTTTTCTTAGCTGTCATCAATAATTTATGTAAATTATTCAAATTTCAAAATTGTTGTAAGTCGAATTTTACAACTCACTGTGCATTATCTCGAGGCTCTAGCTTCTTAAGTAGTGATTTGACGGTAATTCTACTTCGAATGAAAATTATAGAGCAGAAAATTCTCTATTGAAACACACTAAAATATTTTTCTTAGCTGTCATCAATAATTTATGTAAATTATTCAAATTTCAAAATTGTTGTAAGTCGAATTCTACAACTCACTGTGCATCATCTCGAAGCTCTAGCTTCTTAAGTAGTGATTTGACGGTAATTCTACTTCGAATGAAAATTATAGAGCAGAAAATTCTTTATTGAAACACACTAAAATATTTTTCTTAGCTGTCATCAATAATTTATGTAAATTATTCAAATTTCAAAATTGTTGTAAGTCGAATTCTACAACTCACTGTGCATCATCTCGAGGCTCTAGCTTCTTAAGTAGTGATTTGACGGTAATTCTACTTCGAATGAAAATTATAGAGCAGAAAATTCTTTATTGAAACACACTAAAATATTTTTCTTAGCTGTCATCAATAATTTATGTAAATTATTCAAATTTCAAAATTGTTGTAAGTCGAATTCTACAACTCACTGTGCATCATCTCGAGGCTCTAGCTTCTTAAGTAGTGATTTGACGGTAATTCTACTTCGAATGAAAATTATAGAGCAGAAAATTCTTTATTGAAACACACTAAAATATTTTTCTTAGCTGTCATCAATAATTTATGTAAATTATTCAAATTTCAAAATTGTTGTAAGTCGAATTCTACAACTCACTGTGCATCATCTCGAGGCTCTAGCTTCTTAAGTAGTGATTTGACGGTAATTCTACTTCGAATGAAAATTATAGAGCAGAAAATTCTTTATTGAAACACACTAAAATATTTTTCTTAGCTGTCATCAATAATTTATGTAAATTATTCAAATTTCAAAATTGTTGTAAGTCGAATTCTACAACTCACTGTGCATCATCTCGAGGCTCTAGCTTCTTAAGTAGTGATTTGACGGTAATTCTACTTCGAATGAAAATTATAGAGCAGAAAATTCTTTATTGAAACACACTAAAATATTTTTCTTAGCTGTCATCAATAATTTATGTAAATTATTCAAATTTCAAAATTGTTGTAAGTCGAATTCTACAACTCACTGTGCATCATCTCGAGGCTCTAGCTTCTTAAGTAGTGATTTGACGGTAATTCTACTTCGAATGAAAATTATAGAGCAGAAAATTCTTTATTGAAACACACTAAAATATTTTTCTTAGCTGTCATCAATAATTTATGTAAATTATTCAAATTTCAAAATTGTTGTAAGTCGAATTCTACAACTCACTGTGCATCATCTCGAGGCTCTAGCTTCTTAAGTAGTGATTTGACGGTAATTCTACATTTAATGAAAATTATAGAGCAGAAAATTCTCTATCAAAACCCTTAAAAATATTTGTATTAGCTGCTATAATTAATTTTTGAAAATTAAAGAAATTTGAAAAATGTAGTCCAAGTCTACAGCTCACTGTGCCTCTCGAGGCTCTAGCCCCTTAAGGTCTTAGACTCTTGGCTTAGCACGTTAGCACTCTCTTCTGAAGTCTTCTAATACTCCATGAAGTCAATCCATTTCCTTCACTTAACTTTATAATTTTATGTAATTTATTATTACGCAAACTAGTTTTGATCTAAAGGGACGTCCGGAAATTAAAATTTTAAATTAAACGTTTGAAAGTGAGAAAAAAATTATTAAGAAGTGAGAAGAGTGTATTGTAGTGCGCCTTCATCGCTAATTCGTTTTCATTTTTCTTTTATGTTATACTGAAGAGTTTGAAATAAAAATGCGTCATAATTATATTCATAAGATACATAAAATGTATTTTATACGACAGCTTTTATTTGAAATTCTTCTAGAAGGAAAATTACATTTCCAATTCATGAAACGGGGTAGCAAAAGGCAAAAGCGTTTAAGTTATGAAAATTCTACTCTTCTTATAACCTAAGAAAAAATTACGCCATGGCCGTCTATAATTCGGAAGCAAAGACGCTTTTTACATTGTACAAAGTGCAGGCTTTTGTAATGTATTGTAAGTTGTTGTTTTAGGATCTTGATCTTTGTGATCGAAAAGAAAAGAAAAAAAAGGAAAGCGTTGGGGGAAAAGTGATATTTTAAGTGTTATGCCACATATTTTTCTTTTCTTTATTTAAATTTTATTATTTTACTTCCCTCGTTTTGTGGTCAACCCAACGTGGAATAAGTTGTTGAGGAAATGATATAGGAAAACTATACAATTTTCCTTTTCCCTACCACTTGGATAGACCCTCAAACTTTTTTTCTTCTCTCTCTATTCATTTGAATAATAATTTTACTCAACCCCGTATTATTATTTTCTTACATTTTCATTTTAAATATTTTAATACGTACGCATTTTCGCATAATGCGAAATAAAAGTATAATCTTATAGGTAGGTGTGATGCAAAAACGTGATAAATATTAAATTTTTTCTCCTCTTTTCTTTTAAAAAGGTAAAATGATTTATGAATTTTAAGAGTAAAAGTATATTTTCTTTTTGTAACCTCTTTTAATATGTTTGGTTTTTAGCGAAATGTCTATTATTAACATTTGGCGCTAGCAATTCTTATACGAAATGACTTGTGTTTTGAAATGATATATGTTACGTGAGAAAATTTATTTTGTCCAAAATATGATTTAAAGACTTTCTTTCTACTGGATAATATTTAAGATACAACAAAAATTATATTACTTCTACAGCAAGAAAGTTTTTTGTTTATAGCTTACAACAAACATCAAGTGGTTACGGAATAAATGAAAAGTTGCTCAAGGTTGTAACGAGCCATAATTCCTTCACGAGACGATTAAAGTTACAACCCTCAAGATTTCCACTTTGCTTAATTTAGAATAATAATTTAATTTTAGTTTCTTATAGTTGTGCCAATAATCCATAGCCATAGCATAGCGCTTGCCACGGGACTTTACGCGGTAAGATGGTCAAAATAAGTTAGTGATGATTATAATGTAATATAACTGACCATATAGCCCATAACCCGCTCAAATAGACTTCGAAACGAAGGGTGAAATGGAAAAAATTATTAACAGCATTTTGTTGCTGAAATGAGATAGGAGAGACCTCCTTGGGTAATGATGATGTAATGAAAATGCAACACCTCTACCTCCTGAGCTAACTTCAAGAAAGGGGCAAAAGTGTGACTAATTCTAGGTTTTAGAAGTTTTCTTCAAAATTATGTAATTTAGAGAAAAATTATTATTTCAAGGTAAATAATTTGTACAAAAGAAGTTTTCGATTGAACGTTTTTCAGCAAAATGAGACTGAGTCTAGTTACCTCGGGTCCCCCTAATTATTTTCATTAAATTTCATTTTTTATTAACGTCCCTGTATCTGCTTGTAAACAGTACGAATTGTTATACGAGGCCGGTCGCTTCGTTCCATGAAAATGCGGCAGGGTCGGCCGCGTCGAATTCCAGTACCACCGATAAATCAAATATTTAATTTCTGGCATCCCAAATTCAGTTTACTACCTCCTTGAAATTGTTTAAGTCCTTAAGACTCAGGGCCCTAACTCCTTAATTCAGTTCTTTAATTATCTTTAGTTATCTCATTCAGTAGTTTAATGGCATTAAAATTGTCGTTTAAAGAAGTAATAACCATGGTATAGCGATGAGATTAGCGTGGTTCGGAAGCTACTGTTTGCGCGTAGCCAGTCCTTATCAAATATTGATAACATTTACGTTAATTAAAATTTTATTAATTAACCGTGAAGTTGATAAGTCTTGCGTTGGTAAGCGAGGTGTCGACGTTCCCATTTACAACCAAGTCCACGCAGCGCTTTCATTGGTTCTCTGCCTTAAGTGGTGGCGAAGCTATAAGTAGAAGTGCCGTTCAATAAATAAAGGAGTCTGGTGTGGTCTTCGAGTGCAGCGCAACGTTCCTCGTATTTACCCAGCGATATCCGTTCACTTCTCTTCCCTCTTAGCTTACTATAAGTGTTTGATTCCAACCCCCCTTTCTTTTGCGTAATCGCAAAGTTTGTATACTCGAAACCACCAGAGAAATTTACCCCGGTGTGGTAGCTCTTCGTTGGTGGCTCCAAGAGCGGTATTCGGAGTCAGGCCTTCGCCGTATTCCTATCTCACTGTGTGCGTGGTAGCTCCTCGTTGGTGGCTCTACGAGCCGTCCTCGGAGTCAGGCCTCCGCCCTGTTCCTATCTCACTGTGTGTGTGTTTTTTTCAAAATTTTTTCTTAATAATTACTTTCCTATTACCTAACCATAAAACCTCAGTTATACAAGAACAACTAAAATCCTTATTCCTAAAAGCAAGTGTTTTGAGTACCACTACTACTTCTCTCTGTTCGGCGAACAGAAGCAACTAAGCCACGCCCAAAATATGCGCGCGATATTAGAATAGAATTTTTCTATTGGTCGAATTTAGAAAGTAGAGTTTATAACAGTTCACACGCGTCAACATTATTTGACAGAAATTTTTGGGGGGTGACTTAGCTGCATTTGTTCGCTGAATAGAGTCTACTATTACTAAAACGACTTTTTATACTAAAAAAAACCTTGTTGATTCCATCTTGTTAAAATTTTGATTTTACTTTCGCAAATTTTAAAAAATTGCAGCTGTCGACATACTAAATTGTAAGTAAGTGTTCCACTATCCAAGAAACAATATATTGTGGTCCTTCTTAAAAATATTCGAATGTCTAAGGCCGTGTTAACATTATTTAATTTAATATGTTAATAATGGTATTATCAAAAGTGTAATTTTCTTTAAATTTAGTATTTTGCTATTTTTGTAACCTATATTTAGTTTATTACAGTTGGACCCTGTTACTAAATTAAATAATTTAAGAATTTAAAAATGTCACAAATTACAGAGGATATGGCTAGTTGTTGAAAAGATCAATAAAAAAATTAACTGGGACAGAGTCAGATAATTTGAAGTATGTCTTTGGGTGTAAACCAAAAGTAAAAGTTATAGTACTTATACAGAAAATGTTAAGAACAATATTTTAAATCGCACATCCCCGTGGTAGACGGTTCAGAAGATAATGAGACTTTCGTGTAAAAAATCGTAACGTCACAAGGACAACTACAACTAGTGGATAAATGGTGACTGATTCGTCAGCCATCTTGGGTCCTGCGTTTAAGTGACGTTTTATGTAATAAACATAACATACATACAGAGTGATCGATTTGGGAACTGCTTTATCGGCCTTATGCAAATGTCACTTTAACGTAGGATCCAAGATGGCTGACGATTCAGCTCTAGAGGCCTTGCGATACCTAGTCGACGTGAAGTCACGAGAAGAGTCATAAATTGGGTATAGATAGATTATTCTTTCACAGTTAATTTTGTTTACCTTTTTATTGATTTTAACAGTTCTCTGTAATTTGTGACATTATTAAATTTGTAAATTATGTAATTTAATAACAGAGACCAGGCTGTAATAAAACCAATAAAACCAAATATAGATTACAAATACCAAAATACTAAACTTCAAGAAAATTACACGTTTGGTAATAGAATTATTAAATTAAATAATTTAAACCTGGCCTCCGACATTAATTTGAATATTTTTTAGAAGTTCCGATAGACGGAATGTAAAAAAAGCCCAATTTTAAATAACCACTTTATTAATTTTTTTTGGAGAGTGAACTACCTATGAGTATTTTTTCATAAGGTGTCACTTTTAGTGGCAAATTTGCAGAGTTTGACGAACGAGCATAGTGAGTTAAACAACTACAAAATTTGAATTTGGCTTTAAAAATATGAAGATCAATCTGATTCGACTTAATTCACAAAGACTACATACAATAGGTTTATTGAGACCTAACCAAACTATTATGCAAAAGATATTTGAGATATTGGTTAGCTTTGCTTTTGTATCGATGAGTGTTATATTAGCTATACAGTTTAAATACATTAAAAGAGACGACGTTGTGGAATTAATTTACAATTTTGAAGGTTTTGCCATAACTATGCAAGTAAGTAATTAAAAAACCGTTTTTACACAGCAACGATTGTATAGTCGAAGACGATATCGGATTCAATATTCTAGTGCGGTCGCTCAAGTCATACCCGGCCCTGATTGTCCAGCTGATGTGCTGATTTGATGAAGAAATAATTATAAGCGAGCAAAAACCGCCTTTTATACCATGTCCCTTTGTCGTATTTGATACTATACATTTTAAGAATTCCAAAATTGAATTCTAAATTAAAAACTTTTTTTCAGATCTGTGGACATGTAATTATTTGTGCAATAAACAGAAAAAAATTTCTCAAGCTAGTAGAATCATCGAATAAATTTTTGGATACAAAAAAATGTTCTGAATCAGTAACAATCGAAGTGAAGAAAACGTTTACATTAATGGAAGGTCTTTTTAAAGCTTTTCGAATACTTTCGTGGATTACGTTGGCTTCATTCACAATTTCTTGTATAGTTACGAAGAAGAAATTATGTTTTGGCACTTGGGCTGTGGAGGGTTACGATATTCTATATAAAGTAATTTATGTAGTCAACCCATTAACACTGGCTTATGAAATCATTTTGAAATCATCAAGTTTCGCCCATTTCTTTTTGACTATTTGTGCTACTGTACAAATGCAATTTAAAATATTACACCATCTTATAAGCAACATGAGTGTTGAAGATATAGACTCACCTGAAGCTAGGACAAAATACTATGAAGATCTGAAAGTTCATATTCAGCATCACGTTCTTTTACTAAAGTAAGGAGTTGCAAAGAAAAAAAACTTAATCATTTCTTTTAATTATTTCTAGGTACCTCAAATATTTCAAAAAATGTTTTTCTCCTTCACTTTTTTTGATATTCATAACAATGGCTCCTTATACTTCACAGCGCATTCTGAATATGAACTTCACAAGTTCATATCTTATCAGAAAGGTATAAAATTTACACAGGGTGTTATGGTTACTACGTTACAAGTTACCACATAGTACTCCTACTATTTTTTAGGGCAATTGTACTCAGCACTTATTAGTTTCAGCTTCCAAATAAAATGTAGATGCTTTATAGCTCTAACTGCTGGGGTATTCTATTTATGTCTCTTTTGCATTCCCATTAATAATATGTTATCAGAGGTAAAAACTAAATCGAAATGTTAATTTCTTTAAAAAACAATAAATTGTTCAAGTGTGGCGTTGTGGCAGATGCTGTTTACAAATCAAATTGGCATTCGAAATATTTCAAAACGCTCAAAGTTCCACACGAACTCATGATGCAAGTGTCTCAGCAACAAGTACGGTTTTTAGCCGGTGGCTTAATCGAATTTAATGCTACGGTTCTAAAAACTGTAAGTGACAATTCCATAATACTCAATTATATTAATAATAGTCCTATTAGTCTCTTTACAATGCTCAATGAAACTTTATTTTCAGCTATTTCAGTTTAGTATGTCGATAGTTGCAGTTATGAAAAATTTGCAAAAGTAAAATCAAAATTTTAACCCAATTTAAACAACAAGTTTTTATTATAGTGTAAACTTGTAAACAGTCGTTTTAGTAGTAGTCAGGTCTGTTCAGCGATCAAATGCAACTAAGCCACCCCCACAAATTTCTGTTAAATAAGGTTGGCATGTCAATTATTTGGTATAAGTGTTATAAACCGTATTTTCAAAAATCGACCAATAGAACAATTCTATTCCAATATCGCGCGCTCTTTATATGCGTGGCTTAGTTGCATCTGTTCTCTGGACAGAGAGGAATAGTAGTGGGCACCTAAAACCTTTGTGTTTTTAGTAAATGATTGTAGTTACTCGCACGATTTAACTAATTATTCTCGTATAATACACAAATTATGAATAAAATATTTCAAATTATCAGTGAGTTTCATTTATACCATACAGCAATCATAACTATTGATTATGGCTGCCCTGGAAAGCATCACGTGGACTCCACCAAACTGATTTTTGTTTACTGTTAACTGTTCTTCTAATGTTTAATAACACTAGAGGATAGCTAGTCGCTAATTCAATGCTGAATTGTAAAGTACTGTGGCCAGCACTACGCTATGACTTCGTATTATTGCCACAAATGTGAATTTACGCACGTTGCTAAATAAAACACCCTAAATTTTCATGCCTCTTGTTTCTATTGCCTAAGGTTAGTTCAGCAAAATACGAAAAATAAGCTAAAACTATCTCAGTCCTCGATGAAGCCCAAATGTCGGTTAAAAATAATTTTCTTTTGTATGAAGCTTCAGGGTTGTTCTACTCTAGCACCTGCACTAAATTCGAAGTTCGTTGGATGTCTAGAACTGCTTCGTTAACCCTATGATGCATACGATTATTTTCGACGCATTCACATAATAGTCAAGGATTGTTTTCGAAAAAAAACGTTTCCATAACAATCCAAGCGGCTTTTCATGTAACATTTTGGTAACCAATATTTTCCCACTATTTCAACCCTGCTGAGTACGAAAATTGCGGTTACCAAAGCGAAATCTTAACCGGAAGCGTGATATTCAAGATGACGCCCACGATGTCTGCTTTGTTATTTTTTTATAGAATAATTATGGACATTGTGAGGAAACCCATTTTCTCAAGTGCGCGGAGTTCTTTAAATTTTTTTTATTATACTTACATTATAATCTGCCAATTTCACTCTAAAAAGCGTTCATAAAATCGTCTTTATAGCACAAGTGCTCTATAAAGTCGTCTAGGTAACAAGAATGATATTAACTGTTGTTCTCCAATGTAAACACAAAGCATCTCTGTGGCAACAAATACAGGGTGAGTCGGGAGGATCGCACCAAACGCCAGGGGTGTATCTTACACGTAAATATAAGACGAAAAAACCCAAAAGTTGTAATCCGATTTTTATTTGTTTTCAAGATACAGCGTTTTCACAAAATAACTTGCATCCATCGTGCAGTTGTGCTGATACTGCATGCGTATTTTACTGTTTGGGGGAACATCGTCTAACAGCCCTTGTAAATCATTTTGTAAGAATTCCAAATATTTATCTCCTCTTAGGCGAAACTATAGACGATATCACATCACACGTTTCAGAAAAACGATGCTGAAAAGTTGTTTCGACTTTTATGTGAGGATTTTCGTCGGACCATAAGTGGGAGTTGCGGGTATTGTTAATGTCATCATGGGTGAATGTGTTTTCATCGTTATACAGTATGTTCTTCTAAGTTAATGAAATTAATTTATCAAATATTTCAACTTTTAAGACGCTGTAACTCGAATACCAATAAAAATCGGACTACAACTTTTGGGTTTTTTCGTCTCATATTTACGTGTAAAATACACTCCTGGCGTTTGGTGCGATCCTCCCGACTCACCCTGTATATGTATCCAAAATCGACAAGTTTAATTTTCAAATATAGCAAAAATAAAAGTTATAGTACAGAACATTCTGAGAACAAATTTGCAAACTACACATCGCTGTGATGGGTCGTTCAAAAGATATAAAGTTATGTTTAGACTACATGATTTTTGCTATGCTTTTTCATATGACAAAATCTTTTCTTCAATCTCATGCAAATAGGAACCGCTCTATACTGAAATTCGTCTATTATTTTGCTATTATAGGCTCATTATATTTCTTATCACCAGAGTCATAAGAAAAATCTTATAGTGTAAAAAAAAAATATTGTCTATGACTAAATCGCATGAAAAATCATAGCAAAAGTCATTTAAGCCTTTCAATTAAAAATTCGTGACGTCACAAGAACAACTATAGCTACTATCAAAGAAAAGGTACCCTAAGGAACAAGAAACGAAACGAGCTCAAAATCCCATGTTAATTTTTTGCATAAGTTTTTAATGCGCATGTCCGCTGGATATGTCAGAAATTGCTCCTAAACCAATCATATCATCTAAAATACGAACGATTTTTTAAATATTTGAATAATTTGAAGTTTCAACTTCAAATCGTCAAAAACTTTACTACGCAGTATGTCAGATTAATATTCTACCATAGAATGTAGATAAACGATGTTTGTATATGCATCATTTTCTAGTGCGCATGATATCGCTTTCCAAGGTCTTTTTTAGAACAAGTGTGTCCTAATCGTGCATATTTATTAAATGCAATTACTATTGCTACAGGGTTAGGAGAAAGTATGGATCTAAGACTCAGTGTAATGAAATTTCGCATATGAGGGTACCGCTACATAGCGTATACGAAGGGCATATTTTTGTTTCTATTGAACTTCCGGTTTAACCAGAAACGGTACCAACTTCCTTATATTGAATGGAACACCCTGTATATTTTTGCATTCCCATTGAATGCGCCACATAGCGTTACCCTTATATCCACCATTTTATTACGATCACAAATTCCACTTATGATCCATACTTTCTCCTAATTCTGTATATATTTTTATACAAAAATATATTTTTGTTTAGTATGTCAATGATCTATTATGATCTTCGCATTAGGCGAAGACCAACTTTTTATTTTCCGTGTCGTTTCTTGTTCCTTATCCAATTCCAAGGGTATCTTTTCTTTGCTACTATATTAAAGGCAGCTGACTCGTCGATCATCTCGGTACTATGGTCCTGAACTTTTTTAAAGATAAGGGCGGAGCCAATGCGCTATAACGAAAATGTGTCTGATAAAATCTGGTCGCATAAATTTTAAATACACAGAGAGAGAGAGAGAGAGAGAGAGCACTCGCTCCCTCCATCTGTACTATCTGTACATTATTAAATTTGTAAATTATTTAATTTGATAACAGAGACCTAGACTGTAATAAAACCTAATGTAGATTACAGATACCAAAATACTAACCTTAATAGTTATTTACGAATCGAATGCAGGAAAACAATTTTCCCGCGTGAACGCGTTTTTGAAACATGAGCGACGTAGGAGCGAGTGCCTTCATTATTGCGTGAACGAGAGAAAATTGTTCACGCATGAGAATTGTACAATATTTTTTGTACTCACTGCTTCGAAAAAAACGCACTTTATAGCCGACCGGGAAACACTGAATCCCTGCCTACTACACTGGAAAGCAAACTGTCAAAACTACACAGGTTACTTCCCGATGTAGTAGACTGGGAAGCAGTGTGAAGCACCTATAAGTTTCCTTTAAATGATGTAAAAGTGTCACTTTTAGTGGCAAATCTGCAGAGTTTGACGAGCGAGCATAGTGAGTTTGACAAGAACAATATTTGAATTTCACTTTAGGAATATGGAGATCAGTCTGATCCGAGTTAATTTATAAAGACTAAATAGACTAAGTTCATTAAGACATAACCAAATTAATATGCAAAAAATATTGGTGATGTTGGTTAGCTTAACGAGACCACGTGGTCAAGTCTCTCCTAACAACTTCATTGAAATTTTAAGAAACACCACGTGGTTTCTTTATAGGTGATGCCGTCGCCACAACCGATATCCGATTTCGAACAACCATGGCATGTGGCATAAGTATACGTACGAAGAATTAGTCAACTGACGGTATTAGCTTAGCTAAAATTAGCTAAAGCTTTTAGTAACAATAATGGCCAGTTTAGTGGACTTATAATCAGATGTACTTCAGGGTAGTCCCAACCAATATTTTTTACAAAATGAAACTCACTAATTTCCAATATTTTATTTTTAAATTGTTTACACCGGTTTACGCTATAAAAAATTAAACAAAATTAAAGATCCATTCTAAGAAGTGCAAAGAGTTTTGACTCCGTACAAAGTACCTAGGTACCTACTACTCTGTTTACAGTGTTTACTATGGCTGTGTGGGTGGACGGCTGATGGCTCAATCAACCAATGGTGATATATCAAAACAAATTTGGGCATTTTTGTACCACTGCTACTATTATCTGTTCAGTAAACAGATGCAGCTTGGGCCACACTCAAAAAAAGCGCGCGATATTCGAACACAATTTTTCTATTGGTCGAATTCTGAAAAAACGTTTTATAACACTTACACAAAAATTGACATGCGTCAACTTTATTTGACAGAAATTTGTGGGGAGTGGCTTAGCTGCATTTGTTCGCTGAACCGGGTTTACTACTACTAAAACAACTATTTACTGGTTTACACTATAAAAAAGTTGTTGTTTCCATCTTAGTGCACTGCAATTAGACTGAAAAACCATTAAAAGTTTATTGCAGTGTACTATCTAGCTAAAATTTTGATTTTACTTTCGTAAATTTTTCATAACTGCAGCTATCGACATACTAAACTGAAGTATCTGAAAAAATGTTTCATTTAAGCATTGTAAAGAAAAGCAAAGTAAAGACTAATGGGATTTTTATTAATGTAGTGTAAGTGGAGGAGAGATGGATCAGTAGGAGAGACGGTCCAGCACTGATATTTTACAAACCGTTGCACCTACAACCCTGTTATTGCATCAGAATATAGAGAATGTTACTTCGTACGTGTGTCGACTTGAAAATACGTTAGATTTTTTATTCATATGAAGATATTAGAAATTTTTAAATAATACTGTTCGAAAAGTTTGTGCACAAGTTAACTTTGGATTGCGTCGCCGGGTTGGGGGTAAGTTTTTACTTATTTTTTATGCATAACTAAGAAGTATGATTGTTAAGAAACTCCCGTAATCTAAATTAACGTACGTCTGAGTTTGCAAAATATTACAAGATAATGGTTCGTATTTCTCCCGCTTAGAGTAGAGATGGACTAGGTGCAGGGAGGAGAGTTGGACTTATAATATCGCTATGGATGTATATTTTTTTTACAAATTTCGACTTATTATAAAAGAAATAAACGTGTAAAGTTGCGAGGTGTGTGGACTACCCAAGATTTGCAAAAACTATTGGCTGCAGCCGCTCATTTTAACAGCCTAAAGTTTCAAAGGTCGTATAAAAACCTGTAATGCAACTAAAATAAGCCGACTTAGACAAGACCGGGTGAAGCTACTGAGAGAAAGTTGGCAAATCATATAAAAAAATTGAAAAAATCTTGATAATATTTTCGTTTTCAGGTGAACCTTTGCTGGTCCGTCTTAGGACTGCAGCTTGATTTATATTCTTATTTTGTGCTTTTACAAACATTTACTATTTTAGTTTAAGTACTGTCAAAGTGTAGCCAAAGAATGATACTTCTATGTTATTTTATAGATTAAACGATTAAAAAATAAATTTTCTTTTTTGTTACTTATGTAAAATCTGGCCCATCTCTCCCCCATTTACCCTAATTAAATATTATGGAATTGTCACTAACTGTTTTTAGAACCGTAGCATTAAATTCGATTAAACCACCGGCTAAAAACCGTACTTCTTGCTGAGACATTTGCATCATGAATTCGTGTGGGACTTTGAGAATTTTGAAATGTTTCGAATACCAATTTGATTGGTAAACAGCATCTGCCACAGCGCCACACTTAAACAATTTATTGGTTTTTAAAGAAATTCATATTTAGTTTTAATTTTTACCTCCGACAACATGTTATTAACGGGAATGCAATAGAGAGATAAATAGAAAATCCCAGAAATTAGAGTTAAAAAACATCTACATTTTAAGTCGATGCTGAAACTAATAAGTCTTGAGTACAATTTTCCCAAACAATAGTAGGACTATGTTGTAACTTGTAACATAGTAACCATGACACTATGTGCAAATTTTACCTTTCTAATAAGATATAAACTTGCGCTGTATAGTAAGGAGCCATTGTTATGAATACCAGAAAAAGTATTAGAGAAAAACATTTTTGGAAAAATTTGTTATACCTAGAAATAATTAACAGAAATGAAATAGCTTTTTCACTTTACAACTCTTCACTTTAGTAAAAGAGCATGATGTTGAATATGAACTTTTAGATTCTCATAGTATTTTTTCCCAGCTTCAGGTGAGTCGATATCTTCAACACTCATGTTGCTTATAAGATCGTGTAATATTTTAAATTGCATTTGTACAGTCATACAAATCGTCAAAAAGAAATAAGCGAAATGTATGGCAAAAATTACGTGATAAGTCAGTAAAAATGGGTTTACTACATAAATTACTTTATATAGAATATCGTAACCTTCCATAGCCCAAGTGCCAAAACATAATTTCTTCTTCGTAATTATACAAGAAATTATGACTGAAGCTAACGTAATCGCCGTAGAGGCTCCAAAAACTTTATAAAGACGTTCCAATAATGTAAACGTTCTCTTCACTTCCATTGTTACTGGTTCAGAACAATTTTTTGTATCCAAAAATTTACTCGACAATTTCACTAGCTTGTGAAATTTTTTTCTATTTAATGCACAAATAATTAAATGTCCACTAGCCTGAAAAAATTTTAATTAAGAATGCGAAATTAGAAATTTGTTAAATGTAAAAATTGTAAAATATTGCAAGAGTGTGCTGATGGGTATACATCTATACATGGGATAAAAGCCATCAGTCAGCTCGACAGTCAGAGCAAAGTACGACATAGACGACAGGACTGGAATATCGAATCGGCACCTTCCACTTGACCATCGTTTTTGTAACCATTTCTTTCATTGTTTAATTACTTACTTGTGACATTGTGAAGAAACCTTCGAAATTGTAAATTAATTCCACAGCGTCGCCTCTTTCAATGTATTTAAACTGGATACTTAACATAATACATGTCAATGCTGATACAAAGATGACCAAGAACTCAAATATCTTTTGCAGAATATTTTGGTTAACCCTTAATACACCTACTGTATTTAGTCTTTTTAAATTAAGTTGAATTAGATTGATTTCCATATTGCCAAACAGAAATTTTTCGCAAATCGCTATGCACGTTCGTCAAATTCTGCAGATTCGCCACAAAACGTAACAATTTTATTCCTTATAATATAAAGAATACTTAGAATAATACTTATAAAGTATTCCACTACCCAAACGACAATATATTATGGTTATTTGAAATTGGGGTTTGTCACACCTCGTGTCTTGGAACTTCTAAAAAATATTCAAATGTCTAAAGCCGGGTTAATATAATTTAATTTAATATGTTAATAATGCTGTAATTTTCTTTAAATTTAGTATTTTGCTATTGGTAACCTATATTTGGTTTAGTACAGCTGGTCCCTATTATTAAATTAAATAATTTACAAATTTAAAAATATCACAAATTACAGAGGATGACTATACCTAGTTGTTAAAAAAATCAATAAAAAAATTAACTGTGACAGAGTTAGAGAATTTGAAATATAGCAAAAAAGAAAGTTATACTACAGAAAATTCCAAGTACAAAAATTCCATCGCTCTGATGGACCGTTCAGAAGATATAAGCCTTTCAAGTAAAAATTCGTGACGTCACAAGAACAACTATAGCTACTATCAAAGAAAAGATACCCTAACGAACAAGAAACGACACGAGCTCAAAATCCCATGTTAATTTTTCACAACTATAGCTACTCGTCAGTCATTTTGGTACTACGCCAAAGTGACATTTGCATAATGCCGATAAAACAGTTTCCTAATCGATAGGTAACTCTGTATGTATGTATGTTTATTACATTGAATAAATAGCCGTTTCTCTACCAGGAAAGAGCATGCCAGGTAAACGTGTGAAGGCAAAGGTTGTCTAAATATAGCGAGTTCCGGTCAATTTCTCCAATAGAAATGGTTGCTTATATCCCACTTATAAGGAAAGACCATGACAACCAATGATAATGTAAAGTTGACGCAATAAATGAGTCATCCCATGCTTTCGAAAATGTTATTTCCGTCGCATTTTCTCTTATAGGCAACGGTTGTCAAGGCTCCTTCTTGTCTTTCTATATTCTAAGGCTTATTACATTAAATGTCACTTTGACATAGGGCCCAAGATTTCAGACAACTGTCGAAATAGGTCCAATAGAACTAGAAATTAATGTACGGAAACTATTATCGCTAAGCAACAAGAGCAAATCGCGAAGCTCGTCTTAGTGACGTTTTATCTAATAAACAAAACAGACATACTGTAACGATGTAGAATTTTATCCAGATGCTGGACCAAAAAACTGGTACTGTGTTACAACATCCTGGAAATTTTGTACCGTTTAAAGCAGCTACTTGTCATTTTTTTTCTTTAGTTTTCCCCTACCGCCGGCACCGAGATCAAATTGGAGATAAGTTTTACCTACCCTTGTCTAGCTCTTCAGGCACTATTATTTGAGTCCAAATGAGAATTACCCAATTTTAATTTTTATATTTTTATCAGCCTTATCATTGATGCCCGCTGATTTCCCTGTAACTCGGCAACGATAAGAGATAGAGCTCCCGTTTAATTTTTAGTGAAACTCTGGAGTCATTTTCAACCCTGTATAATTTAATTCAACCTTATCAGTTGATTAATTCGTAAATCTAAACTTTTTAATTATAGGTTTCAAAAATTATTGAATGTTTAAATTCCATTTAAAACACGCGAAATATAATAATTAATTATAACACCTCGCTTATCGTTGCCGAGTTACAGGGAAATCAGCGGGTATCAATTGATAAGGCTGATATTAATTATTATTTATTAGTGATACGATGTAATTAGTGTTTTTTTCTTTTACTTTCTTAATTAATTAGCATACCTAAGTAATTTCCACCCTTTAAATAATTTTTATTAATTAGTTTAAACCTGAAATTTGAAACGATAATTACAAATTTTATACCGATGTTCTTGTAATTTCAGTGCGATTCCATTGAGCCAACTTTCATTCTCAAGTTCGGGCTAATTTAAAAGTTATTAATTTATTTTTAATAATTAACTGATAATCGCTCTTGTATCCGATTCCTTTTGCTGCGTTCTCATTCGTTGTCGAGTGAATCCGAATTGGTCGTCGGATTTCCAATATAAACTCCCACTTCATTTTGATAAGGGACTTCCATCTTCACTTCTTCACCATCGTGGTGAGTGGAAGCACGCTTTTGTTAATTTTCCCCTTAAGTCAATTTTCCCCTTGCCTTCAGCAAATCCGTGAGTTCGTGTTTCGACCCTAGGACTATTGATCTCTCTTAGAGGACCATTTAGGATCTCAAAGAAATGACTATTAATCTGATGGAATACGTAGTCCATGATTCTTTCTTTTAGGGCTAGTGATCTCTCTTAGAGGACCAATTTGGATCTCAAAGAGAGGACTGTTGTCCTAGAAGAAGAAATACCCCTCTCTGCCATCCTGTGTCTCATCAGGACTATTGATCTCTCTTACAGGACCAGAGTGGATCTCAAAGAGAGAACTACTGATCTGGTGAGTTCACATTCTTTCTACAGTAGGTCTAGTGATCTCTTTCTTAGGAGAGAGGATTAGTGACCTGGTGGGAAAGAGATTCCGTGTTTGTCCAGGCCTATTGATCTCTTTTAGAGGACCGGTTGGATCTCGAAGACGAGGACTAGTGGTCTGGAAGAACAGTGGCCGAGTTATTTCAACATCAGAGAGATTGTATTTTGTTCATAATCTTAATTACTATTTTTTTTTCTTAAGAAAGGTCTTTTGATTTTGTACACGCCATTTAGGCCCCATTACTATTTTTGTATACATATTTTATTTTTTTATTACATCTTCCTGTGTGTTTTATTTCCAGCTGCGAATCCCCCTATGTCTCCTACTGAGCGATGCTAAAGGGATAATTAGTGCAATACCCGATTTTCTGTGTTACAATACAAAGTGATCGATTTGGGAACTGCTTTAACGGCTTTATGCAAATGTCATTTTGACGTAGGACCCAAGATGGCTGAGGAGTCAGCTCTAGAGGTTTTGTAAATAGAGAACAGCCTAAATTTAGAAACATACCCGATCGACGTGACGTCACGAGAGGAGCCATAGATTTGGGTTTAGATAGATTTAACATTTTTTTATTCTTTCACAGTTAATATTTTTATCTTTTTATTGATTTTAACAATTCTCTGTAATATGTGACATTATTAAATTTGTAAATTATTTAATTTAATAACAGAGACCAGACACTAAATAAAACCAATAAAACCAAATATAGATTATAAATACCAAAATACAAAACTTAAAGAAAATTACACATTTGGTAACAGCATCATTAACACACTATTGAATTAAATAATTTAAACGTTGTTTCCGACATTAATTTCCGATAGGCGGGATGTGAACAAACCTCAATTTCAAATACCCACTTCACTAATATATTTGGAGAGTGAAGTACTTAAAAGTATTGTTTTTATAAGTTTCTTTTTTAGTGGCCAATCTGCAGAATTTGACGAGCGAGCATAGTGAGTTTGGCAACTACACAATTTGAATTTGACTCTAAGAATATTATGGAGATCAATCTGATTCGACTTAATTTACAAAGACTAAATACACTAGGTTTATTAAGACCTAACCAAACTATTACGCAAAAGATGTTTGTGACGTTGGTTAGCTTTGCTTTTATATCGATGAGTGTTATAATCGCTATACAGTTTAAATACATCAAAAGAGACGACGTTGTGGAATTAATTTACAATTTCGAAGGTTTCTCCACATTTCCACAAGTAAGTAATTAAAAAACGAGTGTTCAGTCGAAGATGGTATCGGATTCAATATTCTAGTTTGGTCGGGTAATCGTCTAATCAAATTAAAATTTGACCTCGGAGAAAATGCCAGAAAGTCCAACTTTTGGGTGAATCTTAATATTGTTATTTTAAACAATGGCCCAATATCTCAACAATCCACATCGAACCGACTCCTGCTAAAAATTTATAAGCGGAGGAAGGTAAGAAAATGCAGTTTTTCCGAAATATCTCGTAAATTATCGATTTACCAATTGAGCGATTAAGGTTATAGCTTAGTGGTAATAATAAATTTTTCTTGTAGGAAATTTTGTGAGCTACAAATTTGATAATAGATACTTTTGGCGAAAAGTTAATAGTTTACGAGATATTCAAATTTTCTTACCTTCACCCCTCTATAAAATTTTTAGCAGAGGTCGGATTTATGGAGCCTTTTGATACATTGTTTATAACGGCAATATACAACATTCAGCTTTCTGTGAATTCTTCCGAGGTAAAAACACCATAATTGTGTTTAATTTGACTGGATTATAAGCCATACCTGGTACTGACTATCGAGCTGACTGATGTGATGAAGAAATTATATATTGCAACTACCTTTTATGCCATGTAGAAGCACTTCCTTTGCTGTGTTTAACGCTTTACATTTTATTTATATGCTAAATTGCATTCTTAATTAAAAACTTTTTCAGCTTGGTGGACAATTCATTATTTGTGTATTAAACAGGAAAAAATTTCTGAAGCTAGTAGAATTAACTAATAAATTTTTGGATACAAAAAAATGTTCTGAATCAGTAACAATCGAAGTGAAGGAAACGTTTACATTATTGGAACGTGTTTTTAATGTTTTTCGAGCATCTTCGTTAATTACGATGGCTTCAATCATAATTTCTAGTATAGTTACGAAGAAGAAATTATGTTTTGGCACATGGGCTATGGAAGGCTACGATAACCTATATAAAGTAATTTATGTAGCAAACCCAATTTTAGTGGCTTATCAAATCCTTTTTGGCACACTATTCCCTTATTTTTTTGTGACGATTTGTACTACTGTACAAATGCAATTTAAAATATTACACGATCTTATAAGCAACATGAGTGTTGAAGATAGACTCGCCTGAAGCTGGGAAAAAATACTATGACGATCTGAAAGTTCATATTCAGCATCACGTTCTTTTACTAAAGTAAGGAGATTTAAAATAAAAAAACTTTATCATTTCCTTTAATTATTTCTAGGTACATCACATATTTCAAAAAATGTTTTTCTCCAATGCTTTTTTTGGTATTCATAACAATGGCTCCTTACTTTACTGCACAATTTTATATTTTATTAGAAAGGTAAAACTTCCACAGGGTGTCATGGTCTCATGGTTATACGTCGATTTATCTAAAGTGGCTAATTCAAGATTTCGTAATGACGGCCCAGGGTTGCCACATACCAACAGCTCAAGCTAAAAAACTTAAGGATTTCAAAAAAATTAAAGGGTAATGTGACAACTCTGTACAGGGATACCAAATTAAAATGGTTCTTAACTACATAGTCTGTCAATTTTTATAACTACTTTAAGTATGTTTTGATAAGTGTCAAATCGGCCACTTTAAATAAATCGACGTATATATACCTATTATCCGTTCACTATTTATTTGCGCTATGGTTGACCATATTAGGGTGATAGATTCCACTCGGTATAAAATTGAAAAAAATCAGTTAGGTTAAGTATTGTAGAATAGAGGCTTTTATTCAATAGGGAATTTTCCAATTTTTAAAATATCGATTATTCCTGCGTTATTGAATAGCAAAGTCGATTATCAATGACTTGGGCACACTAAAAATATGTTAATCAAAAAAGTTTCATCTAAAACTGCTTTAGAAAAAGTATTAAATGGTACAGTTTCAAAGTGAAAATTCAAACGGAAGTGACGTCACGAGTCATACACATCAAGTTTGTTGCTTAGTTACATGTATCAAATGTCAGTTAATGTGTAATCAAGGTTATAATAAGTTGGAGCTCATTAGTTGAATATTGACGAATATTGACAGCAACGACACGTGACGTCATGCCGCTTTTATGCGGGAAACTTTATAGTTTCAATTTGAAATAATTTTTTTGCCAAAACCTACAGTCGGAATTTTTCTTTAATATGGTTTTGAGATTACGTTATCAATAAGGTAACTTTCTAAATACATTTTAAAAAATTGGAAAATACCCTCTTGTGCTAATAGTTGGCCCCTCAGTGGTCTGTCATTTTTTTGGCATTCTCAAGAGCTGTCAGTTAACCTAATATGGGCTTTTTATCTTGGCAAACCAAAAAATAAAAGTTCATGGCCAACCATAGTGCAAATAAATAATTAATGGATTATACTACAGTTACTATTTCTTGGGAAAATTGTACTCAACACTTATTTTAGTTTTAGCTTCGACTTAAAATTTAGATGTTTTTCGGCTCTAACTTCTGGGATTTTTTATTTATGTCTCTACTGCATTCCCATTAATAATATGTTATCAGAGGTAAAAATTACACTGAAATGTTAATTCCTTTAAAACTATAAATTTATTGTTTAAGTGTGGCGCTGTGGCAAATGCTGTTTACCAATCAAATTGGCATTCGAAACATTTCAAAACACTCAAAGTCCCACACGAATTCATGATGCAAATGTCTCAGCAAGAAGTACGATTTTTAGCCGGTGGTTCGAATTTAATGTTACGGTCCTAAAAATAGTAAGTGACAATTCTATATCAGTTAATTATATTATTAAAATGAAAGTCCCATTAGTTTCTTCATAATGCTCAATAAAACATTATTTTCAGATATTACAATTTAGTATGTCGATTGCTGCAGTTATGAAAAATTTGCGAAAGTAAAATAAAAAATTTAACTAGATGGAAACCACTACTTTTTATAGTGTAAACCTGTAAACAGTCGTTTTAGAAGTAGTCAACTATCTTCAGCGAACAAGTGCAGCTAAGCCACTACCCACAAATTTCATTTAAATAAAGTTGACGCATGTCAATTCTTGTGTAAGTTTTACAGTATTTTCAAAGTTTGACCAATAGAAAAATTCTCTTCGAATATCACGAGCTTTTTCGGGCGTGGCTTAGCTGCATATGTTTGCTGAACAGAGAGTAGTAGTAGTGGGTACTCAAAACAATTGTTTTTAGTAAATGATTTTCGCTACTTTCACGATTTGACTAGGTATTCTCGAGTAATTGAGGTTTTACGGTTAGGTAATAGGAAAGTGACAATTTGCTTTAGAAAAATTCACAAATTATGAATAAAAAATCGAAAAATTTTCAGTGAGTTTCATTTATATTTATACCATACAGCAATCAAAGTATTGGTTGGAGCTGCCTTGAAGTGCATCACGTTGACTCCACCAAACTGACTATTGTTTAGTGTTAAACTGTTCTTCTAATGAAATGTATAACAACACTAGAGTGGTCGCTAATTCAATGCTGAATTGTAATAAAAGAGCTGTTGCCAGCACTATGCTATGGCCTTGTATTATTGCCCCAAATGTCAATTATTAAAGCACGTTGCTAAATAGAAAACTTGAATTTTCATACCTCTTGTTTCTAAATAATTAATTCAAGAGGTCGTTACTATGTGAAAATCCATAATAAAATTAAATAACTAAATAAAAGAACACGTCTATATTTCACAATTTTTTATTAACTTAGACCACGACTAGTTTCACCCTTTCGGGCATTATCAAGTGAATGAACCACTTCTGGAATCTGAAATCTGTAATTTGGCTAATAATGTACCAGGGCTTTGCCCTTTACCTCCTTCATCGGTCGAATCTAAAAAAGAAAAAATGATTAATGTTGAAGTGTGAAATGTGACCGAAGTCACTGACGATAAGCGTTAGTCTATTTTGATGGTGGAAACGAGCTTATAATTAGGCTCGGTCCAGAACCAACTTGGGTCTTTTCCGAAGCCTAGACTCGTTGATGTTGTATCCCCATAGTCCTCGGATGGTGGGGTTGTCGTGGTCTAGTGTTGTCTCATGGAACTTGGAGGCTTCTTCTCGGATGTAATCCTGGATGCTGATCATCTGTAGGTCCCGCTGAAGGTTGCTGTTCCAGATGAACCATGGTGCGTTGACAATGGTCCTTAGGATCTTGTTTTGGATGACTTGCATCTTCTTGGTGTTGGACGGTGCGGCGTAGCCCCAGGCTGGTGCGGCGTACGTCATGATGGGTCGAATGACGGTCTGTACAGAAGCAGCTTGTTCCTGAGGTCCAGCGTTGTACCTGAAAAAAGCGGATATAGTAATGAAAATGCAGCTCGTGCTCGGACGATAGCTCTCTCGATGTGTGGTTTCCAGGTCAGTCCTTTGTCGATGGTTAGTCCTAGGTATCTGGTTTCCTCTTTCCAAGGAATGACTTCGCCGAAGATCTCGATGTTTGGCGGACGACGAAGACTTGGTCGCTTGGAGAAGTAAATGGACGAACTCTTCTGTGAGTTGACGGAGATTCGCCATTTCTTGTACCAGAGATCCAGGCTGTCGGCTGCTCGTTGAAGTCGATATCGTACTAGGCGACGGCATCTGCAAAAATATAAAGATTAGTAGCTTCGGTTAATGGCATATCGCTTGTGAAGATGGTGAAGAGATAGGGTAGCATCTTGAGGGACACCGGCTAGGATCTGGAGGTGGATAGGACGTCGTCGATCTTGACCCTGAATGATCGACGGGAAGGGAAGGAGGCGATGAGCTTCGTTATCGATAGTGAATATCGAACGGTGATCATCTTGTAGAGTAGACCTTGGTGCCAGACCTTGTCGAAGGCTTTGGAGACGTCCAGGAAGACGGCAGCGGCGCAGTCCTTGTGATCGAATGCATCGGCGATGAACTCGACTACGCGAACTGTTTGGTGGACGGTGGAGTGTGCTGGTCGGAATCCATATTGTTCGTCTTGGATGACGTGTCCGTCTTCTGTATGTTCTCTCAGGCGGGATAGGATGACCCTTTCGGCGATCTTGCTCGTGGTGATCAGAAGACTGATCGGGCGGTAATCTTGGGGAAAGGTGCGGTTCCCTCCGGGTTTGGGGATTACGATGACATCGGCAGCTTTCCATTTCTTCGGGAAGTGCTGAAAACGGAGAATAGCGTTTATAATCGTACACAGCCAGACAAGAGCTAAAGGAGGAAGGTTACGTAAAGCTTGGTTATGAACCACTTACAACAAATTACAACTATGTATTTATAACAAGCAAGTACAATACAAATACAATATACAGTTATGAGGAAAAGCCGAAAAAGCATTACTTAAACCCCACAATAAATTTAACAAAGGTGATCTATTTAAATCTATTTGGTCGTTTAAAAGAATAACATTGGGGTTTTTACCAGCTTTGTTAATTTCTAAAGCTTTCAAGAAGTTTAACTTGGAGCTTTTGTTGCAATAATGGAGGATTTTAGGGGTAAAATTATTAGGTAAATGATGTCCTGTTTCTAAAAGGTGATTGCTAAAATTGGAATCAGATTTTTTATTTTTATAACTTCTAATATGTTCTTTGGTCCTAGTAGTAAAAGATCTACCTGTTTGCCCTATATATACACTATTACATTTATCGCACTCTAATTGATAGACACCATTTTTCCAAGGATGTGGTGGACTATTTATGGCACCCCAAATATTTGCTTTTATAGCAAGCTTCAGAGTTCTACTCTGATACCAAATTTGAAGTTCTTTGGGTGCCTAGAACTGCTTTAGTAGTAATTAATTAATTATTATTGATTTATATCTTTTTAATGATTTTAATAATTTATTCGCTATCTGTAATTTGTGACATTATTAAATTCGTAAATTATTTAATTTAATAACAGAGACCTACTTATAAGCCAAATATACATTACAAATAGCAAAAAATAAACTTAAAGAAAATTATACATCTGGTAACAGCATTATTAACATTATTATTAATTTAAAAAAATAATAATTTTAACCTGGTCTACTACATTAATTTGAATACTTTTTAGAAGTTCTGATCGGGATGTGAGCAACCCCCAATTTCAAATAACCACTTTATTAATATTTTTGGAGAGTACAGTACCTATAAGTATTGTTTTATAAGGTGTAAAAGTGTCACTTTTAGTGGCAAATCTGCAGAGTTTGACGAGCGAGCACAGTGAGTTTGACAACTACACAATTTGAATTTGACTTTAAGAATATGGAGATCAATCTGATTCGACTTAATTCACAAAGACTACATACAATAGGTTTATTGAGACCTAACCAAACTATTATGCAAAAGATATTTGTGATGTTGGTTAGCTTTGCTTTTATATCGATGAGTGTTATAACCGCTATACAGTTTAAATACATTAAAAGAGGCGACGTTGAAGAATTAATTTACAATTTTGAAGGTTCTGCCGCAATTACACAAGTAAGTAATTAAAGAAATGTTTTAACACAGCAACCATCGTCCGGTCGCCTAAGTGAAGAATGACCAACAAGTCGATCGCGAAGCGATTTTTGCTAGATCATAGCCGATAGATAGATAGATTTTATAAACTAAGTCGCAATAACAGCTGACTCATCAGCCAATTTTGCTCAAACATCAAAGTGACGTTTGATGTAATTCACGCTATTCTAACCCTATTATTTTACGTCAGGTTAAGCCATTAAACTCTACTTTGACGTTCGAACTAAAATTGCTGACGAGTGTCAGCTGTCAGCGAAAATGTTCAGGCAAAGAAAAGATACCCTTAGAATTTAATAAGAAATAAGAAACGACACGAAAACAAAAAAGTTGATTTTCACCTAATGAACATTATGAATAAGTCCGCTGGATATGTTAGTGACACAACATAATCTTATTAATTAGACATAGATCATGCCCAAAGACAAGTGTTACTTTAACCATATGGTTTCTTTAAATTCACAAACATCCCCTCGCTGGTGGGTACGTTTGGTGGTAGCAATCTCACACCTCGATTCGATTGATTTCACATAAAAATATTGTTTGATATTTTGTTTTATTAAAACTAATAATCGTAAAAATAACGTCGTATTAAGATGAAAATAGGCGAGCGTTGGGGTTTAGGCGGTTCGTTAGGGTTTCTATGATCCTCTGACAAATATATTTGTGTTAGTTGTGTAGTTGTGAGCAATTAGTGACATATTATCTAGCGGACATGGGCAGTATTTATGTGTATGAAAAAAGTTAACGTGGAATTATTGAGTACGTGTCGTTTCTTATTTGTTAGGGTATACTTTCTTTGGTATAAGTGTGTAGAAACGTGTTTTCTTTGTTGAATTTAATATTTTACAATTTTTACATTCGAAATTGCATTCTAAATTACAAACTTTTTTCAGATTAGTGGACATTTAATTATTTGTGTATTAAACCGAAAACAATTTCTCAAGCTAGTGGAATTATCGTATAAATTTTTGGATACCAAAAAATGTTCTGAATTAGTAACAATCGAAGTGAAGGAAACGTTTACGTTCTTGGAACGTCTTTATAAAGTTTTTCGAACATCTTCGTCGATTACGTTGGCTTCATACATAATTTCTGGAATAGTTACGAAGAAAAAATTATGTTTTGGCACATGGGCTATGGAAGACTACAATATTCTATATAAAGTACTTTATGTTATAAACCCATGTATACTGGCTTATGTAATGATGTTTGGGGTAAATTTCGCTTATTTCTTTTTGACAATTTGTACTACTGTACAAATGCAATTTAAAATATTACACGATCTTATAAGCAACATGAGTGTTGGAGATATAGACTCACCTGAAGCTGGGAAAAAATACTATGATGATCTGAAAGTTCATATTCAGCATCACGTTCTTTTACTAAAGTAAGGAGATTTAAAATAAAAAAACTTTATCATTTTCTTAAATTATTTCTAGATACATCAAATATTTCAAGAAATGTTTTTCTCCAATACTTTTTTTGGTATTCATAACAATTGCTCCTTTCTTTACTGCACAAGTTTTATTGCACATGTCTTATTAGAAAGGTACAATCTATACAGGGTGTATACAAGTTACCACATATTTCTACTATTTTTTAGGAAAATTGTACTCAACGCTTATTAGTTTCAGCTTCCAATTAAAATGTAGATGTTTTGTTGCTCTAACTTCTGCGATTTTCTATTTATCTCTTTATTGCATTCCTATTAATAACATGTTATCAGAGGTAAAAATTAAAATGAAATGTTAATTTCTTTAAAAAAACAATAAATTGTTCAAGTGTGGCGCTGTGGCCGATGCTGTTTACCAATCAAATTGGTATTCGAAACATTTCAAAACCCTCAAAGTCCCACACGAATTCATGATGCAAATGTCTCAGCAAGAAGTACGGTTTTTGGCTGGTGGTTTAATTGAATTTAATGCTACGGTTCTAAAAACAGTAAGTGCCAATTCCATAATATTTAATTATGTTATTAATAGAAAAGTCTCATTACTCCCTTCACAATGCTCAATGCAACATTATTTTCAGATATTACAATTTAGTATGTCGATTGCTGCAGTTATGAAAAATTTGCACAAGTAAAATCTAAACTTTAATGAGATGGAAACAATTTTTATAGTGTAAACCTGCACACAGTCGTTTTAGTAGTAGTAAACTCTGTTCAGCGAACAAATGTAGCTAAGCCACTCTCTAAAAATTTCTGTCAAGTAAGATTTACTCATGTCAATTCTTGAGTGAGTGCTATAAACCGTATTTTCAAAATTCGACTAATAAAAAAATTTATTCGAACATCACGCGCTTTCCCTTGGGCGTGACTTAGCTGCATCTGTTCGTTGAACAGATAAAGTAGTAGTGGTACCAAAAATACTTGTTAGTAAATGATTTTAGTTACTCGCACGATTTAACTAGATATCCTCGTATAACTGAGAGGTTTCACGGCTAGGCAATAGGAAAGTAACAATTTGCTATAGAAAAAGTCACAAATTATGAATAAAATATTTAAAATTTTTACTGATTTTCATTTATACCATACAGCAATCAAAAATATTGGTTAGAGCTGCCCTGAAATACATCTCGTTGACTCCACCAAACTGACTACTGTTACCATTGGAAGATTTATTGTTAACTGCTCTTCTAATATTTAACAACACTAGAGGAGTAGCTTATATAATCGCTAATTGATAATCTTGAATTATAATGAAAGTATTGTGGCCGGCACTATGCTATGGCTTCGTATCATTGCCACAAATGTCAATTAACGCACGTTGCTATGCAGTAGTGTATAACAAGTATTCGCAGAGCCCGTGTGCAAAGTTACTAATGTAGGACCCTATATTTTATTAATCGTGTTTCGATACATATCTTTTTAAACCAATAAATTAAAAAAATTAAGTTGATTATTTTTTGACGTTTCTTAAAACCAATGAAATGCTTCTTTATTTGTCACAAGGGTAAGTTTCAACCAATTATGTCATTATTATAGTGGGAATAAATCTCTTGTGATTATTCTCGGGAATAATCACTGTAGCTTATATTTGATTAGCAATTGTCAGATAGTTGTCAAAATAATTAATTAAATTAAATTTTTCAATAGTTTTATCATAGTTTTATTGATCTTTTTTATTGTAAAAATTTGTGAATCAAAGAATAATCTAGTCAAATATAACTCGCGAGTTCGATAAATTAGAAAATAATTTGACAGATTTTGTTTAAACTTGTTGCCATTTGGAAATAGCCACTCGAGCCCTGCGGGCTCTCGTGACTATTGCCCGGCAACAAGTTTTCAAAAAATCTGTCAAATTATTTTCAATTTATTCCCAGTCTCTTGTTATATTATTACTGAGAATTTATATTAAATTAAGGAGGATAGCCACTGTGATGGATCAAAAAAAATTAAAAATTTTTTTTTGTTTTATCTTAAATCAAAGTTTATATATTCCAAAATATGTGTACAAAATTGCAGGTCAAAATTTCAAAAATTGACTAAGTTACAGCGATTTTAGTAAAAGCAGGTAGGCCGACTGTTTTTCTTTGATTAAGGGACTAAGGATTAAGGGAAAATTAAGAGAGCCTATACACGACCCCTGGAGATGAAGAGGAAGAACCGTCATATGGTCCAGGACTCGATAGTTTAATATAGGTACGAAAATTTTAAAAGATACATGATTTCATTGCGAGAGAAATGGACTGGAAATGAAAAACTTTAAACGCATTTTTCTCGAAACGACTTTTTTCAAACTGGTCGCATCGATAACTCGGACAATTCTTAACCGATTTTTAATTTATTTTTTTTGTTTTGTTCGTCTTAGTAGTGGCTAAGGCTAAGCGTAGCCGAATTAGAAAATTCTGTTTTTTACTATTTTTTAAACTGTTTGAAAACAAAAAAGAAAGGTCGAAAAAATGAACATATTTTCAATCGGTCGCCATTTTGTGAAAAATCAAAATTTAAAGAAACGGCTATGTACAACGATAACTACATTCATACAGATTATAATAAATTTTTTTTATTTTTGTCAGATTACGGGCTTTTGAAAAATCGATGCGACCATGGAGGGGGAATTTTTTTTCAGGCTCTACATAATCTACATCTATTTTTCAATCTATTTCAATCTACATAATTATTGTAAATTTTCAAATAGTATCTACTATTACTAAATAAAGATAAAGATACTTACTTACTCTACGGCATCGTTTATATTGTTAAAACTATTAAATATTTTTTAATAAAAATTCGTAGAAACATTATTGGATGTGTACCTACTTAATAAAAAAAAACCCGATCCAAAAATTCCTTTATTTACCCGGTCAAAAAAATTCTAAAACAACATTCATTTTTTCGGCCGTCACAGTGGCTATCCCCCTTAAAAACCGTAAATTTTCATAGCTCTTGTTTCTTTTGCCTAAAGCAGTGATTCTCAACCTGTGGGTGCGCGCCCCCTTTGGCGAACTGGAGCGTGTGTCCATGTGTCCACACGCTCCGGTTTGGCCCGGAAGGCAAGCCTGTGTGTGTGGACGAACCATTATAGAGGGGCAATGATGAAGCACACACAGGCTTGAAGACCGCCTGCGCAGGTCAAACGGGAGCGTCTGGACACAGGCCAAACCGGAAGGTAAGTCTATGTGTGTGACGCGGCCTTTAAAAATAAGTGGAAAGCTGAGGACGTTTTAAAATTAGTCAATTTAATAGTTGGAAGAATTCGGGGATAGATTTGAAAGAGAAAACGTAATATGTTACATTAGTAGTGTGTTGAAAATTTCTACTGAAGAAGTAAAAAAGAAAATTCACTGTTTGCGAACCCAGTACAAGAATGAACGGTCGAAAATGAAGAAATTCAAAAGTGGAGACGAGACAGTTTAACCCTATAAAACCAAGTAGGAGTTCTACAACATCATCATCAGTACCTACACATTTTGATCACTAATTTTAAAACTCTTTAAATTCGTCTATTGAAAGTTGCAATTCAAGTTGCGCAATATAAAGTGGCATACCGTGTGTGAATGGCTTTGCAACTTTAAAAATTATCGTTGATACATTTCAGTTGCGCCATTTATTTGTGCAGCAATTTTAGACTTTTTTTTGCTTGTGCCGTAAAAGTGGCGCCACAAAAGTGTACAAGTGTAACGACACCTTTACTTCCACACTGACCACAGCACCGCATCAAAAAAAGAAATAAAGAATTATTTTATGTAACATTGGCCACACTGAAGCACCGACCTTCGCTCCCACAATCATATAAAACCAGTGACGGCGCCAGAGAAGGGTCTGGATAGGCGCGTGGCCACCCTGTTAACTGGAGTGCCCACCCAAAAATTTTAGAGTGTACAATGTTAAAAAATATTTAAACGGGTACGATATAAAAAAAACACTAGTAAGTTGTGAGTTTATGTAAAAAAAATAATAATGATGATAGTTCTTGGTCGTTTCAAATCGTGGCCTTCCTAGGGTTAGTAATTATTATTGATTTTTATCTTTTTATTAATTTTATTATGTTGTTCTCTGTAATGTGTGACGTTACTAAATTTATAAATTATTTAATTTAAAAACAGAAACAAACTGTAATTAACGAAATATAGGTTACAAAAAAATAGCTAAACTAAAATATACTAAACTTAAAAAAAATTAGACATCTGGTAACAACATTATTTACATATTTAATTAAACAATTTTAACCTGGTCTCCGACATTAACTTAAATATTTTTTAGAAGCTCTGATAGGCGGACTGCGAGAAAATCCCAATATCAAATAACCACTTTATCAATACTTTTGGAGAGTGAACTACCTAGTATTGTTTTATAAGTGTCACTTTTAGGAGCAAATCTGCAGAGTTTGACGAACGAGCATAGTGAGTTTGACAACTACAAAATTTGAATTTGACTCTAGGAATATGGAAATCAATCTGATTCGGCTTAATTTAAAAAGACTAAATACAATAGGTTTATTAAGACCTAACCAAACTATTATGCAAAAGATTTTTGTGATATTGGTTAACTTTGCGTTCATATCGATGAGTGTTATATTAGCTATGCAGTTTAAATATATTAAAAGAGACGACGTTGTGGAATTAATTTACAATTTCGAAGGTTTTTCCGTATTTCCACAAGTAAGTAATTAAAGAAATGTTTTAACACAGCAACCATGATCCGGTCGTCAACGTCAGCAATGGTCAACAAGTCTATCGCGATCGACCGGTCGAGCGCGAAGCGTTTTTTGGTCGATTCATAGCCGACAGGAGAGATTTCAACACGCATAAGGCGTTTTCGGAAATTCGCTCGGGGCGACTAGGTTCACAACCGGGTCATGAAATGGCGTTCGTTTAATCAACACGGTTAGTTCTTGTCAGTTCGGAAAATCACAAAAGTTATAACCTGTGTGTACCAGGTTAGTTTAAAGTAACCCTAGTCAGTGAGTAGGTTACATAGGTTAAAATAAGATTGAGGTTAGGAAGTTATTGTTGTGGTTTTATTCAGTTTTGTTGTTAAGGTAATGAATTCGAAACTTATTGCCTGTTCTGCTGGTTTCTTTTTATCTTCTGTTAATTCTGAAGATGAAGAAGAAGAACTTATACTTCTAGCTCATCAATTAAACAAAACGAGGAGAGTTGCAAAAAGAAAACGAATATGTATTCAGAATTATATTGAAGTTGTGGAACAGTATAATTTGAACGGTAAGTACCAAGTAGTCAGTCCTTTATCAGAGTTAAATATTAAGCTTTTCAGACTTCCGTTGCCATTTCCGCTTAAGCAAAACAACATTTGAAATAGTATTAATTAAAATAGGAAAGAAACTTAAATGTAAGACATATTCAAGAGGACGACTTGCTAATGATACCAAAAAGCAGTTGTTAGTGGCTCTGTGGATGCTGGCAAATCAAGAATGTTACAGGTATGTAGATGAAAAAGCTGTAAATTATGGTTATATTGTTATAATAATGTTTGCTTCATTACAGAACTGTAGCAGATAGATTTGATCTATCTGTATCTACAGCGTGGGAGTATTTTCAAAAAACTATAAACGCTTTACTATCAATTATTAGTGAAATTATTGTTTGGCCGTCAACGAACCATGACAGAGAACTAATAGTAGAAGCCTTTTCAAAAAGGCAAGGTGTTACTGGAATGTTAGGTGCAATTGATGGTTCGCATATCCCCATAGTTGCACCACACGATATGCCCAACTCCTATGTCAATAGGAATAAATATCATTCCATCATACTGCAAGCTGTGTGTACAGCAGACTACAGGTTCACTGATGTTTATGCAGGTAGATAGAAGTATAAGATATTTATTACACAAAAATATATATTTGAACAATTAATACTTTATTAAAGCAATGATTATTAATATTATTCTTATTCGTCGTTACGTCTTCGTCTTTATGCGCGCCTCCTTCGTCACTTCGTATTTCACACAAACTCGTGTCCCGCATCTTTCGTGCCACTCGCTGCTTTTTTCTTTCCCACAGAAGAAAGTTTACCCATAACTTCGTTTTTACAAATACTTTATGTTTCAGGCTGCCCAGGAAGTATCCATGATGCTCGAGTATTAAGACTATCACCCTTAGGCAAAAAATTAATGTCCTATAATTGTGATATTGTTCCTGAGCGACTTCATTTGTTGGGCGATTCTGCTTATCCAATATGACAAATTTGATTCCTCCATACAAGGATAATGGACGATTATCACGACTTCAAAGACAGTTCAATTATAAGCATTCAGCTACTAGAGTAGCCATAGAGCAAGGGTTTGGATTACTAAAAGGTAGATTTAGAATCTTACGGTATGTCAACATTTATAACACCAAAATGATACCAAAAGTTATTATAAGCTGTTGCATACTACACAACTTGTGTATAGACATGCATGACGTAGATGTTGAACTACATCAGGATGAGGAAAATGATCAGCAGGAATTACTGCATCAAGATACTGGAACTGCTTATGGACGAAGAAAAAGAGATGAATTAGCTATGCAACTGTACGAAATGAATTAATTATGTACAAGAAAATACTGAGTTACTATATTTTAATATAGATTATACAAAAAATAAATGCTTATTTATTTATTTAAACAACGTTCTAAAACCGATATAAATTTTTCCTGTACAGCCATTTTTTCCTGATGGCGCTTTGCAGAATCTTCTCTAAACTTTTTAAACCATACAGGCTCTCCTTCATCTTCTTCTTTTCGTCTTTTTAGAGGTTTGCTACGTTTTGGTGTGATTGGTGGTTCCTCTAGTACAGGGGAAACAGTACTACTACGACTAACACCAGAAGCTGGTGATTGCGGTTCGCTTGCCTTTAATAAAAATTTATTGTAAATCAATTTCAGTAGGTAAGTAATATTACTTACCATCTCCATACTACTACACTCTGAAATTGGATGTATTTCTGGATTTTTAGAAAAAAGTGTATCCATAAGATCAAAATATTGAAAATGTATTCTACCTCTTCCTGTTTTGGAATTGTTGTCGACCACCTTTTTATATGCTTTTTTTAAATTCTTCAATTTATTATCACACTGCTTCCAATTCACACTGTAGCCATTTTTGTTCATTTCTAAAGCAATCTTTTGCCAGATGCTTTTATTAGTAAGTTTTTTTCCATCGAATTTTTCTCGATTATCAGAATATAAAGAAACTAACAATTTTATTTCGGAATCACCCCAACGATGAGTGGGGTGATTCCCCACTTCTTGATCTTCGACAACAGAATCAACAAATGACAACAAATTTGTACTTTCAGTCTCTTCTGGCAGGGTTTCTTCATTATAGTCACAGTCATTAATTTCATGTACAAGTTGTATATGTTCATGAACTACACTTTTCAAAGCTATATAATCACAATAGCCGCACCTGGCCAAAATTTCACCTGTCTCATTCATAGCTGCGATTGAAGACCGAAATTACATTTGTAACGTTTCTTTATCTTAAAATGACCTTTTATATCGCTTCAACTCACAGTTAAAAACACCAACATAACATATACTAACAATGAAAAAACCTAGTTAGCTACTAAACGTGTTAGTAAAATTGCGGAAACCCGATTAACCTGGTCGACTTTCTGACGTCATTTAAATAAACGGGTTAGGTTAGGTTAGATTAGGTAGGTTGAATTTCCGAAAACGCCTATAGACTGGTCCCAACTTAAGCTGACCACACAACGTGACCAAACCTGCGCGAGGCGTGACTTCAGAGTCCAGTGACGGAGCTAGTAATTTCTTCTGTCAAAAAAATTATTTTTAAAAGTTGTCAAAATTTAATATAATTACTTAATTAAAATTTTTATTTGAAGTATTAATAATAATTAATTACTGATTTAACTTTATAAATGAGATCTAATCATTATTAAAATGCTTGTAATTTGTTTACTTCGACAAAAGTAATGTAATACGACGACACTGTCTACGTCCGTTTCTAAGCAACGCAGTACAAAACTACTGCGCAACTTTAACGGTCATCACGTGGTGTGCTCAAGTTACGTTGGGTTTGCTCTACGCAATTTAGTTGTGACTCGTAGAAACAAACAGTCGTGGCGTGGCTCCTTTAGTATCATAAACTAGGTCACAATAAAGCAGTCATGGTGGAAGTGTTATACTGTAAGACCCGAACTTGGGTTTTCGTAAAAGTTCCCTATAGGTTTGCTCAGTCGGGAGTTAGGGGTAGGTTCGAGTTCAATTACTAAAAGACACACTCTAAATAAACAAATATATTTACTAACAAAATAAACTACTAGGCATAGTTAGCAATACAAATAAATAAAAATGGTATAATTCAAAAAAATAAAAGAATACTGTTTCTCTTCGGCTGTAATAAAAGTAAAATTAATGGAAGCCTACGATGACCAGCGGAGGCGTAGACAACACGGTCGGGGCTACGCGGGTGACAAGCAGAGGCTGGGATCCTACAGCGATTCCTACGAACCACCGCGAAGTAGCTATCACTAGGGGGGGATTTAACAGGGCGACAAGCGAATGCGTTAACCCAACAACGGTTCTAGAAACTACTGCCAAGCAGCTACCACTACGTCGAGGGGGGCGGTTACACTCGGTTAAGAAGGTCACAATTATAATACTAAGTTATAAGTTGGCTTGAAGAGCATTACGCACGCGGACCACACGAAGATCGGACAAGACGCTTCAGCGATCACCCAGGACGAGAGGTTGACACCAGACTCTCTTATCTATTGCACGGCACTTCTACTTATAGCTTCAACACCACTCAAAGCGGGGAACCAATGAGAGTGCTTTGTCGACTGGGATATGAGTAGGAAAGTCGGCATCGCGCGTGCCAACGCAAGACTTATCAACTTCACGGTTAATTAATATTATTTTAATTAATGTAAATTTTATCAATATTTGATAAGGACTGGGTGCGCGCTAACAGTAGCTTCTGTCTAAAGTTTGTCTCATCTTCCTATCATGGTTATTAATCATTTAAACGTGTAGAAACGTGTTCTCTTTGTCGTATTTTATATATTTTACAATTTTACTTTCAAAATTGCATTCTTAACTAAAAATCTTTTTCAGATTAGTGGACATTTAATCATTTGTGCATTAAACAGAAAAAAATTTCTCAAGCTAGTAGAATTATCAAATGAATTTTTGGATACAAATAAATGTTCTGAATCAGTAAGAATGAAAATGCAGAAAACGTTTACATTCTTTGAACGCCTTTTTAAAGCTTTTCGGGCATCTGCATACATTACGCTGGTTTTAATAATAAGTTCTAGTATAGTTACGAAGAAGAAATTATGTTTTGGCACATGGGCTATGGAAGGTTACGATATTCTATATAAAGTAATTTATGTAGTAAACCCATTCATAATCACTTATATAATGATGTTTGGTGTAAATTTCGCTTATTTCTTTTTGACTATTTGTGCTACTGTACAAATGCAATTTAAAATATTACACCATCTTATAAGCAACATGAGTGTCGAAGATATAGACTCACCTGAAGCTGAGAAAAAATACTATGATGATCTGAAAGTTCATATTCAGCATCACGTTCTTATACTAAAGTAAGGAGTTGTAAAGTAAAAAAACTTTATCATTTCCTTTAATTATGTCTAGGTACATCAAATATTTCAAAAAAAGTTTTTCTCCAGTACTATTTTTGGTATTCATAACAATGGCACCTTTCTTTACTGCACAAGTTTATGTCTTATTAGAAAGGTAAAATTTATACTTCCACTATTTTTCCAGAAAACTGTAGTCAACGCTTATTAGTTTCAGCTTCGACTTAAAATTTAGATGTTTTTCGACTCTAATTTCTGGAATTTTCTATTTATCTCTCTATTGCATTCCCGTTAATAACATGTTATCAGAGGTAAAAATTAAAATGGAATGTTAATTTCTTTAAAAAAACAATAAATTGTTTTAGTGTGGCGCTGTAGCAGATGCTGTCTACCAATCAAATTGGTATTCGAAACATTTTCAAACACTCAAAGTTCCACACGAATTCATGATGCAAATGTCTCAGCAAGAACTACGGTTTTTAGCCGGTGGTTTAATCGAATTTAATGCTACGGTTCTAAAAACAGTAAGTTACAATTTCATAATATTTAATTATATTATTAACATGAAAGTCCCATTAGTCTCTTTACAATGCTCAATAAACATTTTTTTCAGATATTTCAGTTTAGTATGTCGATAGCTGCAGTTATGAAAAATTTGCGAAAGTAAAATCAAAATTTTAACCCCATGGAAAAAGGCCCCGTGCAAGTTAGCATCAGCGCCACTACCGGTAACTTCTATAAGTAACGTTGTTGGAAATAGCAATTGACACCCGCATGCAAAGGACCCCGCACAAATCTTATGGGAAATGGCCCTCGGTGAATTTTCCTAAAAATTTAGTATGTTGTAGTATTTGACCTACCGAACAAAAGTCTCCATGGCCACAAAGCCCTAAACCTAATAGTCTTCGTGTTGTGGAGACTTAAAGTACTGATAATCTTGTCACACACAATTGTGATTTTTTGAATTTTATACATAACGATCACATTCACACAATTCTTATAAGAAATGGCCCTCGGTGAATTTTCCTAAAAATTTAGTACGTTATGGTGTTTGACCTACTGAACAAAAGTCTCCATGGCCACAAAGCCCTAAACCCAATATTTTTCGTGTTGCGGAGGCTTCAAGTGCTGAATAATGTTGTCACACACAACTGTGGTTGGATTTAATTATAGCTAGAAAAGTTTGATACAATTGTTATCTTTGTAATGTTGGAAGTTTTAGTAAGAATGCCTGGAATAGGCGACATTGATAATAGGCTGGATATTGCAATAAAAAGGCGTGAAGATAATGATCTTCCAAACCTATAATTAGAAAATGACACAAGAGTATGTTTGAATCGCAATCAGGGTATTGAAAGAGAATTAACGAATATTGAAGAAAATTCCATGTGTCTCCGATTAAATATTGTAAAGGAGCGAGGCAACCGAACTTGCATTTTTAAAATAAAATTCAAAAAATCACAGTTGTGTGTGACAACATTATTCAGCACTTGAAGCCTCCGAAACACGAACAATATTAGGTTTAGGGCTTCGTGGCCAAGGAGACTTTTCTTCGGTAGGTCAAATACTACAACATACTAAATTTTTAGGAAAATTCACCGAGGGCCATTTCCCATAAGATTTGTGCGGGGTCCTTTGTAATTTTATAAACGAATGCGAATTTTGTGCAGGTAATAAGTAAATGACATATTAAATCCGTCATTCATGGATTTGGGAACTCAAACGCAGAGCAAATTGACAGAAATGTGCGGTGATAGTTATATTAATTGGTCAATTGTGAATTTCCTCAAATCTGCCATAAAATGCGGATAAAAGCATTTCTTTCTACAGTTTTCCCTCAAAACTTCATAAAAAAGAACATTGAGCCTGGTCTTGCCTTATAGAGCCACAGTGTGCAACGAAATATGTTATTAGTCTTATGAAAAGTTAAATGTAAAATGTACAGACAGGCTTATTGCTAAACTTCTTCCATATCAATTATTATAAAAATCAAACATTTCTTTGTATTTATCAATATTTAGAAAAAAATTATTTAAATTTGTAACAACGTAACTTTCAAAATTGACCACTACGAGTCGCTAATTCTCATAGTCTGCACTCGGCCTATAAGCGGTCGTTTTAGTAGTAGTAAGGTGTGTTCAACGAACAAATGCAGCTAAGCCACTCCCCAAAATTTCTGTCAAATAAGGTTGACGTATGTCAATTATTTAATAGTGCTATAAACCGTATTTTCATAATTTGACCAATAGAAAAATTTTATTCTAATATCACGCGTTTTTTTGGGCTTGGCTTAGCTGCAACTGTTCGCTGGACAAGGAACAGTAGTAATTGGCACCTAAAACACTTGTTTTTAGTAAATGATTTTGGTTACACGCATGATTTAAATAGGTATTCTCGTATAACTGAGGTTTTACAGTTTTAGGCAATAGGAAAGTAACAATTTGCTATAGAAAAAGTCACAAATTATGAATAAAATAATTAAAATTTTCACTGATTTTTATTTATACCATACAGCAATCAAAAATATTGGTTAGAGCTGCCCTGAAATGCATCTCGTTGACTTCGCCAAACTGACTACTGTTACCATTGGAAGATTTATTGTTAACTGCTCTTCTAATATTTAACAACACTAGAGGAGTAGCTTATATAATCGCTAACTGAGAATCTTGAATTATAATGAAAGTATTGTGGCCAGCACTATGCTATGGCTTCGTATTATTACCACAAATGTCAATTAACGCATGTTGCTATGCAGTAGTGTGGTGCAGTTGCTATGCATTAGGTAATAAAATTTCTTAACTTTTCTCAAAATGCATTGACCTTGAGGTGATAAAAATTTTCCCTGCGATGCAATAAGGGTACCCTAATTTTTGATTGCGCCAAAAATTTGATATTAAAAATTGGGTCGCACATGAAAAAAGGTTCAGTAACACTAGACCTAAGGTTAGTATAGAGCAAAATAAGAAAAACAAGCAAAAACTATCTCATCCCTCAGTGAAACCCAAATAACATCGGTTAAAAAATATTTTCTTCTGTAGGAAGCTTCAGGGTGTGTTGTACTCTAGCACCAAATTTAAAGTTGGTTGGGATGTCTAGAACTACTTTATTAACCCTAAAAATACTGTCACGTTTGGTTACATGACGGTCTGGATTGCTCCAGACTTGTACCAGGATGCTTAGGGGTTGGATTAAAACACATGTTGCTGTTTCTATCTAAGTATAAAATATAATTATTAAATCTATTCTTACATGTAATAAAATACTAAGGGTAGGATCGACATCTTCGAATCCTGGATTAACACTTCGATCTGGGAACCTCTGGAGGACTCGCTTCCTTCGAATCCAATCGATAACTTCTAAGTCAACTGACTTCTTTGGAGCTCGATACCCAACTCCCCCTTACAATTCTAATGTTCCCTGACCTAAGTGTTTGTTATTGTATTTCATTCTTTAAGTTCCTTCCTCAACTTAATAAAATGTTACAACCTTGCAAACATTGCATTTCCTTACTTTAGTAATTAATAATACGACTCTTTACAGCAATGTGCATCGCCGGCACATTCCAGAGTTGTGTACATTTCCCTGTTCCTATTATCTAGTTTACTAATAATGTACTAACAATTGATTACAACACATTTTGGATTATTCTACAATCCTGGATAATGTCCATATGTGACAATACCAATGGGGTCTTTTAGACCCCATTTCATTTTTAGACTTAGATGTGTATACTTAATTTTTCAAATTCAGTCGTGCTCTTCGGGGACTTTTACTAACTTTTAATATAAATTTTGAAAACATAAAAACATTTTTAGTCAAATTTCGTATTAGTAGAAAAACGATGATTTTGCGTTACTCCCGAGTGGGGTCTTTTAGACCCCAATGCCTTTTTCCTCATGTAAATCAATGCAGACTATATTTTTTATTGTAATTTAGCATTGCTCTTGTAATTTATGATTCTGATATCATTTTGTAGTTATCCAGGGTCGGCTCAGACGTTGATTTATTGGGCCCTAGGCTAGGGTCCACAAAATCAAAAACTATATTTAAAAAAAATTTTTTTTTTGGGCTAAAAGATGCAAAACTGTTTTATTTCAAATATTTTAGGGTCCTGCTCTTAAATTTATCAATTTTATGAAAAAGCTAAATAGCTTTCCTACACCCTACCCTTATGTTGTTCTCTGTAATTTGTGACGTTATTAAATTTATAAATTATTTAATTGAAAAACAGAAACAAACTGTAATTAACCAAATATAGGTTACAAATAGCAAAATACTAAACTTAAAAAAATTATACATCTGGTAACAGCATTATTTACATATTAAATTAAATAATTTTAACCTCGTCTCCGACATTAACTTAAACATTTTTTTGAAGCTCTGATAGGCGGACTGTGAGAAAATTCCAATATCAAATAACCACTTTATCAATACTTTTGGAGAGTGAACTACCTATAAGTATTGTTTTATAAGTGCCACTTTTAGTGGCAAATCTGCAGAGTTTGACGAACGAGCATAGTGAGTTTGACAACTACAAAATTTTAATTTGACTTTAGGAATATGGAAATCAATCTGATTCGGCTTAATTTACAAAGACTAAATACAATAGGTATTTTGAGACCTAACCAAACTATTATCCAACAGATATTAGTGATATTGGTTAGCTTTGCATTTATAGCCATGAGTGCTATATTAGCTATACAGTTTAAATATATTAAAAAAAACGACGTTGAGGAGTTACTTTACAATTTCGAAGGTTTTGCCGCAATCTCACAAGTAAGTAATTAAAAAAACTTTTTAACACAGCAACCATGGCCCGGTAGTATAAGTCAGGAATGACCAACAAGACATTAGACCGGTCGATCGATTTTTGGAACATCATAGCCAACAGGAGAGATTTCAACATGTAAACGCAATTTAGTCGGGACTCATAGAAACAAACAGTCGTGACTCCTTTAGTATCACAAACTAGGTAACAATAATAGATGAATCATCCGCCATTTTTGATCCAAAATCAAAGTGACGTTTGATGTAATTTGCGTTATTTCTGACCCTATTACTTTACATGAAGCTAAGCCATTCTTAAATTTGTTGACAAGAATGGTTCTTAAAATATTAGACAACAATTTGTGCCCCATTTTGCAGCTCGAAAAATCTAAATAGCCCAAATGACATTAAATTTCACTTTGACATTCGAACTAAAATGGCCGACGGGTCAGCTGACTGATGTGATGAAAAAATGTTCAAGCAAAGAAAAGATATCAAGATATCCTTGGAATTAAATAAGGAACAAGAAACGACACGCAGACGAAAAAGTTGATCTTCGCCTAATGCTCAAGTCTGCTGGATATGCTGTTGACACATCTTAACCTTAATAATTTGACATATGTACAGTGAATACCATTAACAACGCAACATAGCCAACATAACGTCGATTGTAAGATATTGTTACAGTTCGTTTATATGACAACCTCTGACAGCAATGCTAAATCGCTTTCCATTTAATTTGCAACACCAACATGCAGTTCATTAATTTCAGATAATAATTATTATAAAGATCGAAATTAGAAGATCGCAAAAGTTAGTGTCAAAGTTTTCTCGTAGGTGTTCTTTGAGAAACTTCACGTTTTACACCTCTTCTTAGACCAAAATATTTTTTTATAAGATTGAAAGAAATGAAAAACGTGAAAAATACAAGTCTTAGGAATCATTATTGAAACCACCACAACTTATACAAGGAGATGAGGAAACGCTTATGGACTTCTGCTTTCCGACTTGTGGTCTGCTTTCTGCGGTCAAAAGGATCAACAATAGCCCACAGGATTTTTAAATAAAATATTATTTATCGATGAAGCCAGATCTCGCCGGCAATTTATTTTACCCCCCCGTCCTATCCAACGACGTAGAAAAATTTGGTTTAAGTAATTTCGTACTGCCATTGTGTAGTGAGGTGGAGGCCCGTAGTGCTGAAAATAGATTTCATCCATATTCAAATGTAATTCTCACGAGAAATAATTCTATTATTCAGAAGAATATTTTTGTTCGTTTAAATTGCCTTTAATAAAGAATGGTCCTATTATATCATTTTCTATTAACCTGCCTAAACATTCACTTTTTAGAGTCTGTGGCTTCTTGACGTAAGATGCAGGTGCAGTTGCTCCAGTATCAAAAATTTTGGTGATTTTACCTCTTCACGTAAATTGAAAGTTATTGCTTCATCCGTAAATAATATGTTTAAAAATTGAACGTTGGAAAGCAAAAATCCGTACGCGTTTCCTCCTCTCTTTGTGTAAGTTTCTGGTGGTTTTGAAAACGATTAGCCTCGTATTTTTAATGTTTTTCATTTCTTTCATTCCTCCTAAAAAAATTGGCCTAATGATGCGTGGGTAATTCCACGTCAGATCGGCCACTTTTGACCCTTAGGTCTTCGGATTTTGACGAAATGTGGTGTGTCGGTTGGAAATATGTTCAAACTTAAGTGTACAAAGTGGTTTTGCGAAAAAATTATTTTTGACCTATCTACCGTCAAATTAATTTTTGAACTATTTTGAAAACATGAATACTTCAATAATTTATAACTCGCGATCTAAAAGAGATATATTTCTTCAAAATACGCCTATTTAAAGCTAAAGGAACGTACTATTTATTTTACGCACCGCTTTTTTAATTTAACGCCTTTTTGGTCAAACTGTTCCAGTGTCAAATATTCAAGTCGAAGTTTCCAAAATACACCCTCTGCGATTTTTGCAATTTTTTGATATGTTGAGCCCTTATGACTTATGTTTAAGTGAAAAGATTCAAAACCGTGGGCACTCGTCAACTCTTGACGCTACAAGGTATTGTAGAAGAACGGAAATAAAAATTTTTGGAGAAAAGATTGGGGATAGCAATTTTTTTTCAGGAATCGCTTTATTTTAGACCCGTTATTATGAGAGAAAATTTTCAAGATCAGGGGCGTGCGGGAACAGGGTCAAAATTACCTTTGTTCTTAGCAAAACTGCTAATTTTGAAAATATCTTCGATCACATTGCAGATAGCAGAAAAATACATCCTAAATAATTCCTAGTGTATAAAATTACCAAGAGAATGAGACCAGTCCGAGCCCAAACGGATAATTTGTATATGCAGAAAAATATAAAAACCGCCGAAAGTTGAGTAATATTTAATCCCAGTAAAGAAGTAATTTTCAAGTCGAAGTTTCCAAAATACACCCTCTTCGATTTTCGAAATTTTTTTTATATGTTGAACCCTTATGTCTTAGGTTTAATTAAAAACATTCAAAACCGTGGGCACTCGTCAACTCTTGATGCTACACGGCCTCAACCCTCACACCTCAATCTAAACCCCCCACTGAGGCTTGAGGCTGTGTAGCATCAAGAGTTGACGAGTGCCCACGGTTTTAAATTTTTTTACTTAAACATAAGTCATAAGGGCTCAACATATAAAAAAATTTCGAAAATCGAAGAGGGTGTATTTTGGAAACTTCGACTTGAAAATTACTTCTTTACTGGGATTAAACATTACTCAACTTTCGGCGGTTTTTATTTTTTTCTGCATAGAAAAATTATCCGTTTGGGCTCGGACTAGTCTTATTCTCTTGGTAATTTTATACATTACAAATTATTTAAGATGTATTTTTTTGCTATCTTCAATGTGATCGAAGATATTTTCAAATATAGTAGTTTTGCTAAGAACAAAGGTAATTTTGACCCTGTTCCCGCACGCCCCTGATCTTGAAATTTTTCTCCCATAATAAAGGGTCCAAAATAAAGCGATTTGTGAAAAAAAATTACTATCACCAATCTTTTCTCCAAAAATTTTTGTTTCCATTCTTCTATAACACCGTGTAGCGTCAAGAGTTGACCAGTGCCCACGGTTTTGAATCTTTTCACTTAAACATAAGTCATAAGCGCTCAACATATCAAAAAATTGCAAAAATCGCAGAGGGTGTATTTTGGAAACTTCGACTTGAACATTTGACACTGGAACAGTTTTACCAAAAAGGCGTTAAATTAAAAAAGCGATGAGTAAAATAAATAGTATGTTCCTTTAGCTTTAAATAGACGTATTTTGCAGAAATATATCTCTTTTAGATCGCGAGTTATAAATTATTGAAGTATTCATGTTTTCAAAATAGTTCAAAAATTAATTTGACGGTAGATAGGTCAAAAATAATTTTTTCGCAAAACCACTTTGTACATTTAAGTTTGAACATATTTCCAACGGACACAACGGATCTGACGTGGAATTACCCGCGTATAAAGCTTTTTTTAAATTAAACCTATGAGAAAGCCTTACACCAACTTTTAACATCGTCTAATTTCGATTTTTATAATTATTGTTATCTAAAATTAATTTACTGCATGTTGGTGTTGCAAATTAAATGGAACACGATTTAGCATTGCTGTCAGAGGTTGTCATATAAACGAACTGTAACAATATCATACAATCAACGTTATGTTGGCTATGTTGCGTTGTTAATGGTATTCACTGTAGATCCCAGACATACTAAATTAAAATATATTTGTTGTTAGTTGTGTAGTTGTTAAGCAATTAATGACTTATCCAGCAGACATGCGCACTAAAAATCTACAAACGAAATTAATATGGAATTTTTGAGTTGGTGTCGTTTCTTATTCGTTAGGGTATATTTTCTTTGGTATAAGTGTGTAGAATATCTTTGATATTTAATATTTTACAATTTTTACATTCAAAATTGCATTATTAGGTAATTAAAAAATTTTTCAGATTAGTGGACATTTAATTATTTGTGTATTAAACCGAAAAAAATTTCTCAAGCTAGTAGAATTATCAAATGAATTTTTGGATACAAAAAAATGTTCTGAGTCAGTACCAATCGAAGTGAAGAAAACGTTTACATTCTTGGAACGCCTTTATAAAGTTTTTAGAACATCTGCGTGGATTTCGTTGGCTTTATACATAATTTCTGGTATAGTTATGAAGAAGAAATTATGTTTTGGCACATGGGCTCTGCAGGATTACGATAATCTATATAAAGTAATTTATGTAGCAAACCCATTAATACTGACCTATCTAATGATGTTTGCTGTAAATTTCGCTTATTTTTTTTTGACGATTTGTACTACTGTACAAATGCAATTTAAAATATTACACGATCTCATAAGCAACATGAGTGTTGAAGATATAGACTCACCTGAGGCTTGGAAAAAATACTATGAAGATCTGAAAGGTCATATTCAGCATCACATTCTTTTACTAAAGTGAGGAGTTGTGAAGTATAAAAACTTTATCATTTCCTTTAATTATTTCTAGGTACATCAAATATTTAAAAAAATGTTTTTCTCCAATACTTTTCTTGGTATTCATAACAATTGCTCCTTTCTTTACTTCACAAGTTTATATCTTATTAGAAAGGTAAAATTTATACAGGGTGTCATAATTACTATTTAACAAGTTACCACATACTTTTACAATTTTTTGGAAAATATGTACTCAACACTTACTAGTTTCAGCTTTCAATTAAAATGTAGATCTTTCGTTACCCTAGCTACTGGCATTTTCTATTTATCTCTGTATTGCATTCCCATTGATAACATGTTATCAGAGGTAAAAATTCAAACTAAATATTAATTTTTTTAAAAAACCTATAAATTGTTTAAGTGTGGCACTGTGGCAGATGCTATTTACCAATCAAATTGGTATTCGAAACATTTCAAAACTCTAAAAGTTCCACACGAATTCATGATGCAAATGTCTCAGCAAGAAGTACGGTTTTTAGCCGGTGGTTTTATCGAATTTAATGCTACGGTTCTAAAAACAGTAAGTGACAATTCCATAGTATTTAATTATATTAATAAAAGTCCTATTAGTCTCTTTACAATGCTCAATGAAACTTTATTTTCAGCTCTTTCAGTTTAGCTTGTCGATATCTGCAGTTATGAAAAATTTGCAAAAGTAAAATCAAAATTTTAATCCGATGGAAACAACACTTTTTTTATAGTGTATACCTGTAAAGAGTCGTTTTAGTAGTAGTCAGGTCTGTTCAGCGAAGAAATGCACCTAAGCCACTCCCCATAAATTTCTGTCAAATAAAGTTGACACATCCTGGGCGTGGCTTAGCTGCATCTGTTTGCTGAACAGATAAAGTAGTAGTGGTACCAAAAACACTTGTTAGTAAATGATTTTAGTTACTCGCACGATTTAACTAGATATCCTCGTATAAATGAGAGGTTTCACGGCTAGGCAATAGGAAAGTAACAATTTGCTATAGAAAAAGTAACAAATTATGAATAAAATATTTAAAATTTTCACTGTGTTTCATTTATACCATACAGCAATCAAAAATATTGGTTAGAGCTGCCCTGAAATGCATTTCGTTGACTCCACCAAACTGATTACTGTTACCATTGGAAGGTTTAGTGTTAACTGCTCTTCTAATATTTTTAACAACAGTAGAGGAGTAGCTTATATAATCCCTAACTGATAATCTTGAATTATAATGAAAGTATTGTGACCGGCACTATGCTATGGCTTTGAATTATTTCCACCCAACATAATATCTGTCATCTATGATTTCCACTGTCAATAAACGTCAATGAAATGTAAATATAAGAGTATTTATTTTAAAATGCGTTTTTGAAGTTTCATAATGACAGTGCAGGGTTGCCACATACCAACAAATCAAGCTAAAAAACATTGAATTTTAAATAAAATTAAATTGTAATGTGACAACTCTGTACAGAGGTGCCAAATTAAAATAGTCCTTAACTGCATTGTCGCTTCACATTTCTAATTAACTTTACACACTATGGAAATAAAAAAAAATATTTATTTGAAATTAATAATAAAAATAATAATGCGGCCTAAATGGCACGTACAAAATACTGTCACGCGTAGAAATATTACGCAAATTATTTAATGCAATAGGGTATTTTCCAATTTTTAAAATATCGATTATTGCTGCGTTATTGCATAGCAAAGTCGATTATCAATGACTTGGGCACACTAAAAATATGTTAATCAAAAAAGTTTTATTAAAAAGTGCTTTAGTAAAAGCATTAAATGCTGCAGGTTCAAAGTTAAAATTAAAACGAAAGTGACGTCACGAGTCATACACATCACGTTTGTTGCTTAGTTACATGTATTAAATGTCAGTTAAATGTGTAATCAAGGTTATAATAAGTTGGAGCTCATTAGTTGAATATTGACGATTATTGACAGCTACGAGTCGTGACGTCATGCCGCTTTTATGCGGGAAACTTTATAGTTTGAATTTCAAATAATTTTTTTGGCAAAACCTACAGTCGCAATTTTTTTTTAATGTGGTTTTGAGATTACGTTATCAATAAGGTAACTTTCTAGATACTTTTTAAAAAATTGGAAAATACCCTATTATTAAGTAGTACAAGAATTTAATGTACACGAGTTTACAATACGTGACTATTGTCAGGTATTGGAAGAATGTGAGATAAAGCATAAATCGCCAGTGTTAGCAATTTTAGTTGGTGCGTGTGCCAAGTTAATAAAAAGTAGGTACACATCCAATAATGTTTCTACGAATTTTTATTAAAAAATATTTAATAGTTTTAACAATATAAACGATGCCGTAGAGTAAGTAAGTATCTTTATCTTTATTTAGTAATAGTAGATACTATTTGAAAATTTACAATAATTATGTAGATTGAAATAGATTGAAAAATAGATGTAGATTATGTAGAGCCTGAAAAAAAATTCCCCCTCCATGGTCGCATCGATTTTTCAAAAGCCCGTAATCTGACAAAAATTAAAAAAATTTATTATAGCCGTTTTTTTAAATTTTGATTTTTCACAAAATGGCGACCGATTGAAAATATGTTCATTTTTTCGACCGTTTTTTTTTGTTTTCAAACAGTTTAAAAAATAGTAAAAAACAGAATTTTCTAAATCGGCTACGCTTAGCCTTAGCCTACTAAGACGAACAAAACAAAAAAAATAAATTAAAAATCGGTTAAGAATTGTCCCAGTTATCGATGCGACCAGTTTGAAAAAAGTCGTTTCGAGAAAAATGCGTTTAAAGTTTTCCATTTCCAGTCCATTTCTCTCGCAATGAAATCACGTATCTTTTAAAATTTTCGTACCTATCTTAAACTATCGAGTCCTGGACCATATGACGGTTCTTCCTCTTCATCTCCAGGGGTCTTGTTGGCTCTCTTAATTTTCCCTTAATCCTTAGTCCCATAATCAAAGAAAAACAGTCGGCCTACCTGCTCTTACTAAAATCGCTGTAACTTAGTCAATTTTTGAAATTTTGACCTGCAATTTTCTACACATATTTTTTAATAATATAAACTTTGATTTAAGACAAAACAAAAAAAAATTTTTTTGACCCATCACAGTGGCTATCCCCCTTAATTTAATATAAATTCAACTTAATTTTTTTAATTTATTGGTTTAAAAAGATATGTATCGAAACACGATTAATAAAATATAGGGTCCTACATTAGTAACTTTGCACACGGGCTCTGCGAGTACTTGTTATACACTACTGTATAGCAACGTGCGTTAATTGACATTTGTGGCAATAATACGAAGCCATAGCATAGTGCCGGTCACAATACTTTCATTATAATTCAAGATTATCAATTAGCGATTATTTAAGCTACTCCTCTAGTGTTGTTAAATATTCGAAGAGCAGTTAACAATAAATCTTCCAATGGTGACAGTAGTCAGTTTGGTGGAGTCAACGAGATGTATTTCAGGGCAGCTCTAACCAATATTTTTTATTGCTGTATGGTATAAATGAAACACAGTGAAAATTTTAAATATTTTATTCATAATTTGTGACTTTTTCTATAGCAAATTGTTACTTTCCTATTGCCTAGCCGTGAAACCTCTCAGTTATACGAGGATATCTAGTTAAATCGTGCGAGTAACTAAAATCATTTACTAACAAGTATTTTTGGTACCACTACTACTTTATCTGTTCAACGAACAGATGCAGCTAAGTCACGCCCAAATAAAAGAGCGTGATGTTCGAATAAATTTTTTTATTAGCCGAATTTTGAAAATACACTAGAATTGATATGAGTAAATTTTACTTGATAGAAATTTTTAGAGAGTGGCTTAGCTACATTTGTTCGCTGAACAGAGTTTACTACTACTAAAACGACTGTTTGCAGGTTTATACTATAAAAAGTTGTTGTTTCGATCTCATTAAAATTTAGATTTTACTTGCGCAAATTCTTCATAACTGCAGCAATCGACATACTAAATTGTAAAATCTGAAAATAATTTTTCGTAGAGCATTGTGAAGGGAATAATGGTACTTTTCTATTAATAATATATTTAAATATTACGGAATTGACACTTACTGTTTTTAGAACCGTAGCATTAAATTCGATTAAACCACCGGCCAAAAACCGTACTTCTTGCTGTGACATTTGCATCATGAATTCGTGTGGGACTTTGAGGGTTTGAAAATGTTTCGAATACCAATTTGATTGGTAAACAGCATCTGCCACAGCCCCACACTTGAACAATTTATTGTTTTTTAAAGAAATTAACATTTCGTTTTCATTTTTACCTCTGATAACATGTTATTAACGGGAATGGAGTAGAGAGATAAATAGAAAATCCCAGAAATTAGAGTCGAAAAACATCTAAATTTTAAGTCGAAGCTGAAACTAATAAGCGTTGACTACATTTTTCTGAAAAAATAGTAGAAGTATAAATTTTACCTTTCTAATAAGACATAAACTTGTGCAGTAAAGAAAGGCGCAATTGTTATGAATACTAAAAAAAGTATTGGAGAAAAACATTTTTTGAAATATTTGATGTACCTAGATATAATTAAAAGAAATGGTTAAGTTTTTTCACTTTTCAAATCCTTACTTTAGTAAAAGAACGTGATGCTGAATATGAGCTTTCAGATCATCATAGTATTTTTGCCCAGCCTCAGGCGATTCTCTATCTTCAACACTCATGTTGCTTATAAGATCGTGTAATATTTTAAATTGCATTTGTACAGTAGTACAAATGGTCATAAAGAAATAAGCAAAATGTGTGCCAAAAAGGGTTTCATAAGCCAGTAAAAATATGTTTACTCCATAAATTACTTGATATAGAATATCGTAGCCTTCCGTAGTCCATGTGCCAAAACATAATTTCTTCTTCGTAACTATACAAGAAATTATGATTGAAGCCATTGTAATTAATGAAGATATTCGAAAAACTTTAAAAAGGCGTTCCAATAACGTAAACGTGTTCTTCACTTCGATTGTTACTGATTCAGATGAATTTTTTGTATCCAAAAATTTATTCGTTAATTCTACTAGCTTAAAAAATTTTTTCCTCTTTAATACACAAATAATGAATTGTCCACCAAGCTGAAAAAAGTGTTAATTAAGAATGCAATTATTTGAATTCGTAAAATGTAAAATATTAAACTCTGCTGGCTGCATGGCATAAAAGGTACTTTCAACACGCTTATAATTTCTTCATGACATCAGTCTGTACATCGGAAACCGGGTGTTTCATTAATTTCTCCCTTTAGGTTCACTCAAAGCCGGAGACAGGGGGGTTCGAATGTAGAATTTAAACACATAAAAAAATTATATATAAAAAAAATATATTTATTCGTAATAAAAGAAATAATAATATAAGTACCTAAAATGGCACACAAAAAAACCTTGTTCGAGGAAAAAAAATGAAATATTAATAAATGCCAAATAAACATACAGACGGGAGATATGACTCGGCCACTAGATCTCCACCAGACCTCGAGACCCGTCTCTTAAGAGATAGACCACAGAGTCCCGGTGGATGCAGGGAAGCCGTGCACCAGACCTCGAGACCCCACTCTGACGAGCGAGACCACAGAGTCCCGATGGACGCAGGGAAGTCGCTCTCCAGACCTCGAGACCCTTCTTTGACGAGAAAGACCACAGACTCTTTCTATTATTGCTAACCCGACCAGACTAGAGTATTGAATCCGATAGTGTGTTAAAACATTTCTTTATTTACTTACTTGTGGAAATGTGGAAAAAGCTTCGAAATTGTAAATTAATTCCACGACGTCGTCTCTTTTAATGTATTTAAACTGTATTGCGGTTATAACACTCATCGATATAAAAGCAAAGCTAACAAACATCACAAATATCTTTTGCATAATAGTGTGGTTAGGTCTTAATACACCTATTGTATTTAGTCTTTGTAAATTAAGTCGAATCAGATTGATCTCCATATTCTTAAAGTCAAATTCAAATTGTGTAGTTGTCAAACTCACTATGCTCGCTCGTCAAACTCTGCAAATTGGCCACTAAAAAAGAAACTTATAAAACAATACTTTTAAGTACTTCACTCTCAAAATGTATTAATAAAGTGGGTATTTGAAATTGAGGTTTCTTCACATCCCGCCTATCGGAAATTAATGTCGGAAACGAATTATTTAATTCAATAGTATTTTAATGATGCTGTTACCAGATGTGTAATTTTCTTTAAGTTTTGTATTTTGGTATTTGTAATCTATATTTGGTTTTATTTAGTGTCTGGTCTCTGTTATTAAATTAAATAATTTACAAATTTAATAATGTCACAAATTACAGGAAATTTTTAAAATCAATAAAAAGATAAAAATATTAACTGTGAAAGAATCAAAAAATGTTAAATCTATCTATACTCAAATTTATGGCTCCTCTCGTGTCGTCACGTCGATCGGGTATGTTTCTAAATTTAGACTGTTCTCTATTTACAAAACCTCTAGGGCTGACTCCTCAGCCATCTTGGGTCCTACGTCAAAATGACATTTGCATAAAGCCGTTAAAGCAGTTCCCAAATCGATCACTTTGTATTGTAACACAGAAAATCGGGTATTGCACTAATTATCCCTTTATCATCGATCAGTAGGAGACAGGGGAATTCGCAGCTGGAAATAAAACACACAGGAAGATGTAATAAAAAAATAAAATATGTTTATTATAAATTAATAACAAAAATTATAATGGGGCCTAAATGGCGTGTACAAAATAAAAAAATCTTTCTTAAGGGAAATTAAGATTATCAACAAAACACAATCTTCTCTGATGTTCAAATGACTCGGCCACAGTTCTCCCAGACCACTAGTCCTCGTCTTCGAGATCCATCCGGTCCTCTAAAAGAGATCAATAGGCCTGGACAAACACGGAATCTCTTTCCCACCAGGTCACTAGTCCTCTTTCTTAAGAAAGAGATCACTAGACCTACTGTAGAAAGAATGTGAACTCGCTAGATCAGTAGTCCTCTCTTTGAGATCCACTCTGGTCCTCTAAGAGAGACCAATAGTCCTGATGAGACACAGGAGGGCAGAGGGGGGTATTTCTTCTTCTAAGACAATAGTCCTCTCTTTGCAATTCAAATTGGAACTCAAGAGATATTCGAACTCAGTTAATATTTGTGCTAAAAATATGCGGTTTTCACCATTGTTGTTAGATAATCTTTTAGCATCTTTTAGTGAAAAACAGTTTTCTTGGTTTACACCCCCTTTTTAACAAAACAAGGGTTGATAAATTTTTGGTTTTGAGTATGACTAAGCTAAATAACATTATTAGGTAATAATATTTCTTAACTTTTCTTAAAACGCATTGACCTTGAGTTAATAAAAGTTTTTTCCTGCAATGGGAATAGTGTACCCTAATGCTCGGCTAACATTTAAAATTGTTGGGTAACTTGGATAGAAATTAACGTAATTCTATTTTTCGACGATAGATGGATTGTCAAAAGAATTACTAATTCACGCTCGTTTTAAATAAACGTCACTAGATGTTCCAATATTTTTGATCAAAATATACGAATGAAATAATTATTTTTTAGAGATAATAGCCAATTAATTAATAAATATTAAATAATAATGTTAAATTGGCTATTATTGGCTATTCAATAAATATTAAATAATAATATTAAATTGGCTCTTATCTCTAAAAAAACATCATTAAATACCTATGCCAAAAAAATACGATTTTTATTTACTCCGAAAACAGCCTTAAAATTTGATATTTTCATTTTGTATCCCTTGTAAAAGCACAAGAAATGCAATTTCTTGTAGGTCGGTGATTAAAAATTAAAAAAAAAAGCAAATTATAGTACTTTTTCAATATTTTTGTACTACAAAGAAAAGCTTAAAGAAGTCGTTTGTTACCTACTCGTACGTACCATAAAACCTCCTTCCTAAATTGAGGGGTAACTTTATTTTGCCAACAAGTAGTAAATCAACAACCTCCCCTTCTGTCCCTTTGCAGTTGTTGGCTAATAACCACCCTGTCGTATAGCCACAGTGACCAATAATTGTGAGACTGACTGTACTTAGACAAAGTACATCGGGTAAGGCCATTTGAGTGCTCTACTCATAAGAAATAAAGTACCAGTAAGCAGGAAGGTAGGTAGGTAATTAATAAAAAATTTTGCACGTCTTTAAACGTGGTTGACAATGACAAACAAAACAAACACCAGCGCCACGAGAGTACATAAGTTGAATTAAGTTAGCAGATACAATATAACTGGAGAAAATGGAGACATATAGTATCGATAGTTAACTGGCCAACAAGAAACGCTTATGGAATGTATTCCTCAGTAGATAACTATCCTTCAAGAGACTCGCAGTTTTTATCTATTTATTGATATTAATAATTTATTCTCTGTAATTTGTGACATTGTTAAATTTATAAATTATTTAATTTAATAACAGAAACCAACGGTAATAAACAAATTATAGATTACAAATAGCAAAATAATAAACTTAAAGAAAATTATACGTCTGGTAACAGCATTATTTATATAATATTAAATAATGTTAACCAAGTCTCCTACATAATTTGAAAATTTTTTAGAAGCTCTGATAGGCGGAGTATAAGAAAACCCCAATTTCAAATAACCACTATATTAGTATTTTTGGAGAGTGAAGTACCTATAAGTATTGTTTTATAAGTTTCACTTTTAGTGGCAACTCTATAGAGTTTGACGAGCGAGCATAATGAGTTTGACAACTACAAAATTTTAATTTGACTTTAGGAATATGGAAATCAATTTGATTCGGCTTAATTTACAAAGACTAAATACAATAGGTATTTTAAGACCTAACCAAACTATTATCCAACAGATATTTGTGATGTTGGTTAGCTTTGCATTTATATCCATGAGTGTTATATTAGCTATACAGTTTAAATATATTCCAAAAGACGACGTTGAGGAATTACTTTACAATTTCGAAGGTTTTGCCCCAATCTCACAAGTAAGTAATTAAAGAAACTTTTTAACACAGCAACCATAGCCCGGTTGTCTAAGTCAGATATGACCAACAAGTCATTGAACCGGTCGATCGCGATCGATCATAGCCGACAGGACAGATTAGAGATTTAGACGCAATTTAGTCGTGACTCATAGAAACTAGTAGACAGTCGTGACTCCTATAGTATCACAAACTAGGTAAAAATAATAGCTGCGTTATCAGCCATATTTGATCAAACATCAAAGCGACGTTTGATGTAATTTGCACTATTTCTAACCCTATTGTTTTACATGAAGCTGTCATTCTTAAATCTTTTAACAAGAATGGTTCTTAAAATATTAGACAACAATTTGCGCCCCCCCCCCATTTCGCCGCTCCAAAAATCGAAATAGTTTAAATGACATTAAACTTGACTTTGGCATTCGAACCAAAATGGCTGACGGGTCAGCTGTCTGTATCATAGTTCATGTCAAGATTTTAATAGTTAGATCGCGAAACATTGTAAAGAAAAACAGTCGATCATATATTTAGAGAACTTGGTCACTCTCATGGTCTAAGGGTGTGTGCAAATTAAAAGTTTCGAGCATAGAGCCTAGAGTATAGCATAGATCATAGCGTCCTGGGATGCTCAAATTCAAAGATGAGAGCATAGATCATATTGCATCCTTGTAGTGACTCTGATTCTAGCTGCAGTTTCCAACAACTCTACGTAAACTCTCTACTCTACGCTTTCAATTTGCGCACACTTTTAGTCGTAACGGTCCCTGACTGTCGAGCTGACTGATATCATACAAAAATGGTCAAGCAAAGAAAATATATCCTTGGAATTGAATAAGGAACAAGAAACGACCGGTAGACGAAAAAGTTGATCTTCGCCACCTGGATAATATGTCATTGACACAACATAAACTTATTAATTAGACATAGACATAGACACACTAAAATAAAATATAGTTGTATTAGTTCTGTAGTTGTGAGCAATTAATGACATAGCAAGCGGACATGCGCATTAAAAATCTATGCAAGAAATTAACATGGAATTTTTGAGCTCGTCTCGTTTCTTATTCGTTAGGGTATATTTTCTTTGGTCAAAGTTTGTAAAAACGTGTTCTCTTTGATATTTAATATTTTGCAATATTTACATTCAAAATTTCATTATTAATTAAAAACTTTTTCAGATTAGTGGACATTTAATTATTTGTATATTATACCGAAAAGAATTTCTGAAGCTAGTAGAATTATCGAATAAATTTTTGGATACAAAAAAATGTTCTGAATCAGTACCAATCGTAGTGATGAAAACGTTTACATTCTTGGAACAGTTCTATAAAGTTTTTCTAACATCTACGTGGATTACGACGGCTTTAGTCATAATTTATAGTATAGTTACCAAGAAGAAATTATGTTTTGGCACATGGGCTATGCAGAATTATGACATTCTATATAAAGTAATTTAAGTAATGAACCCATTTATAATAACGTATCTAATGATGTTTGCTGTAAATTTCGCTTATTTCTTTTTGACCATTTGTACTACTGTACAAATGCAATTTAAAATATTACACGATCTTATAAGCAAAATGAGTGTTGAAGATATAGACTCACCTGAAGCTGGGAAAAAATACTATGAAAATATAAAAGTTCATATTCAACATCATGTTCTTTTACTACAGTAAGGAGTTGTAAATTAAAAAGAACTTTATCATTTCCTTTAATTATTTCTAGGTACATCAAATATTTCAAAAAATGTTTTTCTCCGATACTTTTTTTGGTATTCATAACAATTGCTCCTTTTTTTACTGCACAAGTTTATATCTTATTAGAAAGGTAAAATATATACAAGATGCCATGGTTACTATTGTCACGTGTGAAATATTACGCAAATTATTTAATGCAATTATTAAGTAGTACAAGAATTTAATGTACACGAGTTTACAATACGTGACTATTGTCAGGTATTGGAAGACTGTGAGATAAAGCATAAATCGTCAGTTTTAGCAATTTTAGTTGGCGCTAAGTTAATAAAAGGCCCCAAAGTAGGTTTTTAAGTCAGTTTATACATATGTCATCTTTGGTAACTCACCCGGCCCATGCCCATTGCCCGGCGCCTCCACCATATGTCACGACTGGTCGTTAGTCATGACCTCTGGAGTCCAGAATCTCCAGAGTGTACCGAGATTAAGATAATAAACAATGCTGAAATTATTTATTTATTTAAAAACGTTCTCTTACTCAAATATTAGCATTATAATCCAATCACAACACATGATGATTATAATCGCTCCTTAATTATTACAAAGTACGAAATCGACAAACGTTTCGCGTTCCCGAATTGTCAGACTGACAATTATTAACCGCCAAGTATAAACTGACTTAAAAACCTATTTTGCGGCCTTTTATTAACTTGGCACACGCGCCAACTAAAATTGCTAAAACTGGCGATTTATGCTTTATCTCACATTCTTCCAATACCTGACAATAGTCACGTATTGTAAACTCGTATACACTAAATTCTTGTTCTACTGTTTTTTGGGAAAATTGTACTGAACACTTCTTAGTTTCAGCTTCGACTTAAAATTTAGATGTTTTACGATTCTAACTACTGGGACTTGCTATTTATGCTTCTATTGCATTCCCATTAATAACATGTTATCAGAGGTAAAAATTAAAACTAAATATAATTTTTTTTTAAAACCAATAAATTGTTTAAGTGTGGCGCTGTGGCAGATGCTGTTTACCAATCAAATTGGTATTCGAAACACTTCAAAACCCTCAAAGTCCCACACGAATTCATGATGCAAATGTCTCAGCAAGAAGTACGGTTTTTAGCCGGTGGTTTAATCGAATTTAATGCTACGGTTCTAAAAACAGTAAGTGACAATTCCATAATATTTAATTATATTAATAAAAGTCCCATTAGTCTCTTTACAAAGCTCAATGAAACATTATTTTCAGATACTTCAGTTTAGTATGTCAATAGCTGCAGTTATGAAAAATTTGCGAAAGTAAAATCAAACTTTTAACAAAATAGAAACGGCTTTTTTCCTCAGGCACTGTATTGCAACTATTTTTACTTATTATAATTAGCACTTCTTTTGACCATCTTCCACTGGTTTAAATATGGCACACAGATTGGTCAAAACACTTTAGTTCATTATGGTTCATAGTAGCTACTTCAATGCCCATACTATTCAAAAATGATTTGAAATATCCTGAGAAGTAAAGAAATCTGACAAATCTCTAATTTATACAGGGTAGGTGCTTGCTGTAAGAACGCAGCAACGCTTTGATTAAAGTCCTAGAGTAATAGCTCCAAATTTGACTATATTTGGGCATTAAAATGACAATCTGACTGTTAATGATATATTCATAAAACCTTATATCTTTTTCATAAATGTCTGTCACCTCAGTTCTTATGCAACGCTGTTGGTACACGCATTTAACAAAAATTCCCTATGTACAGTCAACCTCACAATTATTGGCCACGCTGGCTATACGCCAGGATGTTTATTAGCCAATAAGGATAAAAGAACAGAAAGGGAGATTGTTGATTTACTACTTGTTGGCTAAATAAAGTTACCCCTCAATTGAAATAGGGGGCGTTATGATGGTTGCATCCATAATTCGTGCTAGGTTTATAGCCAGGGTGGCTATTAATTGTGAGGCTGACTGTACCTCTATAGGTAGGTAAACTTGAATTTTTTATCTTTACCGACACGTGACCACCTTAATATGTATAAATTAAGATGAAGACAAAGTATTTATTGAGTTTTCAAAAAGTCACGTGTCGGTAAAGTAAAAAAAAATCAAGTTTATATTATATTTTATGCGCAGCGGTATTTGTAAGTCACTTAATAATGAGAGATTTTTGTTGGTAGCGAACTTAAAAAGTTCTTGTAGGTGCAAGCAAACTGATCCGGGTCAATCACCAAAGAACACGGGGTACAATTTTAGTTTTAAAGCAAAAATCGATTTAAAATGTTCATGTTCAATACAGGGTGTCCCCACGGTGCGTTATCGTAAAATTGTGGCTTTGCTTTAGTATTTAACAAATAAATTTTCATGTATGGCTAATAGTTTTCTTAGAGCTGCACCTCTTAAAAATATTCTTACATACGGTGATCCATTTAAGTGATACAGACTACACTTTTTTTTTAAATGAAACACGCAAACTCCACCAAACATTTATTAATGTAATCTCAATTAAAATCTACAGAGTTTGACAAGAGAGCATAATGAGTTTGACAACTATAAAATTTTAATTTGTCTAATATGGAGATCAATCTGATTCGACTTAATTGGCAGTTTGGTTTAAATTTATGATTTTTAAATAAAAATTTGTTTAATTAATGTTTTTAGTTTCTTTTTGGAAACTAAAACTAAATTTTAGAAAAATTAGTTTCTTTTTTTTTTGTATATCATAATTTGGGATAAAAAAAACGTAAATGTATACCATAATTTGAGACAGAGGGAGTATTAAATAATAATGTTAAATTGGCTATTATTGGCTAATCAATAAATATTAAATTGGCTATTATCAATAAAAAAATAATCATTAAATACCTATGCCAAAAAAAAATTAGACAATGACAAACAAAACAAACACCAGCGCCACGAGCGTACTTAAGTTGACTTAAGTTAGCTGACACATAACTGGAGAAAATGGGTAGATAAAGTATTGATAGTTAACTAGCCATCGAGAAACGCTTGTGGCATTAGTCAGTAGATAACTATCTTTCGAGAGACTCGCAGTAGAACTGTTTTCTTAATAATTATTATTCATTTTTATCTTTTTATTGATTTTAATAATTTATTCTCTGTAATTTGTGACCTTGTTAAATTTATAAACTATCAACTGTAATAAACAAAATATAGATTACAAATAGCAAAATAATAAACTTAAAGAAATTATACGTCTGGTAACAGCATTATTTACGTATTATTAACTAAATTTAACCAGGTCTCCGACTGTAATTTGAATATTTTTTAGAAGTTTCGATAGGCGGAGTGAAAGAAAACCCCAATTTCAAATAATCACTTTATTAATATTTTTGGAGAGTGAAGTACCTATAAGTATTTTTTTGTAAGTGTCACTTTCAGTGGCAAATCTGCAGCGCTTGACGAACGAGCATAGTGAGTTAAATAAGTCAAAAATTTGAATTTGACTTTAAGAATATGGAGATCAATCTGATTGGACTTAATTTAAAAAGACTAAATGGAATATGTGTATTAAGACCTAACCACACTATTATGCAAAAGATATTTGTGATGTTGGTTAGCTTTGCATTTATATCGACGAGTGTTATATTTGCTGTACAGTTTAAATATATTAAAAGAAGCGACGTTGAGGATTTAATTTACAATTTTGAAGGTTCTGCCACATTCACACAAGTAAGTAATTAAAGAATTGTTTTAAAACAGCAACCATGGTCCGGTCGTCTAAGTTAGGAATGGTCAAAAAAGTCGCAAATTCTTGATAGATAATAGCCGACAAGAGAGATTTTATAAACTAGGTCACGATAACAGCTGACTCATCAGCCATTTTTGGACAAACATCAAAGCGACATTTGATGTAATTTACGCTATTTCTAACCCTATTATTTTACATGAGCTTAAGTCGATCTTAAATTTATTGAAAAAAATGGTTCTTAAAATATTAGACAACATTTTTCCCCCTATTTCGCTTTCAGAAAATGGCGTTAAACTTCACTTTGACGTTCGAATCAAAATAATTAACGAGTCAGCTGTCTGTATCATAGTTGACGTCAAGATTTTAGTAGGTAGAACGCGAACATTTTTAAGAAAAGTAGTTGATCGTGTATTTAGAGAAGTTGGCCACCCCTAGTCTAAGTCGTAACCGGTCCTGACTGTCAAGGTGACTGATGTGGTGAATAAATGTTCAAGCAAAGAAAAGATACCCTTGAATTGAATAACGAACAAGAAACGAGACGCAGACGAAAAATATGAGCTCCGCCTATTGCGCAAGTCCGCTGGATATGTCAGTGACAGAACATAACCTTATTAATTAGACATAGATCGTAAACGTATTAAACAAAAATGTATCATTTTGTGTTAGTTCTGAGCAATTAATGACATATCCAGATATGCGCTTTAAAAATCTATGCAAAAAATTAACATGAAATTTTTGAGTTGTGTCGTTTCTTATGCGTTAGACGTTAGAGTATATTTTCATTGGTATAAAGGTGCCATTACACTTGGACACTTTTGTGGTGCCACTTTTTATTGCAAGTGTCATGCAATTGTCAAAACCGCGCCATTTTTGAATTTGCATCGTTGTTTCCATGGCAATATCAGAATTGCGCAACTTTTCTTGTTGCGCAATACAAAAAGTGTACAAGTGTAATGGCACTTTTAGAGTGTGGAAAGGTGTTGTATTTAATATTTTACAATTTTTACGTTCACAATTGCATTCTTAATTAAAAATATTTTTTTCAGATTTGTGGACATCTAATTATTTGTGTATTACAGCGAAAAAAATTTCTCAAGCTAGTAGAATTAACGAATAAATTTTTGGATACAAAAAAATGTTCTGAATCAGTATCAATCGAAGTGAAGAAAACGTTTACATTATTGGAACTTCTTTATAAAGTTTTTCGAATATCTACGTGGATTACGATGATTTCAGTCGTAATTTATGGTATAGTTACGAAGAAGAAACTATGTTTTGGCACATGGGCTCTGGAAGGTTACGATATTCTATATAAAGTAGTTTATGTAACAAACCCATTTATACTGACTTATCTAATGATGTTTGGCATAAATTTCTCTTACTTCTTTTTGACGATTTGTATTACTGTACAAATGCAATTTAAAATATTACACGATCTCATAAGCAACATGAGTGTTGAAGGTATAGACTCACCTGAAGCTGGGAAAAAATACTATCAAGATCTGATAGTTCATATTCAGCATCACATTTTTTTACTGCAGTAAGGAGTTGTAAATTAAAAAAAAACTTTATCATTTTTTTTAATTATTTCTAGGTACATCAAATATTTCAAACAATGTTTTTCTCCAGTACTTTTTTTGGTATTCGTAACATTTGCTCCTTTTTTTACTGGAGAAGTTTATATCTTATTAGAAAGGTAAAATATAGAGGGGAGATTTTTAAGTTCGCGGAATGAGACAGAAGGAGGCGGCCATTTTTATTTCCTTTTTGTAATTAATGCCCTTTTTTATTTACAAGCATACACTAAAAATTGTATGCAATTATATCAAGTAGTTTAGTCGCAATCAACAAAATGATAATTTTGTATTTTGGATTTTTGAATTTTGTCGAATTTTTCTTTTTAATTCGACCTATTATCAACCAAATAGGCACAGGAGATAAATCTTGGGTTCACTTTTATGATTTTAATCGAAGCAGGAGTCTATAGAGTGACATTTAAAGGGTGGTCCATCTTAAAAAAAATTGAATTTGAAGGAAGTTTCGTCTTCTGCTAGAAAAGTGATGACAACAATCATTTGGTATTCTGAGGAAATTCTTTTAATTGATTACAAAAATAAAGGTACCACCATTACAGGCGCATACTACGCTGATAGTTTACATTGATTAATTGAAAAAATTAAATCAAAAAGGGGAGGAAAATTGGCCAAATTTAAACTTACTGAAAAACAATGCACTTGTTCACAAAATAAACAATTGCGATGAGTGCCGTGACGTCATGCAGTTTCGAAGAAATTGTTCATCCACCCTAAAGTACAGATTTGGCACTAAATTATTATTACCCATTTCCAAATTTGAAATAAAAACTTCATAGAAGGCATTGACAGAATTGACAGAAGTAATAAATGCATTCATATTCGAGAAGATTTTATTGTACAATAAAATTATAAAAAAAAATATTTACGTGTCTTTCTACCCCATTCCGCGAACTTAAAAATCTCCCCTCGTATGTATAAATGGTTGCTATGTTGTCACATACTCCTACTGTTTCATGGGAAAATTTTACTCAACACTTATTAGTTTCAGCTTGGTTTTAAAAACTAGATGTTTTTTGGCTATAACTTCTGGGACTTCTTATTTATGTCTCTATTGCATTCCCATTAATACCATGTTGTCAGAGGTAAAAATTAAAACTAAATATTAATTTCTTAAGAAACCAATCAATTGTTTAAGTGTGACGCTGTGGCAGATGCTGTTTACCAATCAGATTGGTATTCGAAACATTTCAAAACCCTCAAAGTTCCACTCGAATTCATGATGCAAATGTCTCAGCAAAAAGTGCGGTTTTTAGCAGGTGGTTTTATCGAATTTGATGCTACGGTTCTACAAACAGTAAGTAACAATTATTCCATAACACTTAATTATACAGAGTGACCAAACACTTATGACAGGCGCTTTAAAATGAAAACCAAAACCAGGAAAGTGTCCTCCCAACATTCGATGCATATCTCCATTTTATTGCTAATAGAAAAACACTGACAACGCCCACTATGATTTTTTTAAATTACACCATATACCTATGTAGAAAATTAGGTCAATCGACAGTACCTTTAATTCTCTTTACAGAAGTGCAATTGTTTTTATCCCTACCTAAAAAAATTTTTGGTTAAACGGAATTAACTGAAAAATAGTCCGAATATTTGTATAAAAGCGCCACTATTTATTCAATAAATCGCGTTTTTCCAAAAAAAAATTTTATGTAGGGATAAAAACAATTGCACATCTGTAAAGACAATAAAATTTTCTATCTATTTACGTAATTTTTTAAATAAGGTGTAATTTAAAAAAAATCATAGTTCGCGTTATCAGTATTTTTCTATTAGCAATAAAATGAAGATATGCACCGAATGTTGGGAGGAAACTTTTCTGGTTTTGGTTTTCATTTTCTGTCATAAGTGTTGGACCACCCTGTATTAATAAAAGTTCCATTAGTCTCTTTACAATGCTCAATAAAACATTATTTTCAGCTAGTTCAGTTTGGTATGTCTATATCTGCAGCTATAAAAACTTTGCAAAAGTAAAATCAAAATTTTATCGAGATGGAAACAACGAATTTGTCATCAGGCACTGTATTACCACTAAGTTTACTTGTTATAAACAGCACTTCTTTTGACTATCGTCCACTGGTTTAAATATGGCACACAGATTGTTCAAAACACTTTAGTTCATTATAGTTCATAGTAGCTACTTCAATGTTCATACCATTCAAAAATGATTTGAGATATTCTGTGAAGTAAAGAAATCGGACCAATCTCTAATTTATACAGGGTGGATGCTTACTGTAAGAACCAAGGAACGCCTTGATTAAAGTCCTAGAGTAGTAGCTCAAAATTTGACTATATTTAGGCATTAAAGTGACATACCTTAATATGTATAAGTTAAAATGAAGACGAAGTATTTATCAAATTTTCTAAAAGTCACGTGTCAGTAAAGATAAAAAACTCTTGTGATTTAACGAATTGACATTTTTCGTCATCAAAAGGAGAATCCAATTATGTAACAAAACACAGGGCGTTTCATTAAAAATAGTACAAGTGTGGTCTGTATCTTTTTAATAAACCAACCTGTATGTGTAAAAATGTAACGATATACAGGGTGTTTCATTAAACACAATACAAGTGTGGTCTGCATCTTTTTAATGAACTACCCTGTTTGTTTAATTAAAAACAATACAGGTTTGGTCTGTATCTGTGTATGTGTAAAAATATTTTTAAGATGTGCAGGTCTAAGTACTGACTACTGTAGCCATGCATTAAACTTTTTTTGTTAAATTCTATAGCAAAGTCACAATTTTCCGATTACGCAGCAGCGTTGGGCCACTTTGTATGAATGAAAAAAAAGTTTTCGTTCTTATTGTTTTGTGAATTATCCTGTAAGTACCTAAATATTTAAAAATGTAGAGGTAAAGTATTTTAAACTAACGAGATGAGGGGATGCGCAGATACCTAAATTGGTATTTTTCCCCTCCAACGCCGTAGTCAACGTATTAAATTATTAAAGGGGCGTGACCAAACCTGCGCGAACTTATCCCTACCGCTCCTCATCTTAAAATATTATACCTATAAGTCCTATGATCGCGTTACTATGCGATTACTATGCTGTAATCGGCCACCCTATTTAGTATTTTGTACGAAGTCAAATTCACTCTTTGTAATATATTCACTTTCATACAATTGATCTGCGCTTTTGTAGCTATTTTCGTTTTTTTTTATAGTGTAAACCTGTGAATAGTAATTTTAGTATTAATTATGCAAAAAATGTTTGTTGTAGACGCTGATTATTAGAAAATGATTTTGTTACTCGTAATACGTTGTACGAATACGAAAGTAACTATTTGCTTTAGAAAATATCACAAATTATGAATAAAATATTTAAAATGTCCAGTTTTATTTTTACCTACTACTTACCTACTGGTAAAAATTGGTACTTCCTACAATGCTTTTGAAAAGATGGCAGCTAGGCTGAAGTTAACGTCTTTATACAAACAAATCATAAGCAATATGTGGATTTTCCATAGGCAAAGTAACTATTTATTGTATAAAAAGTAAGATTTTACTTTGACATCTCTCTCAGGTGGCTTTTCCGCCCCTCTTATTAATTAAAACATTAAAAATTTATTGTTAACATTTCTGAGTCCTAATGGCTGTTTTACATTTACTAAATATCTTGCTAACTAGTTAGTCACTGAATCGGCGCGCGGTTATTCAGTCGAAAGTTAGTACTGAATGCAAATTTCCTGTATGACATGATACTAAAATTTTAGTTACTAGTTATAGTACAGATCCCAAAGGCGAATATCGGCATCGACCTGGAAATAAAACCTATGTGGCTGAAAATTTGGATTTGGGCATTATTTGATATGTACTACAAGACGCTAAAAAGTTTACCATCGTCAGGGGTGTGCAACATGGGTAGATCCCACCCATATATTGTTTTTAGGGGGCGTTTTTTTAAATCCAATTATTTTTTGATAAGGACATGGTACTTTATAGTTTTGGGGTCGCTGATTACGAATATGATGTCAAAATTGTAGTTTAACAACTGCAAACTGTTAAATCAGCTGCCAAAATAATAACATTATGCTTTTTTAACATTTTTTTTCGATTTAGCAGTTACTGTAAATGAGGAGCAATAAAAAAGATAAAAAAAAAGATGTAATTGAAATTTTAAACTAATTTATTTAATTTTTTTTATATAAATTGATGTAGAGGCTATCTAAATGTTCCTTACGTGGTGCTTATGGTACAACTATTGCAAGTACAGAAAATTTCATAGATATATAAATTGTTTAGAATTTAATTCTCTATAAATTGACCCAAACAAAATTAGATTTTTCTATTACAATTCCAGTTACTCTTTTAACAGTTGAGGACACATTTAATCGATGTTGCACATCCCTGAGAGTGGTAAACTTTTTCGCCTCTTTTTCTAGGCTTTTAATACTACTTTATTTCAAATTTTCAGCCACATATGTTGTTTTTCCAGTCTGTGTGATGTTAAGGCTATATAATGGGTTCTTTCGACGCGTTTACGGAAAAACTATTGCAAGTACAGAACATTTCATAGATGTAGAAGTTGTTTAGAATTGTATTCTCTATCAATTGGCCCAAACAAAATTTAGATTTTTCTATTACACTTCCAGTTACTCTTTTAACAGTTGAGGACACATTTATTCGATTTTGCACACCGCTGAGAGTGGTAAACTTTTTTGCCTCTTTTTCTAGTCTTTTAATACTACCTTATTTCAAATTTTCAGCCACATATGTTGTTTTTCCAGTCTGTGTGATGTTAAGGCTATATAATGGGTTCTTTCGACGCGTTTACGGAAAAACTATTGCAAGTACAGAATATTTCATAGATGTATAAGTTGTTTAGAATTGTATTCTCTATAAATTGGCCCAAACAAAATTTAGATTTTTCTATTACACTTCCAGGTACTCTTTTAACAGTTGAGGACACATTTATTCGATGTTGCACACCCCCGAGAGTGGTAAACTTTTTTGCCTCTTTTTCTAGGCTTTCAATACTAGCTTATTTCAAATTTTCAGCCACATATGTTGTTTTTCCAGCCTGTGCTCTACATTGATATTAAGGCTATATATAAATGTCTCTTTTATAGCTTACGGTAAAACTATCGCAAATACAGAAAATTTCATAGATATAAAAATTGTTTAAAATTTAATTCTCTATAAATTGACTATAACAAAATTTCGATTTTTCCATTATGCTTCCAGTTACTCTTTTAACAGTTGAGGGCACATCCACTTGATGTTGCACACGTCTGAGAGTGGTAAACTTTTTTGCCTCTTTTTCTAGGCTTTCAATAAAAGCTTATTTCAAATTTTCAGCCACATATGTTGTTTTACGAAATGTAGCTTGTTTTTGCCCTTTGTTCAGGATCATCGAAAAAAACAGTGTTTTCGGGGTTCTTTTTTCGGAACAGGTAGGCAGAAATCAATATTTAGTATGATGAACTGAAACGTTGAAATATCCTCTTTCATTATCCGCAAACGTTTTTAAGATATAACGTTTACGTAAAAAACTGCCGTCAATATTACGATAAAAGTGCCCTTTTTAAGACGCGCGCACTTCATCTTAATTTCATAGAAAGTACATGAAGTAGAGTAAATTTCAAATACATCATTTGAAAGCACGATGAATTACCTACAAAACCGTATATTTATTTTTTTGGAAATTACATTTTTTCATCTTACAAATTTCTCTTAAAAATTTAATTACAAGAAAAAAATAAAATTCAAAAAAGGTGAAATATTTAAGGGGTGTTTTTTTAAAACTGAAAATTGTTTTAACATGATTAGTAGCATGATGTCATTGCAAATATATTATAGAACATATATCCAGAATATTTTTTAAATTTGAGCTCTCTGTAGCTTATGGTACATTAATACGTAAAGAGTCGTCAGAAAAATGAAAAAGAAAACTTCTAGTACAATTTCAGGGATGATGAAAATAAATAAATTAAAAAATAACCCCATCAATTTAAAGCTAAAACCATCTTCTTTCCAAAAATTTACTCGAAATAATAATCTGACAATTAATTACAAAATGGCAAACATTTTTGTGAGTCACTACGCTGTAAAATTTCCAATTTTCAGATTTCTAACGGTTTATCCCTATTTGTCTTTCATCGCGTTTTTCTGGAAAAGTACTATTGCTACAAAAAATTTTATAGATTCATAAATTGTTCAGAATTCGATGCTCTATTAAATAGCTTCATCAGAATTTCGAAATTCTCATTTCTTTTCGAGCTAGTATTCTTTGAATGTTGAGGGCACATTTACTTCATGTTGCACACCCCTAGGATTGGTAAACTTTTTTATGTCTTTATGTAGACTCTTAAGCCTAGCTAATTGTAAATTTACAGCCACATATGTCGTTTTTCCAGGTTGAAACCGATAGACCCTGTACTATTAGTTTAGACCAGTTTTTCGTGAGCAACTTTGGACGCCCGAAAAGAAACCTTGTTAGGGCTGTTTGACATGCACTAAGTATCTTACTAACTGTTAGTAACTGAATCAACTCAAGAAGCAAAAGCACGGGAATCTAAGCTTTAACGTCGTCCACGGTCATGCGTCAAAATTTCTAATGACGACGTTAAAGCTTAGATTCCCGTGCTTTTGCTCCTTGCGTTGATTCAGTTACTAACAGTTAGTAAGATACTTAGCTCATGTCAAATAGCCCTTAGAACGATCACACCGAAGCTGGATTTTGCACCTCTGTCTCTAGTGGATTCCAGTAAATTTAAAATTTGTTTTGTAACTTCTCGTAGGTATTATTATTTATACACTACTAGGTAGGTAGGCAACAATCATTTAAGGGTAAAAATATCAATTGTGGAGGGACACAAAGAATTTAAATAACAAAAAGGTCTGGTTTTCGAGTAAAAATTTATATTGCATCCTGCTTAACTTTCAAATACAATAGCTAACTTGGGAAGTCCGAAAGTAATTAGGGGTAAGAATTTTAAATAAAAATCTATCAACTTTTTTGTAATAAAAAAATTACATTTAAAAACTGTCATAACGCGCATTACACTAAAAGACCAAAATCGTCGCTGCGCATACTTAGTAAATACCCTAGAAATAAATTAGAACAATTTACATCAAAGTTTACTAAATGGGCGGAGAAATTTTGACGTTGACGTTAAAGCTTAGATTCCCGTGTTTTTGCTCCTTGAGTTGATTCAGTAACTAACAGTTAGCAGGATACTTAGTGTATGTCAAACAGCCCTAAAGCTCGATGTGACAACTAGATTTTCTTGTTCAGTAGCACTCAAATAGCTAATCCCCAAGAAATGAGCTCCATGTTATCATAGCCTATTACTTTTACTAAAAAGTTTCTCAAAAAGGCTATTTCATTCTTTGAGTGACATGGTATTTGAAACATGGTAACTATGGTGACAAAAACATTTGAAACGTGGTAATTATGGTGACAGAAACAATTGAAACGTTGTAACTGTGGTAACAATTTCTCTAAATCAATGCCTATCTTACTTCCCTGAGCAAAATTTGGTTGACATTGATAACTAACTCCCCCCCCCCCCCCTAACATTGACATAATGTAACTATGGTGAGAGAAACATTTGAAATATGGTAACTATGGTGACAGGAACATTTGAAACATGGTAACTATGGTGACAATTTCTTTAAACCAATTCCTATCCTACTGGTAACTATGGTAACAGAAACATTTGAAACATGGTAGTTTATTTACATTTTTTATTATAGAAATTTGTGGAAAATTTGGTTAAGATTGGTTGGTTAATAAAGACGCGTTTAACCGGATACACGGACAAACTTTGAGAAATATGTATACAGGGTGGTGACCGCCTGACCGGACCGCCGGATCGGATCGGACTGGACCGGACCGAACTTTTTTTAAGTTAAAATTTTAATTATCCATCAGTTCTTTTGTAATTAAAATGAAAATTTGAAAGTTGTAAAACCTGTCTTTTTGGCTAAAATCATTACTACGATGTTCAATAAGTAAGTTAATAATTATTATTGATCTTTTTCTTTTTGTTGATTTTAATACTTTATTCTCTGTAATTTGTGACGTTATTAAATTTGTAAATTATTTAATTTAATAACAGAGACCAACTGTCATAAACAAAATATAGGTTACAAAGAACAAAATACTAAAAATACGCGTACATCTGATGACAATATTATTTACATATTATATTAGTTCGGATTTTTCGAACCACTTTATTAATATTTTTGGAGAGTGGAATACCTATATAAGTATTGTTTTATAAGTGTCACTTTTAGTGGCAAATCTGCAGAGTTTGACGAGCGAGCATAGTGAGTTTGACAACTACACAATTTGAATTTTACTTTAAGAACATGGAGATCAATCTAATTCGACTTAATTTACAAAGACTAAATACAATAGGTGTATTAAGACCTAACCAAACTCTTATGCAAAAAATATTTGTGATGTCGATTAGCTTTGCTTTTATATCGATGAGTGTTGCATTAGCTATACAGTTTAAATACATCAAAAGAGACGACGTTGCGGAATTAATTTACAATTTCGAAGGTATATCTACATTTCCACCAGTAAGTAATTAAGAAAACGTTTTAACACAGTATCGGATTCAATATTCTATAGAGAAGGCGCCCAAGTTATACTACAGTGCATTTAGATATATTTAGCCGTGGGACAAATTAGTATAAAGCTGAAACCTTTGATATTGTATTGTACTTATAGCCCTTATTATAGTACTAAAAGTCCCCACCCTTCCGAGGGCTGGAACACCCCCAAAATTGCGTTTGAATCTCAAAAATTACACTTTTTATCATATTTTTGCAATTATCTCGAAAAGAAGGTAGTAAGCGAAAAATTATAAAGAGTCAAAAATTGAAGAGGATAAAATTATACGGCAAAAATCTCATTTGCAATTTTTCAAAATATTTAATAGTTTTTGAGAAAAATGTTATTGAAAGTTAACCTATTTTGCGCGTATTACAGTACTCATGGGTTGCGCGATCAAAGTGTTGCTGAACGCCCTATTTTACATTATTGAAAATTTCTCATTATCTATCAGATTTAGAAAAAAACAAAAAATATGTAGAGGAAGAGGATATCTTCAGCTTTAAATTACATGCAAAATATTTTGATTTTAAGTAATTTATCACGGAGAAAAAAAATAATGAATGGAAAATAACCTAATTTTTCTTAAAATTTAAAAATCTCCTAAAGTAATTGAGGAAATATAAAATCTATATAGGATTACTATCTTCATGATGTATACTTTAATGTCCTAAGAGCAAAATTTTTTTCGAGTTCTATTTTGACAAAAAATTGGACTTTGAAATTCATAATTTAAAAAAAAAAATTTTCTTAGATATTTTTCTATCTTTAAAGGACTCTCAAATAATAAAGCAGAGATCTAAGGCCATAAATTTTAGTTTGTAGAAAGCCTATAGTATACGTTTTAAGAAGCCATCTTAAAAATTTACATTATTTAACGTTTTCATCAAAAAATTTTCAACAATATGAAGAAAGATCGAAATACGTAGTTTTTTTCCGAAATTGGTCATTACTCGCTTAATTTTTGAGAATTCAAACTTTTTCTTGAACGAAAATAAAGGTAATACTCTAAAGGTTTTATATCTGCTAATCGCATCTTGATAGGAATTCTACTTTAGAAACGACAGCAGTTTGTACGATGAAGAAAATGAGCAAAAAAATTGTAGTTCACTGCAGTTATGAAATTTTACATATGGTGAACCTGGAACAAAATTATCTAACTCTAAAATTTTTGCTGTTGATTAGTACTTATAGTCCTTATTATCATACTAAAATTCCCCACCCTTCCGATGGGGGAAACCCCCCAAAATTGCACTTTTACGCATATTTATGAAATTATCGGGAAAACTAGGAAAATAATAAAGAGATAAAAATTTAAGCCTATAAAAAATTCACCATTATTATTTGAACTCAAAAATCGTAACTAATGCAGCCCTCCAATCTTAGAGGAAAATTATAAATTCTTTTACATACGCAGATAAAACGTATAGGTACTTGACACAAATTAATATTGTAATAATTTATAATTTAAATAGCGGATGAATCTGAGGGATGGGCCTATTAAGTCAAAATCGAGCTGTGTTAATTTTAGAAGAAAACTATCAAGACATTAGTTACTATTGACGAAATGCTCTGTAATCCATAATATTTTGGAATATACAGGGTGTTTCCTGATGTACTTAACTCTGTACATTCCAAAATATTTTTAAATTGTAGAGCATGTCGTTAATAGTAACTAATGTTTTGATAGTTTTCTTCTAAAATTAACACAGCTCGATTTAGACTTAATAGACCCATCGCTCAGACTCACCCTGTATTAACACAAACGAAATAAAATAAAAACTAATTTTCTAATAATTCGACGCTCTCTTCCAGTTCTTGAAATATATTGCTGCAGGAATTGCCTAAACATTTTCCACACAAATTTGAACAATTAAGGTTTCCCCCAACGGAAGGGTGGGGAATTTTAGTATGATAATAAGGACTATAAGTACTAAACAATAGCAAAAATTTTAGAGTTAGATAATTTTGTTCCAGGTTCACCATATGTAAAATTTCATAACTGCAGTAAACTACAATTTTTTTGCTCATTTTCTTCATCGTACAAACTGCTGTCGTTTCTAAAGTAGAATTCCTATCAAGATGCGATTAGCAGATATAAAACCTTTAGAGTATTACCTTTATTTTCGTTCAAAAAAAAGTTTGAATTCTCAAAAATTAAGCGAGTAATGATCAATTTCGGAAAAAAACTACGTATTTCGATCTTTCTTCATATTGTTGAAAATTTTTTGAAGAAAACGTTAAATAATGTAAATTTTTAAGATGGCTTCTTAAAACGTATACTATAGGCTTTCTACAAACTAAAATTTATGGCCTTAGATCTCTTCTTTATTATTAGACAGTCCTTTAAAGATAGAAAAATATCTAAGAAAATTTTTTTTTTTTAATTATGAATTTCAAAGTCCAATTTTTTGTCAAAAAAGAACTCGAAAAAAATTTTGCTCTTAGGACATTAAAGTATACATCATGAAGATAGTAATCCTACATAGATTTTATATTTCCTCAATTACTTTAGGAGATTTTTAAATTTTAAGAAAAATTAGGTTATTTTCCATTCATTATTTTTTTTCTCCGTGATAAATTACTTAAAATCAAAATATTTTGCATGTAATTTAAAGCTGAAGATGTCCTCTTCAACTACATATTTTTTGTTTTTTTCTAAATCTGATATATAATGAGAAATTTTCAATAATGTAAAATAGGGCGTTCAGCAACACTTTGATCGCGCAACCCATGAGTACTGTAAGACGCGCAAAATAGGTTAACCTTCAATAACATTTTTCTCAAAAACTATTAAATATTTTGAAAAATTGCAAATGAGATTTTTGCCGTATAATTTTATCCTCTTCAATTTTTGACTCTTTATAATTTTTCGCTTACTACCTTCTTTTCGAGATAATTGCAAAAATATGATAAAAAGTGTAATTTTTGAGATTCAAACGCAATTTTGGGGGTGTTCCAGCCCTCGGAAGGGTGGGGACTTTTAGTACTATAATAAGGGCTATAAGTACAATACAATATCAAAGGTTTCAGCTTTATACTAATTTGTCCCACGAGCACTATGTAAAATTTCAGTAGTGCACCGGACTATTATTTGAGTTTGCAAAATATGAGGATTTAAGTTTTAGAGGTATCAATCTTCAATATTCTTGATGTTGCCAAATTGTCTTATGGAGCAGTCATTAATGATTGCCGGTTAAAGCCTTAAGACATTTTTAATAATCAATTTTTTTTTACTTAACGGTTAGGTTGACGAGATATTTTGCAATCTCAAATACATTGGGCGCCCGCTCTACTAGTCCGATCGGCTAAGTCATACCCGACCCTGACTGTCGAGCTGACTAATGTGGTGAAGAAATTATAAACACGTACATATTGCCTTTTATGCCATGTAGTCAGCACTTCCTTTGACGTGTTTTTTATTTTACGAATTCCAAAATTTCATTTTTGATTAATAACTTTTTTCAGCTTGGTGGACATTTCATTATTTGTGCATTAAACAGGAAAAAATTTCTCATGCTAGTAGAATTATCGAATAAATTTTTGGGTACAAAAAATTCTTCTGAATCAGTAACAATCGAAGTGAAGAAGACGTTTACATTCTTGGAACGTATTTATAAAGTGTTTCGAACATTCTCGGCTATTACGTTGACTTTCATAATAATTTCTACTATAGTTACGAAGAAGAAATTATATTTTGGCACATGGGCTATGGAAGGTTACGATATTCTATATAAAGTACTTTATGTAGGGAACCTATTTCTACTGAGTTATCAAATAATTTTTGCCATAACTTTTGCTTATTTCTTTGTGACAATTTGTATTACTGTACAAATGCAATTTAAAATATTACACGATCTTATAAGCAACATGAGTGTCGAAGATATAGACTCACTTGAAGCTGAGAAAAAATATTATGATGATCTGAAAGTTCATATTCAGCAACACGTTCTTATACTAAAGTAAGGAGTTGTAAAGTAAAAAATACTTTATCATTCATTTAATTATTTCTAGGTACATCAAATATTTCAAAAAATGTTTTTCTCCAATACTTTTTTTGGTATTCTTAGCAATGGCTCCTTTCTATAATGCACAGCTTTATATTTTATTAGAAAGGTAAAAGTTATACAGAGTGTCATGGTTAGGTTGCCACATTCACATATCAACAAATCAAGCTAAAAACTTTAACAATTTAAAGTGTAATGACAACTCTATACAGATAATACCAAATTAAAATGGTTCCTAACTACATAGACATGATTTTAAAGGACAAATAACGTTATTCTCTATAATGAAATTTATATTTTGTAAACATGACAACATAGCAACGTTACAATGTCAAAGTTTGACGGTTGAATATAAATATTAAATTTTGAGGTTAAGTTCTTTTTATGTTGTTTATATTCAAACGTCAAACAAAATATTCAAAAAAAAACTTAAATATATGCACAAAAAATACAACAGGAGAAAGTTTCTCGTATGGCCACATCCGTTGTTTTTTTCTTGAAAAGAAACCGTTTGAACCCTTGGGAGCGAAAAAATTCAAAAACTCTCTTCTTAAGAACCACCCTATTACTACTACTATTTTTGAGAAAATAATTGTAATAATTTGGGAAAAATAATTATTAGTTTCAGCTTGGACTTAAAATTTAGATGTTTTACGAGTCTAGTTACTAGCATTTTCTATTTATCTCTCTATTGCATTCCGATTGATAACATGTTATCAGAGGTAAAAATTCAAACTAAATATTAATTTTTTTTTAAAACCAATAAATTGTTCAAGTGTGGCGCTGTGGCAGATGCTGTTTACCAATCAAATTGGTATTCGCAACATTTCAAAACGCTCAAAGTTCCACACGAATTCATGATGCAAATGTCTCAACAAGAAGTACGGTTTTTGGTCGGTGGTTTAATCGAATTTAATGTTACAGTTCTAAAAACAGTAAGTGACAATTCCATAATATTTATTTATATTAATAAAGGTCCCATTAGCCTCTTTACCATGAAACATTATTTTCAGCTACTTCAGTTTAGTATGTCGATAGCTACAGTTATGAGAAATTTGCAGAAGTAAAATCAAAATTTCAACAAAATGGAAATATCCGGTACTGTAGTATTGTCACTATGTTTACTTGTTATAAACAGCACTTCTTTTGACCATCTTCAACTGGTTTAAATATGTCGTACAGATTGGTCAAAACACTTTAGTTAGTATGGTTCGTAGGAGTTAGTTGAAAGCGGGAGCAATGGTGGTAGCAGGGGTGCATCATCATTTAATAGTTTATCGGTGGTGCCCGTAAACTTACCAGGACCAGTCGTTAATGAACACGGTGCACAATTTTAGTTCACGAACAAAAATCGATAGGCTTTTAAATATGAAGGAATAAAGGTGTTTGTTCTCATTGTTTTGGGAACCACCCTGGTCTATGTACAGTCAGCCTCAGAATTAATGGCCACTCTGGCTATAAGCTTAGCACGAATTGTGGATGAAACCATCACAACGCCCCCTACTTAAATTGAGGGGTAAGTGTATTTTGCCAAAAGTGCCCTTCTGGCGTATAGCCAGTGTGGCCAATAATTGTATCTGTACCTAAATATTTTTTAAATGTAGATTCTGTTGTCGCGTATTACCATGCAGTAATCAGGCGCCCTATTTAGTACTTTGTACAAAGTCAAATTCACTCTTTATAATAAATTCACTCTCACAGAATAAATCTGTGAAACTGCGCTTTTGTTTAGTTATTTTCGTTTTTTTTATATTAGTTTAAACCTGTGAATAATAATTTGAATAGTAACTATTCAAAAAATGTTTGTTGTAGACGCAGATTTTTAGAAAATGATATGTTACTCGTATAATTTGTTTTAGAAACAATCATAAATTATGAATAAAATATTTAAAATTTTCAGTTTTATTTTTACCTACTGTCTACCGGTAAAAATTGGTACTCTCGACAATGGCTTTTAAACCATTAAAAATTGATTGTTAACATTTCTGAGTCCTAAAGCTCGATGTGCCAACTGGATTTTCTTGTTCAGTAGCACTCAAATAGCTAATCCCCAAGAGATGAGCCCCATGTTATCATAGCCTATTACTTTTACCAAAAAGTTTCTCAAAAATGCTATTTCATTCTTTGAGTGACATGGTATTTGAAACATGGTAACTATGGTGACAAAAACATTTGAAACATGGTAATTATGATGACAGAAACAATTGAAACGTTGTAACTGTGGTAACAATTTCTCTAAATCAATGTCTATCTTACTTCCCTGAGCAAAATTTGGTTGACATTGATAACTAACTCCCCCCCCCCCTAAAATTGACATAATGTAACTATCGTGAGAGAAACATTTGAAATATAGTAACTATGGTAACAGAAACATTTGAAACATGGTAGTTTACCACTAGTTTACCTACATTTTTTATTATAGAAATCTGTGGAAAATTTGGTTAAGATTGGGTGGTTAATAAAGACGCGTTTAACCGGATACACGGACAAACTTTGAGAAATATGTATACAGGGTGATGACCGCCTGACCGGACCGCCGGGCCGCCGGATCGGATCGGACCGGACCGGACCGAACTTAAGAGTTTTATTAAGTTAAAATTTTAATTATCCATCAGTTCTTTTGTAATTAAAATGAAAATTTGAAAGTTGTAAAACCTGTCTTTTTGGCTAAAATCATTACTAGGGTGTTCAAAAAGTAATTTTAATTTATAAAATTAAATGTTTTTTTTTAACCCTCCATTCAACGGGTGAAGCCTGTGAGTGCAAGCAAAAGTGAAAATTGTCTGTAACTTAAAAAAAGAAATACTTTTTACTGTAATATTCTATCTACCTTCTTAACTTGTAATAACTCATATCATCAGCATTTGCTTTTCAAATTTTTTCAAAAAATGAATCCTCTAGGACACAGTTTGTTGTGACAGGCTTCACCCGTCGGTTCGTGTAACTTTGTGATAACCGATTATTTTTGTTATAAAGCATTATTTAAGCGCAAAATTTATCTGCAGACCATAAAAAATAATTGGTTTTAAGTTTCAATGCTTGTTTGTAAATTTTTTGTTTAGGTGACAAGTGCAACATAAGCAAAAATTCTTATTATTTTTCCAGTTTTGTAAGGCTTGGTTATGTATTTAGTACATTGAAGCCTGCTATTTCAGTGAAGTTTAGGCCCTTGCAGTTTGTGTTGAGAATTTTATAATTTAATTTTTTTGTAATTTTCTGCTTATTTGATCAATATACTAAATATGTATTATGATAATTAACTTTATTTTCCTTCAATGTCCATAAAAAACAGTTTTCAATAAAAAATGTCAAAAAAGGATAAAAAATTTAAAATTAAAAAATAATAACTAACAAAAGGACCTACGCTTTAATTCTTCTGTAAAATAATGAAGAATAAGGTAGATTTTCAATTAAAAAAATTTCAGTGCAATTCTTGCACCCTTACTATTTTTTAGCTATAGATATAAAGTGAGCCTGACAGGCTTCACCCGCTGGCTCGTGTGATTCTAGACCCACCCGTTGGATGGAGGGTTAATAAGATGACAAGCAGTTAATAATTATTATTGATTTTTATCTTTTTGTTGATTTTAATACTTTATTCTCTGTAATTTGTGACGTTATTAAATTTGTAAATTATTTAATTTAATAACAGAGACCAAAACTGTAATAAACAAAATATACGTTACAAAGAACAAAATACTAAAAATACCCGTACATCTGATGACAATATTATTTACATATTATATTAAATAATTTTAACTCGGTCTCGGACTTTAATTTGAATATTTATTGAAGTTCGGATTTTTCGAACCACTTTATTAATAATTTTGGAGAGTGAAGTACCTATAAGTATTGTTTTATAAGTGTCACTTTTAGTGGCAAATCTGCAGAGTTTGACGAGCGAGCATAGTGAGTTTGACAACTACAAAATTTGAATTTGACTTTAGGAACATGGAGATCAATCTAATTCGACTTAATTTACAAAGACTAAATACAATAGGTGTATTAAGACCTAACCAAACTTTTATGCAAAAGATCTTTGTAATGTCGATTAGCTTTGCTTTTATATCGATGAGTATTGCATTAGCTATACAGTTTAAATACATCAAAAGAGACGACGTTGTGGAATTAATTTACAATTTCGAAGGTATATCTACATTTCCACAAGTAAGTAATTAAGAAAACATTTTAACATAGTATTGGATTCAATATTCTATAGAGCAGGCGCCCAAGATATTTGAGTTTGCAAAATATGAGGACCGCATTCTGTTAACGGATTTGAGTTTTAGAGGTATCAATCTTCAATATTCTTGATGTTGCTAGATTGTCAGGGGCAGTCATTAATGGTTGTCGGTCAAAGTCTTAAGACATTTTTAATAATCAGTTTTTTTGTACTTAACGGTTAGGTTGACGAGATTTTGCAAGAGAGATAAGTTATGCAGAATTAAAATACGAACTAAATGATGTATTTAAATGTTATTTCAATAGTAAAAGCGGTACCAAAGAAGAATAATGATTCATGATTTTGGGAAGAAGTTGGTAAGAGCAATTGTTTTTTCTTAAACGGTCGATAACATCACTGTGCGTGTGCTGACAAAATATCCGAACCCAATTTTGATCAGAAAGCACTTTTAATTGGGTTATTTTAGACCAAAAAGAGCATCAACTGAGAGAAACCCTCTCCTTCAATGAATTTAGATGAAATTTTTTTACTGAGTTCTCAATACCCTAAAGATCAAAGTTAATACTGTAAAAAAAGTGTGAATTTGTCTCATCAATTTTTTAGACCACTTCTTGTGATTTTATTACTTTGAATCAAAAGCACTTTTAAGCATCTTAAGAACTTGAAATTTGGTGTCATTGTACAGATTTTTTTATATATCTTTAAGGAATGATAGTACACTTTACCAAATTTGAAGTTTCTGGGATGCCTAGAAGTGCTTAATTAATTATTGATACCTACATAACTGTTAAAAAGAATTTCATCATGCCTTTTTATGAAACTTTTTCGCTATAATTGTATTTTAGTTACTAATTATCAAAAGTGTAAGCATTTGCACCGAAAATTTTGAAGAAAATCTTTTATTCAGCTAATTTTTAAGGTTTTTAAAATTTGATTGACAAGAAGAAGTGGACTAAAAAATGATGAGGCAAATGTACACTTTTTTTACAGTATAAACTTTGATCTTTAGGGTATTGAAAACTCAATTAATAAACTTTCATTAAAATTCATTGAAGAAGAGGTTTTCTCTCAGTTGATGCTCTTTTTGGTCTAAAATAACTCCATTAAAAGTGCATTCTGGTCAAAATTGGGTTCGTATATTTTGTCAGAACATACATAGTGATGTTATCGACCATTAAAGAAAAAAAATTGCTGTTACCAGCTCTTCCCAAAATTATGAAAAATTATTCTTCTTTGCCACCACTTTTACTATTTAAACATTTAAATACATCATTTCGTTCGTATTTTAATTCTGCATAACTTATCTCTCTTGCAAAATCTCGTCTACCTAACCGTTAAGTAGAAAAAAATTGATTATTAAAAGTGTCTTAAAACTTTTACCGACAACCATTAATGACTGTCCCATAAGACTATCTGGCAACATTAAGAATATTGAAGATTGATACCGCCAAAACTCAAATCCGTCGACAGAATGCGGTCCTCATATTTTGCAAACTCAAATACATTGGGCGCCCGCTCTACTAGTCCGATCGGCTAAGTCATACCCGACGCTGACGCGCCTTTTCAAAATATACTTAACCACAACGCAAGCCAGCTTCAAGCCACTCCTCTAGCAACGCTATTGGTTTAATTACAACTCCACGTTTAAGTTAAGAAATTTTAAATCCAAATTATGAAATTATACGGCACAAATTACAGCTTTGGTGCATGTTTATTAAAATTACAAAAATTTAAAAATTACAAAAATATAAAATTTTTAATTTTTTTTGGCATAAATGCTTACTTGCTGCTTTTTTGGTGATTATTTGAGCTGTTTACAGACGTTTTTAGTTTTTTTTCAATTTATTGAAATTTTATAAATAAAAAACAAGTTTTTCAAAATTTAACATTTCTAAATAAAAGTAATTATAAGAAGTCTAATTAAATATAAAAACTAATACAAGCATTTTTGCTTTAATAGTTGTAACTTAATATCTCCTATCGCAATGTTTAGAACTTTATAGACACAACAAAGTTCTCTTATCTATATGTCGATTTTACAATTACATTAATCCATTTCATGAACGTGTCATAATAATCAATTTGTGACGATTCGCCATAAAAGCTTCTTCAGACAATATTAAAGTTGTTGAAAATAAAAGGCAAAAAAGTGCATAACAATAGCACAATCTGAAACGTTTTGGTTAAGTAGGTGGGCTAATAAATTGTCTGAAGAAGCCTTAACAGCGAAACGTCACAAATTGATTATTATGACATGTCCATGAAGTGGATTAATGTAATTGTAGAATTAAAAAAAATTTCTAACAATCGCAAATAAGTTTTTTGGTTTTTTAATCTCAAAAAAAAATTTTTATAAAAAAATAAAGCCACATACTAAATATTTAAACAATAATTATTATTTACAATACTTCTAAAATAATTCCCAGCGTGGTCTGATACTGTAACACACAGTGTCGACTTGAGGGAGGGGCTTGCGTTGTGGTTAAGTATATTTTGAAAAGGCGCGACCCTGACTGTCGAGCTGACTGATGTGGTGAAGAAATTATAAACATGTACATACTGCCTTTTATGCCATATACCCAGCACTTGCTTTGACGTGTTTGTTATTTTACATTTTACGAATTTCAAAATTGCATTTTTGATTAATAACTTTTTTCAGCTTGGTGGACATTTCATTATTTGTGCATTAAACAGGAAAAAATTTCTCAAGCTAGTAGATTTATCGAATAAATTTTTGGATACAAGAAATTCTTCTGAATCAGTAACAATCGAAGTGAAGAACACGTTTACATTTTTGGAACGAATTTATAAAACTTTTCGTACACTTGCGGTTAGTACGTTGATTTTTATAGTAATTTCTACAATAGTTACGAAGAAGAAATTATATTTTGGCACATGGGCTCTGGAAGGTTACGATATTCTATATAAAGTACTTTATGTAGGGAACCTACTTCTACTGGGTTATCAAATAATGTTTGCCATAACTTTTGCTTGTTTCTTTATGACGACTTGTACTACTGTACAAATGCAATTTAAAATACTACACGATCTTATAAGCAACATGAGTGTTGAAGATATAGACTCATCTGAAGCTGGGAAAAAATATTATGATGATCTGAAAGGTCATATTCAGCATCACGTTTTTATCCTAAAGTAAGGAGTTGTAAAGTAAAAAATACTTTATTATTTCTTTAATTATTTCTAGGTACATCAAATATTTCAAAAAATGTTTTTCTCCAATACTTTTTTTGGTATTCATAGCAATGGCTCCTTTCTTTACAGCACAAGTTTATATCTTATTGGAAAGGTAAAATTTATACAGGGTTTCATAATTACTATTTAAAAATTTATCTAAAGTTTAACTTTTCATAATGGCGACCCAGGGTTGCCACATTCACATACCACAAATCAAGCTAAAAACTTTAACAATTTAAAGTGTAATGACAACTCCATACAGATAATACCAAATTAAAATGGTTCCTAACTACATAGACATGATTATAAAGGACAAATAACGTTATTCTCTAGAATAAAATTTATATTTTGTAAATATGACAACATAGCAACGTTACAATGTCAAAGTTTGACGGTTGAATAAAAATATTAAATTTTGAAAAAATTGAAAAGTTCTTTTTGTGTTGTTTATATTCAAACGTCAAACTATGACATTGTAACGTTGCTACGTTGTCATGTTTACAAAATGTAAATTTCATTCTAGAGAATATCGTTATTTGTCCTTTATAATCATGGGTCATAGTCTGTTAAGTTTTCTCACTAACTTTAAGTTTGTTCCGTTAAGTGTCAATAGACCACTTACAGAATACTCATAGAACACACAAGTTCCTCGTATGGCCACATCCGTTGTTTTTTTCTTGAAAAGAAATCGTTTGAACCCTTGGGAGCGAAAAAATTCAAAAACTCCCTTGTTAAAGACCACCCTATTACTATTCCTACTATTTTTGAGAAAATAATTGTAATAATTTGAGAAAAATAATTATTAGTTTCAGCTTTGACTTAAAATTTAGATGTTTTGCGAGTCTAGCTTCTGGGATTTTCTATTTATCTCTCTATTGCATTCCCATTGATAACATGTTATCAGAGGTAAATATGACAATGAAATGTTAATTCTTTAAAAAAACAATAAATTGTTCAAGTGTGGCGCTGTGGCAGATGCTGTTTACCAATCAAATTGGTATTCGCAACATTTCAAAACGCTCAAAGTTCCACACGAATTCATGATGCAAATGTCTCAACAAGAAGTACGGTTTTTGGTCGGTGGTTTAATCGAATTTAATGTTACAGTTCTAAAAACAGTAAGTGACAATTCCATAATATTTATTTATATTAATAAAAGTCCCATTAGTCTCTTTACCATGAAACATTATTTTCAGCTACTTCAGTTTAGTATGTCGATAGCTACAGTTATGAGAAATTTGCAGAAGTAAAATCAAAATTTTAACAAAATGGAAACATCCGGTACTGTAGTATTGTCACTATGTTTACTTGTTATAAACAGCACTTCTTTTGACCATCTTCAACTGGTTTAAATATGTCGTACAGATTGGTCAAAACACTTTAGTTAGTATGGTTCGTAGGAGTTAGTTGAAAGTGGGAGCAATGGTGGTAGCAGGGGTGCATCATCATTTAATAGTTTATCGGTGGTGCCCGTAAACTTACCAGGACCAGTCGTTAATGAACACGGTGCACAATTTTAGTTCACGAACAAAAATCGATAGGCTTTTAAATATAAAGTAATAAAGGTGTTTGTTCTCATTGTTTTGGGAACCACCCTGGTCTATGTACAGTCAGCCTCAGAATTAATGGCCACTCTGGCTATAAGCTTAGCACGAATTGTGGATGAAACCATCACAACGCCCCCTACTTAAATTGAGGGGTAAGTGTATTTTGCCAAAAGTGCCCTTCTGGCGTATAGCCAGTGTGGCCAATAATTGTATCTGTACCTAAATATTTTTTAAATGTAGATTCTGTTGTCGCGTATTACCATGCAGTAATTAGGCGCCCTATTTAGTATTTTGTACAAAGTCAAATTCACTCTTTATATTAAATTCACTCTCACAGAATAAATCTGTGAAACTGCGCTTTTGTTTAGTTATTTTCGTTTTTTTATATTAGTTTAAACCTGTGAATAATAATTTTAAAGGTCTATTCACACACAACCGTGATTGATCCGTCACGTCACCGATCAGGCAAATGACTGAGACAGTGATTTTATTTTGACCGGACAGTACGATTCACACACATCAGTCATGTATCCGTCATTTACCTTCAGTTATAAAACGATAAAATTTACAAGTACGTATATTAGTTCACATAAGATATACGCAAACAATAAAAATAGTATATTGTTTGATTAGGAGTAAAAATGTCACTTTTTTTAGGCTAGTCAGTAGGGTTTGTCAGACGAAACGAAGTTGAGTCTGACAACTACTGACGAGCCAAAAAAAGTACTTTTACTCCGTATTAAACATTCAATTTTTTCTTCAAACGTAAAACTTAGAAAAACGAAAAATAAAAATTTTTGAAGTGTCGCCATCTCTTGAAAATTATGTGTAGTTCAATTGTCAAATATTTTTAAAAATTAACTTTAACTTGTAAAAAGAAGCTAATTATTAAACGCAACCAATAAATTATAACAGAAAATTTATAAAAACATTACCTTTTTACATTACAAATGCTTAGAAATATCATTTTACGTTGCAATTTGTTGTTAATATTTTGGGTTAGAATTTACTTTTACCTCCTAGGAGGTAAAAGTTCACTTTTGCCTCCTAGGATGTAAAAGTAGAACTTTAACCTTACTTGTTCAGTAACAAAATGTCAACTTTTTTTGACGTTTGAAGAAAAACTATTTTTTTTCAAATAACAACTGCGGAAAAAGTGTTCAAAATAAAAAATATTACTCGAACTTCTAGTTTTAATTCTTTTCCTATATCATTTTAAATTTTAAATTTAAAACTAGTGTATTTTAAATTTAAATATATTTCGCATGAGACAAATCGTATAATACAGGATACCTGCATACATGTTCAATTAATTTTTCATCAATAATTTCCATGATGAACGGATGAACCACTATTTAACACCCTACTTGCCAACAATGACTGACGGTGCTTTATAAAAATATCGTCGCCGACGATATCCTATTTGACTGACCGGAGACGTGACGGCGTCAAAAGCAAAATCTCGGAACCATGACTGATGAGTGTGAATGGAGTCATTTAAAAGCACGCTTCCGATATTTTTTATACCATTTTTGACTGACCGGAGACGTGACGTGACGGAACAATCACGGTTGTGTGTGAATACAACTTAATAGTAACTATTCAAAAAATGTTTGTTGTAGACGCAGATTTTTAGAAAATGATATGTTAAGCTGCCTTTACATTAGTAACATAACAGTGTTATATAACAGTGTTATATAACAGTGTTATATAACAGTGTTATATAACAGTGTTACAAAAATTATTTGAAAATTACCATTAGAAAAGTACAAAACATAATTCAAAAATGTTATAAAACACTGTTATATAACATGTTATGTTACTAATGTAAACGCAGCTTTACTCGTATAATTTGTTTTAGAAACAATCACAAATTATGAATAAAATATTTAAAATTTTCAGTTTTATTTTTACCTACTATCTACCGGTAAAAATTGGTACTCTCGACAATGGCTTTTAAACCATTAAAAATTAATTGTTAACCTTTCTGAGTCCTAAAGCTCGATGTGCCAACTGGATTTTCTTGTTCAGTAGCACTCAATAGCTGATCCCCAAAAAATGAGCTTCATGTTATCATAGCCTACTACTTTTACCGAAAAGTTTCTCAAAAATGCTATTTCATTTTTTGAGTCGTCAGCAAAAGATTTGAAACCAAAAAATAGGGAATGAAAAATACTCAACTTTGAGGACTTACCTTTGATTAAGATCCTGTCTCGATACCAAATTGATGCTCCACTCATCTGAAACGAAACGAAAAGATGTTGATTATATTATTCGATGGTTTTCGATCTTTTTAAAGTAAGTTAAAACTACACAGCTTTGTTAGATAGGTACCTCCTTTAAAATGTTTTAAATGTAAGAAAATCCAACAAAATTTCCACACTATAGTCCTAATTAACTTCACGTAATTAAAAATAAAAACACTTCGACTTTTACACTAATTAATACTTAAAAGAGCACGTATTGACACAACTTCTCAAATATAATTGCAAATTTCGACTGATATGCACCCCACTATAAAGATTGTGGATTGCAGGTGTGACGATAAAATTAAGATTTAATTGCAATCGCAACAATTTTGTTAAAACTACGATAAAGTGTCAAATTATATCAATTGGCGTAACTCGAGGTTTAACAAAATTTTATTTTGCCTTTTAATTAATTTTATCAAATTTTATTTACCAAAATACATCATTGTATTTTTTCAGGATATTTTTCAAAGGTCACATAACTAATTTTGATTTGTTAAAATTTAATTTCCAACCATACAAATTATTTATTGTAGCTAAAATCAATTTAAAAAAAAGTAAATTTTAGAGAAGACGACAGCTTGCGAGGGCCCACGGGCTGCGACCAGTGGCGTAACAAGCACTCCAGGGGCCCGTGTGCAAAGTTAATGTTGGGGGCCTCTATTTATTAATACATAATTTGTTTATTCATACTTTTTGGAGAGCAGTAAATTCTGAAATTATGGTCAGACAGTGTGGCTCTAAGGATATTTGCCTTGGGCTAAAAGTTGATCGGTAGTGCCTCTGAAAGTACGCATGGGGAAGTTTCATACCCCCAAAGCGCCGCAGGCGAAATTTTTTGTCATCTGAAGGTCAACGCGTTTTAACGTAGTAAATTTCTGGCAGCTCTTAGATTTTGGCGCCTTGAGCTTTAGTCAGTTTAGCCCATAGGGTAAAACGGCAGCCAAAATTGATAAAAAAATACTAAGTTTGGGAGAAGGTGACAACGGTCGGGGGCCCCTCTTGGACGGGGGCCCGTGTGCCGTGCACCCACCGCACCCCGGTAGTTACGCCCCTGGCTGCGACCCATCGCACCCCAATAGGTACGCTCCTGTTGCTCAAGCATGTCTTGAATCGAACCATAGAGTACCTTATGATCGAACCCAAAACATTAAACTTCGAATTTCTAACATAATGAACCACCATTACCTATTTTTAATACCTATACCGACTGCAAGGCAACGGGGCTCAATGGAAGCATCATTTGTAGCGAATAATTGCAACGAAGTAAATGAAACAATGAAACACGTGCTTTGTCACAACCCTGGGTTAACGCGAGTATCAGCGATACTTCACTCGCCAGTATCCTTGAGGTCATCCAAAGGTTGGAATGGATCAAGGACTGAAGAGCCTGAAAGAGTCGCTAAAAGGAGGCAGCACAATGGGTCCGATCAAGTGACCTAAGAGCGAGTAAACCTCAGTTTACCTACCCTCCACTCCAACAATCCTAATCCAAATCCTGCAGCTAAAATTAATTTTTAAAAAACTAAATTTTAGAGAAGATGACAGCTAGCAAGGGTCCGCGCACTATGACTCACCGCCCTCCAATAGGTACGCTCCTATTGCTCAGGCATGTCTTGAATCGAACCATAGAGTACCTATGATCAAACCCAAAACATTAAGCTCCAGATTTCTCACCTAATGAACCACCATTACCTATTTTTAACGCCTAGACCTTCTATAACGCATCATTTGTGGCGGATAATTGCAACGGAAGAGGATGAAACAATGAATCACGTGCTTTGTCACTGACCTGAGTTAACGTCAATTCGAGGATTCATGTTAGGGAAATACTGGCCTAACATGGCCAGTATCAGGAACACTTCACCCGCCAGTATACTTGAGGTCATTCAAATGTTGGGATGGATCAAGAACTGAAGAGTCCAAAGGAGCTGCTAAAGGGAGGCAGCACAATGGGTCCGATCAAGTGGCCTAAGTGCGAGTAGACCTCAGTTTACCTACCCTCCACTTTAACAATCCTAATCCTGCAGCTGAACCATAGAGTACCTATGATCGAACCCAAAATATTAAGCTCCGGGTTTCTCACTTAATGAACCACCATGACCTTTTTTTAATGCCTAGAAGTTCTGAGCACCGTAGAAAGACCGAATGGGAAGAGCGGCGCACACCCAAAGAGGTTTTCTGGAAAGTCTGCCTTTTCTAGGTATCTTATACTGCCAAAGTGTAATTTTCGCTGGCATTGATACTGGTAGTGTAGTTTAAAATAAGCTATGCTAATCGGGGCTCATCAGACAACGATCGAGTGTAAATCCTCGCTCGCTCTTGTTCGCTAGCGCTAGCTATTTTCGTGAATACACCCTTATCCAACTTTGGATGTAGCTTCTTTATTCACGTCTTCTTATTGGCTAAAGATGTTTAATTAATCAAAATAGATAAATCCAAGAGATGCAGATATGGACAATAATTGGTTAGCAGCTATAACGATTGCACCTTCTGTAAACGCAACGGGGCTCACTGGAGACTGGAAGCATCGTTTGTGGCGGATAATTACTCTATTAATATTTCGAATTTGAATATTTCGAATTCTTCTATAGAATAAATGCCAATTCATAAAACTTTTATTAAAAGAGAAATTTTCAAGTTTTTCGACGATGAGCAACAAAAAATTTCATACTTATTTGCGTATTCACAAAATTTTATAATTAAAGGGGGTGTAAACCAAAAATTAAAGTTGTAGTACAGGGGATTCTAAGAACAAATTTTTAAACCGCACATCTCTGTGATGAGCCGTTCAAAAGATAGAAGGTTTTTAAGCAAAAATGCGCTACGTCACAAGAACAAATTCATGCATCGGTCGCATAGCAGCATAGCAGCATGCTAGCCTCGTAGACTAATTTCATATAATCAAAATTGTCAACTTCAGTTCAATGTCAGCTATGCGCTTGCTGGTTGCATGTATTTGTTCTTCTGACGTCACACGTTTGAAACGTTTGAAACATAAATGCTTTATATCTCGGTTAATATTTGGGCTAAAGATGTGCGGTTTTCACCGTTGTTCTTAAGATATTTTTTAGCATATTTCTACGAAAAAAAGTTTTTTTGGTTTACACCCCCTTTAAATCTGGTGGAATTCTGAACTGCTTCATCAATAAGACATATTACAAAGGGCTTTAGAAGCTCGGTCCCATTATTTAAAAATTCATTAGTCGGAGTAGAATGCCGAGAACGATAACAATAGAAGTGGGTTGAATCTAAGGTGAACAAAAACATATAAAAGGTGTTGATAATATCAAAGATATTGTAGCGTCATCTTTTATTATTTTCAAGTATTTAACTAATTTTTTTTTAATTGTAAAGCCCTAATGTGCTTTTTTTTCAGAATCGAACCATTCGCTTTTGTAGCGACTCGTTTTCCATCCTTATCGCGCGGCTCTCGACCTTTTTTGTGGTCTATTGGAAATTTGCGAAAATAAAAATCCGACGAGCAATTTTCTTTAACCTTGTTCATTAGAGAAAATGATAACCTCGGCTAAATTTTTGTTTGTTATCAGATAACTATTAGTCTGTTTGGCGCCGGTGCTCGCGGCAGAACTCGCTATAATATGTATAAACTTAGCGAATGTAATTACGGGAGTTTGTGATTAATGAATCTCTGGAGAGGTAATTAGACGCAGAACCTTTCGCCTTCAACTCAGAAGTCCTAACGCTTTATCCCTTATACTATAATATAAGTCGTCGTTTCTCCGCTTATAAGTATAAAACCACTGTGTGTATTAACTTGGCGTCTCACTCGCGCGCTTTAAAATCCTTTTTTGTTTTAAAACTAAAACTTATGATTTCTTCCCATTCGACAAATTTTCCAATTAATAATTGGAACTTTAAGGTATTCTCGCAACTTTGATAACAAGAAAGTTGTAACTTTAACCCTTTTCTTTCTCTTCCACATTTTCGGGTTTAATCGCGTAAGTACGAGGGCCGTTATTACTAATTTGCAATGGATGGTGAAAGAAAAACAAAATTTTAAAAAATCAAATACAGAAAATCGTATGTTTTCATCTAAAAAGTGTCCATGAACAACTAATCGAGTCTGTTACGTTCTTCTTCAGCTTTTCATTGGCTTAGAATCGTTTGTTGACAAGTATGGGACACTAATTTAAAAGACCAGAAGTGGGATTAACAGCAAAATTTTGGCACCGAAGCATTGCCATCTGTTCGTTTGAGCGATCAGATGTTCGAGACGAATGAAAAGCTGAAGTAGGACGTTACAGGTTGATTCAGTAAGCCTAGGCCGAAATTTTCTATAGGAAAAGCATACAAAAACTGCCTTGTTACGACAACTTTATCCGAAAGGCCAGAAAAGTAACATGACTTTTGTGTATATTTTATGTCTTTCCCAGATCATTGAAATAAATTATCCCTTGTATAAAAAAAGAAGTTCCTTTTAAAATTTGTACTAATGTGGGTCTTTCTTTTTTTCTTTCGCTACTCGAAGCGAATTTATATGCATGGTTTTGAAAGTAAAAGTGAACATTTATTTATTACAAAGGTTGAAAGTTTAATCAGTTTAAAACGGTCCACGCTACAGGTAAATTAGTTAAATTGTTCATTTTGAGCTACATGGAACATCAAACACTAACGTCGAACACCGGATCACCTGTGACGTGAATAATGCATGCAATTTCTTTTTTTCTTCCCTTATTTTATAGTATAAAATTAAATTAATTTTGCGATTCTTATTCTTGGTGTAATAAAATAAATTTTAAACAATCCAAGTTGGATTAATTTGACGAAGTTTACTACTGACTCTCGTTTGTCTTCTACGACATGTTTTAACTTCGGGTATTGATTACTCTTCAGTGGTCGCAATATTAGCACTTTGTTAAAAAAAGTTACCTTCGACTAGATTTCCTTAAAACCTTCGTAATACCGAGTGGGGTTCAAATGGACTTAGCGCTCTGGTACCTTTGGAGTGGATGTGGTGGTTTTCCATGTCTTTGGACATGGCGGGTTGGGGTTGGACTCCTGCGCCACCCGCCCATAAAACTGCCAGTAGGGCCACCCGATTGCGGGCTCTACGGCGAACGTCCACAAGGGCGCCTCTGGCAGTAGCAGAAAAGGAGTAGAGTGTCGGTCATTCAAGCGTGACGTGAACTCGGCGGTCCGGTCAGCGTGCTTTATGCAATGACAGGTGCACACTCGTACCAGCGAAGTGTATTAAGTTGCTTACGTGCTTAAGCCCCATCTCGGGTGGAAGCGAGCAACGGGCGTGCATGTAGGTCTGTGCATGGTAGGGCTTTTGGCTTGACCACTCGTCCGGCGCCAGTGTCCCGTAAAGAGGGAGGGGGCGGGAAGGCCGGGTGGTAGGAGAAATTGCCCTACAGTACGCCTTAACCTAACCTAACCTAACCTCGAGGGCACTCGAGTAATCTCTTGACCGAAGGAGTTGCTATGTAGGTCTATTACAGTTTCTAATCCCAGCCTCTGGACAACGGGAATGTTTATTGGATCAATTATAATTATACGATTTGGTAGTGGTTTTGATCGCCACGCCGGTCGCCGTTTTACGGATGAGGAGGTTGGGCGATGGTTGCTGATGGAGGAAGGTCGTCACCATGGTAGTGGGGACTGGAACCTATCTTTAACCTAACCTAACCTAACCTAACGGTAGAATGCATAAGACCACCAGGGTGTTGTTCTTAGCTTCTGCTTGCTTAGCCTCTGCCTGGCGTAGAGTCAGGTTGTGTGAGGTAGGTGCCCCAGTAGCACGTTATATTTATATATAGCATGGTTGGTGGGAGGAGTATGGTTCTGTACCGGGAGCGGGATGGAAGTGGGGGGATATGTTCGCTGGTTGACAGCGATCTATCTCAGGCCCTAACCTAACCTAACCTATGTTCCAGATTCCGACCGAGACCGATTATGGTCGCTGAAAGTGTCAATGAACTCCTCCGCTGGCCTGTCTATGGCGTGTCGGATACAGTTTGTCCTTTCTACCCTTGCACAAAAGGCAGGTGTTATGATTGGAATGAGATGCCGGAGGCTTACATTCGGTACTGCGGGAGGAGTGGGAGCCCACGGACGAGCATGGCTACGTCTGTCCACTCTATTGGTGCTGGACTCGCAGGGGCTGTTTAAATGGTGCCTGCTGGTAAGTAGAGCGGCTTGTTGGCCACGAATGCGCCGCATCGCCCATTTCGTGAGGAGTAAAGTGTCCCCCGGTAAGGAAGTATTAGTTCGCAGGTTCGGCTCGGACTATTCCCTGCCGGGCCCAAATCGTCCGGAACATTTGTCAAAAATCTGGTCGCTTGCGACCCCAGACACACGGTGTCCAGTAGTCCTCGTCTTAGAGAGCACTGAATCATACCGGACCATGTCGGACTTCTTGTGCCGGTTTTCGTTGTAACCATAAGGTCTCAGAGCATCCCCTGTACTGAAAGTTTTAGTCGTACATACGTGATCAACATTTAATAGTCGTTCTATAACGTCATCAGGGAGTACTTCCACCAGGACTGGTAGATAACACAACTGAATGAATTGGAAATTAATATTTGGAGCAAACTCGAGTGGCTCAATAGCTTCGTATTAGGAATTGTAGCTTCAACCACTCCTCTAGGTCTGTCACTTAACCAGGAGAGACTCTTCGGTCATTCATTTAGGAAGTTAGGAGCTATCCAAATTCAGATTCAATGCCGAATGCTTGTATTAAGTTCTTTTATTCCAGATCACCATTGTATTGTATTGTACTCAGAGGTCGATTGGCTTCTGAGCCGTTGTAGAACTGCAACCAGTGTTGATCTTTTGTTCTTAACCCTACTCGTATTTATGTTTTCAAGAATTCAATCTTGCCGGCGAAGCATAAAATGTTCCTAAAAAGTTTGCTTTTCACTTCTTCAAGCGTCAATTGAGCCCGTCCTAGGTGTTTCACACTAAGCCGAGCCAATGTATCGCAATTGCAGAGAAAATGTTCGGCGGATTCGATCTCTGATTCACAGAGTCTGCAAATGTCACTATCCTCCTGTCTCAGTTTCTTGAGTTGATACCTCACTGGGCATGGGCATGGGCAGTGTCTAATAAACTGACCCTAATGAGTATGATTTCTCGTTAATAATAGAAGAAGCTTTTTAGCATTCGTGGTCGAGTAGTCAATGAATTTCTTTAACTGTCTTTATCCAGATGAGTTGTTCCAATGAGAATTTTTGTTCTCAGTTTCCCATTTTCCGCTCATCATCATCTCCGCTCTTCTATGTGTTATAAATAGTCCACAGAATGGTTCTGGTCCAATTGGAAGGGCTTTTGAGCTTGTTCTAGCTAATTCATCAGCTATTTCGTTTCCTTCAATTCCGTCGTGACCTGGCACCTAATGAAGGGCAACTTTGTTGTCCCTTGCCAGAGTTTTGAGAGATTGTCGCACTGAAGCCTTTCACACTTGATGTACACTCTTACGAAGGTGGATTTCTGAGAGTGTATAAAAGGAGTTATTAAAAAAGATCGAGCGCCCACTGCTATAATAATTTTAAAAACATACTGAGGGACAGGCAGACAGGTACAGAGATGTTCATCCGTGTTCATCCACTGTGCAGAGTGCATCATTGTGCTCAGTGAGATCCTCTTGTGCTGCGGATAATCGATGGTCTGGCGTTCCTGCACCAGCGGCTATTACAGGCTGCAATTGTAGGGTTTAAGCTAATCGCATCTACCCCAGTACATCAGTCTTTTTGGTCAGGCCTTAGGACTAACCACAAGTCTTTGGTTTGGCCCATATTGGGCTACTTAGGCGATCATGTGGAACTCACAGTCTTTGGCTTGTTGGCCGACTATCGATCTGATTGCAAGTGGGGTGGCCTATTGGTTAACCGCTTCTTAACGGTCTTTGGACTTCTTGAACGATCGTGTAGGACTCAATTAGAGTCTTGGGCTTGTTGGCCGACTGTCGATCTGAAATAACGTGGGGTGGCCTGTTTGGCTAATTAAACGTCATCCACTCCAGGATCCAGATCTTTGAGAGTCGCCAGTCCGTTAGGATGTCCAAGGAACGGTCGTCATCCAGAAAGACGTTTTTTATTTTGTTTATTAACATAATCTTTAATTTTGTTTTTAATAAATATTTTTAATTGGTTTGAACGTATTTCTTGTACCTCCCCGTATCTTCGACTTGAGCGAAGTCGAAGGCGTAATGAGCGACTATCAGAAATATTATGATGAAGCAAAATAGACGTGTAGGACACGTCCAATGAGACTCCCTCATTATAAATATTCAAAGAAGGTGATTAAAAATTCAAATATCTCACCTAAAAAAGATAAAATTCAAATAATGATGAAAATTTAATTTAACAAAAAAAATTTATATTGAAACTTGAAAAACGCATTAATAATATAATAATTCATCACAATTTTCACTCAAACTCTTGACTGATCGAGACGATTAATTTATTAAAGTTTGTAAAATATTTTGGGGTAATCAGTGCCAAATCGATTGGTCGCTTCTATCCGAAAGGTTTCGTCGAACAATTTAAAGTCTGCAAATTAAGTTTGCGAGAGAGTAAAACTTTCAAGTGACAGACTTGTAATTGTAAAGTTGTCGAAGTTGCTCCCCAAAACCACAATGATAAATTATTATGCGTTGATGTTTTTCCTACAACAATTTTCCTTTTTTTCCCTTTTTCTAAACCATCCCTCGCTTGCGGACCCCTCTTCTTTTTATTTCTCTTTAAGCTCAATAAATTGAGGATAAATAAATGTTTAACGTGTAAAATTATAACATTTTTGTGGTTCGTTTTTATACGACTTTTATTATTGTTTTGTGCAACTAAACTCGTTAAAAAGGATCGTATTTTATATGTCATAAAGTACTACAAAAGAGTACTAAATTGATACATAAAAATTTTCAAACTAAACGTATGCATTCGTCTAACTCTAACCCATTTTTTACACTTCATTTCTTTTTTTACTCTCATTTTTTTTTTACTTCTCCTTTTTCGGGGACGTCCTGCTTGACACCCAAACGTAGTTTTCAGGATCAACGGAGCACAAAATATGACTGAATCTTTTGAATTTTTACTTGACATCTTACTTTGAGATTTAATCTAATCGAATAAAAGTTACGTAGCGTTACAAAGTTGAAGACAATGATCGTTTTTAGTTTCCTATAAAAAATTTGAATAAATCTCGAATTAAACTCAATTTATTTCTTTTGCTTGGCCATTTTACGTTTTATGCACAGTGTTTATGACTTTATGCCATCGAAAATAGACAGACTGTCGAGCTGCACCAAAAGCAGGGCTGAATTATCCACGAAGCGCATTAGGGTTCTTCAGGGTGCTTCAGGGTTCGGTGTTCTGAAAGGCCCAAAGGAAAAGCAAAAACTCAAAAAACTGAAATATGAAAACTTATATCGAAATGAAATTTAATGCTCTACAATTTCTTTTCTGAAGACTTTTAATGTAAAACAAACAGCTGAGGTGCTAGAGACAAAAGTTTCATGAAAATTGTGAGGCCAAAAATTTGTTTTCAAACATTAAAAATTTTTGCGGGCGAATATCTCGAAATCTAAAAGAATAGAAAAAAAAATAATAAAAACAATCTTGTAGAAAATTTGATAAACTTTAATTTTACTAAGAAAAATATTTCTCTAGGACCCACCGTTTTGGAGATATAAGCGAAAAACACAAAAACGGGACCTTTACAGCCCCTCCCACCCTTAGCCATGTAGCTAGGGCGGGGGCTTTTAGTATTTTAAATTTTACCTCTTTTAACTTATCCAAACACATTCCTGAAAAAAACTTTATCCTCTTCCATGTTCTCTTGGTATATCATCTTTGTTGACTAGACGAGGCAAAAGTTTCACGAAAAACGTGAGGCAAAAATTTGTTTTCATACATTAACAATGTTTACGGGCGAATATCTCGAAAACTAAAGAAATGCTGAAAAAAATTAATAGATGTAATCTTGTAGGAAATATCATAAGCTTTAAGTTTGCTAAGAGTAATTTTTTGCCTAGGATCCACCGTTTATGAGATATAAGCAAAAACTCCCCAAAACAGAACCTTTTCAGCCTCTCCCTCTTTTAGCCATGTAGCCTAGGGCCGGAGACTTTTAGTATTTTAATTTTTTACTTCTTAACTAATCCAAACACATTCCTGAAAAAAATTTCACCCTCTTCCATGTTTTCTAGGTATATCACATTCGTTGACTAGACGAGGAAAAAGTTTCACGAAAAACGTGAGGCAAAAATTTGTTTTCATACATTAACAATGTTTACGGGCGAATATCTCGAAAACTAAAGAAATGCTGAAAAAAATTAATAGATGTAATCTTATAGAAAATGTCATAAGCTTTCATTTTGCTAAGAATACTTTTTTCCTTAGAATCCACGGTTTTTGAGATATGAGCGAAAACTTGAAAAACGGGACCTTCCACCTCCACCCTCCCTTAGCCATGTAGCTAGCGCTGGAAACTTTCAGTATTTTAATTTTTTATCTCTTAACTAATCCAAACATATTCCTGAAAAAAAATTCACTCTCTTCCATGTTTTCTTGGCATATCACCTTCGATGGTATCAGACATGTAAACTCTGAAAAATCAGTTTACTGAAAATTTGTGTTCCTTTGACAGAAATGTAACAAATTAAACATGAAAATCACGTAAGGGGGACCCCTAAACTTCAATTACCTTATAAAAACGTCTACCCTAAAAAATATAGGCGTCGTTTAATACAAGAAAAAATTAAAACACCGGTAAAAGTAATTCTGTTAAATAAATAAGTTTAACACTTAAACTTTTATGAGATAGGGGTCGTGTTCCTAAGACTGTGAAATGGCAAGTGCATTAGGGCTTTTCGGATTACAGCTTATACATTTGATAGAAAGTGCAAGTTTCGTGTCTTAGCTCGAGACCCAATGCATTGGCATGTATACACATGTTTAATACTTTAGACTCCCACGAAGGGATTGTTTGCGCGTTTTCGCGTGGTTGCTCTTTAACTTATTCTATTTATATTTCTTTTTTGACTTCGATACTTTATAAATTGCTTCATTACTTTATTTACGAACACATTTTTAACAAGGGTGGTCTGTATGTCACAATGCTGAACCATAATGATTTAAATTAAATTAATTAACACTTGTTAAATAATTCAAAATTCTTATCAACTAACCAATAACTTTTAGAGTTTAATTAATTTTTAAACGAAATTTTTTCAAATTAAAGTTACAAAATTCGAATTTAAATACAAATCGGCACTACTTGCGCCATCTATGAGAAATTATTTAAACTACAACTTGATTTGAAGTTGCTGTTCGCTGTTTGATCGGCCTTTCTTTAACACCTGTCAAGCCGGAACGAATAGGTACCAAGTTTCGTTAGCATTACATAATTATTACATTTTACAGGAAAAATAATCATGACATCTGAATTCATAGAAAAAATTAATGAACTAAACAGTTCAAAAGTACATATTAAAAATAAAGATAAAGTTAACCAAATTTTAAACGAAATTATAACCGGAGGTAATGCGAGACTTCAAATTGTGTCTGATTTTGACAGGACCATAACCAAGCAACATGAAAATGGAAAAACTCACATTAGTAGTTTTGGTAAGTACTTTTTAGTTTTGTTTTACATCTTTAAACTCCCATTGTAGGCATGTTTAGTCGGTGTCCTTCGGTTTCGAAAGAATACAAAGAAACCGAACATCGCTTAACAAGCAAGTATTTTCCGTTGGAACTTGATGTTAGTATACCTCCAGATGAAAAGCGAAAGCTCATGGAAGAATGGTGGGGCCTAACAGAAAATGCACTAAGGTATTTATTTTCAACTTTAATTGAAATTTGCTAATTTTGCTTTAAGAGGTTTAAGGGTGTCTCAAGAGGAAATTTTAGAAACGGCAGTACAATTAGCCCCATCTTTACGGTAACACAAATTAACATTTAAAAATCTGCAAACTAAACGTTTTCATTTTAAGCGATGGTACAAGGGAGCTTTTTGAAATTTTAAGTAACACTAACGTTCCTGTATTGGTTTTTTCTGCCGGTTTAGGCGATTCTGTTGTTGCTGTTTTAACACATTTTAATGTTTTGTTACCTAATGTTAAGGTTTGTAACTAATATTTTTTTAAACTTAAATTTAAAAAATTATTGTAGGTTGTATCGAATTTTTTAAAAAGGGGTAATGATGAAGTTATCGAAGGTTTTAATGGTGCCGTTATTCATTTGATGAATAAAAATGAGTTGGCTTTGGAAGGAACTGAATATTACGACCTTGTTCGAAATCGTGATAATATTATTTTAATGGGAGATTCTTTAGGAGATGCTGGAATGGCCGATGGTGTTAGTCACGCGAATGCTGTACTAAAAATAGGATTTTTATATGGAAATGTGAGTTTATTAAATAGATCCTTTTTACAGTAATTTAAAAAATGATTTTTAGAAAGCGGCTAATTTGGAAGTTTTTATGGATACATTCGACATTGTTCTTGAAGATGATCAAACAATGGATGTAATACGTGGAATTTTAAAAGAAATATGTTGACTTGACAAAATTCTTTTTAATTTAAATTTTTGAATATAATTATTTGGCTTGTAAATCGGGATATTTTAATGCAAATATTTTTTCACAGGCTTTTAAATAAAACAAGTACAAATAATTAATGGAATAATAACTGCAAGTTGGGAAAATATTTAATTACACTGCAAATACTTTTTTGAAATAGTTATTAGCACTATGAACTACAGGGTATAAAGCTGACTGTGTTGTAATTTAAGTCAAAGTGCAAATGAAACAAAATACACATCTAATCACTTAATTGTGTTGATTTAGTTAAATATAATGGACTTTGACTTATATTAATTTACTTTAGTTTGTTTTCAAAATTATTCAATGGTCAGGAAGTGTTTCATAAAAGTGTACGATAATTTGTAACAAATTTAATAAATATCAACTAAACTATTAAGGCGATTTTTAAATGAAGAAAAGAAAACAATAATTTACTGTTAAAAAGCACGTGATACATAACATTAAAAAAGTTTTCATCGATGTTTAATCATGTGTTTGTTTAAATTTCCTTTATCTGCAGATTTGTATTCACATAAACTACACTGATAAGGCTTTTCACCTGTATGTCTCATCATGTGTTTGTGTAAATATCTTTTGCTTTTGGATTTGTATTCACATATATTACATTGATAAAGCGTTTCACTTGTGTGTGTCTTCATATGTCTTATTAAATCTGTTTCTTCTGTAACATTGTACTCGCATAAACTACAATGATACAGCTTTTTACCTGTGTGTTTCTTTATCATGTGGTTCTTTAAATGTCTTCTTTCTGTAGCTTTGTATTCGCATATATTACAGTGATAAGGCTTCTCACCTGTGTGTTTCATCATGTGTATATTTAAATATCCATTCATTGCAGATTGGTATTCACATATCTTACACTGATAAGGCGTTTCGCCTGTGTGTTTCTTCATGTGGCTCTTTAAACTTACTTTGTTTGCAACCTTATATTCACATAAACTACATTGATAAGGCTTTTCAATTGTGTGTTTACTAATTATGTGGTTCTTTAAATGTATTTTTTGTGAAGATTTGTATTCACATATATTACATTGATAAGGCGTTGCACCTGTGTGTTTCATCATATGTGTATTGAAATTTCCTTGTGCTGCAGATTTGTATTCACATATGTTACATTGATAAGGCTTTTCATCCGTGTGTTTCATTAAGACGTGCGTCTTTAAATTTGTATTTCTTGAAGATTTGTATTCACATAAACTACAATGATAAGGCTTTTCATCTCTATGTTCCATCATGTGTCTCTTGAAAAGAGATTTCTTTACACATTTGTATTCACATACACTACAATGATAAGGGTTTTCACTTCTATGTTTCATCATGTGCCTGTTTAAAAGATATTTCTTTACACATTTGTATTCGCATATACTACAATGATAAGGCTTTTCTTCTCTATGTTCACGTTTTATATCTTTCTTTGTATCTAACTCTTCATGTTCTTCTTTAATACATTCTGTCAGATGGCATTCTTCTATTTTGATGGAACCTTAAAATTTAAATAAGTATATTGTGGGCAGTTTCACTTGCACAGATTTGAAATATTGGAGCGTTGGTTTTTCAATCATCGTTTAAACAAAGTTCCAACTAAACCAAGTTCAGAACTTAATTCAGATGGAACTTTACTGTAATGTAAACGAATTATGGCTCATGAGCTTGAACTGCGTGCGTTCAGATGGAACTTAATTTAAATGATGATGATGATTGAAAAACCAACCTTAAGGGACATAAGCAAATTTTCTTTTGTTTGAAACAAAAAATTGCTTTTCGTCCGGGATCGAACCTGGGACTTCTGCGTGCAAGCAGAATTTTTATGTATAAACTAGCCAATTTCTTTTTTTGTTAAATCTGACATAAATTGAAGTTCAAAATATACATTATTTTATACGTTCAGAAAGCTAATTTTATGAAGTTTAAAAATATTGAGGGTGTTCCATTTAAATTAAGAAATTTGATTCCATTTCCGGTTAAACCGGAAGTCAAAATATAAAGTGTTTGGTATCGTGTAATAGCTAATTTTACGAGCTTTCAAAATATTTAAAAATATACAGGGTCTTACGAAAAATTTTGATACTTTTGTAATTTCCGGTTTAACCGGAAGCGTTTTGTTAACCAAAAATAGTGTCCAATAATAGATATTCATGGGATTAATATATATATCCATTTTCAAGTTTTCATTTCCATTACAAAAGAAATTGGAGATTTTTGAAATTTTGACATTCAAAAAATCATTACTCCAAAACGGCTTCAACGATTTTGATAAAAATTTGTATTTCGATAGAGAATTACCTTGTCTATAACATATCCAAAAAATAAAATATATGGCAGAAGAAATTTTGAGAAAATTCATTTCAAAATTTTGACCTACTTTAGTTCCTTAAAGGTAGGCAATTTTGAAACAATTTTAAAAATCGACTTTTTCAGGACGAAAGCCCTATATTTTGGCTCTACAATGCCATTTTGAAATTTTTATAATAATAATTACTGGCCAAGTTATAAGGGAAAAACCACAAAATGGGACCATCGTTCTATTGGCCGCCATTTTGAATAAAAAAACTTGAAACTTTTTTTTTCAATTGGGGCTCACATGTACTATCTTCTAGCCAAGTAAAAATGAATTTCGCCCAAATTTGCAAATATGCGCCCAAAATACCTACCTTATTTCTGGACACCCTGTATAGAATTCTTATAAAAGATTAGTTTGTTAATGAAATAATTTGGCTAAGAGTGGCTAAAATCAAAATTTCATTAAAATCGGTTCAGTAGTTTTTGCCCCACAGCTGTAACAGACAGACCAGACCAACAGACATTTTAGCTCAAAAAATCGAAAAATTTTTTTTTGCATTTTTGGAACCAGGGAGACTCAAAACATCGAGAAATGCAATAAAAAAATTTTGTTTTTTTTTCAGAACAAAAAAGAAAACCCACAGCACGCTACTATTTTTTAGTCTATAAAAATATTCTTACCAACATCATGAAGATTATTCTTAGGCAATTCGTCAATATTTATACCTGTAAGGTGTTTGTTACAATAACTGACACTATTTTACATATTTTATTTGATAATTACCAAAATTATTGAGGTTACTGTCGCACTCGAGAGCATCGTCTTGGATTTCTTCTTTTATTTTAGTTTCCATGGCTTACGTTTTCATTTACTACGACAATTATTAGATTACTTTGCAATTTTAATTTATCTGAAATCAGCTAAATCAACAAATTTTTTATTTGGATGGCGAAAAGCTGAGCCTTCTAACAGCAACAGCAGATGTAAGTAGACATAACCTCACTTTTGAGAATTTGATTGTTCTTGAGTCTGTGTTTGATTCTTTATATATATTTCTAAACTGTTTAATTTAATACATTACTAGTGAACTTATGTTGAATATAAAATACCATATTAGTTAGACGTATTTTATTAAAAAACATCAAAATGGATGTAACAATCAAGGAAGAACCTCCTGCGGAGTTTGACAATTTCAGTAAGTACCTAACTATAAAATGTATGTTATAATTAAATTATAACACTTCTACTCTACTACAGATGAAACTATTAAAGAAGAACCTATTTACTATAACTTTCTGGATGTTGGTAAGAATTTATTATAGTTTTTTATACAAGCGATGTTATAATAAATTTTAAACATTTAAGACTCGATTAAAATAGAACCACATGATCTCCAAGAATCAATTCAAGATACTTTTACAATACAAAAAGATCGAAACAATGAGGAAAATAATTTGGAAATCAACCAAGAGTACTACTGTTATAATTGTGATTTTAAGTCTTCTAAAAAACAAAGTTTAGTTACCCATGTGCAAACTCACATGAACCGTTGTACAATGTGCAAATTCAAAACTTCGTTCGAGTCAAGTTTAAATTCACACAAGCTTATTCACATTAGTGAAAAATTGTTTAAATGTAGTATGTGTGAATATACGTGTTCGCAAAACGCTTACTTAAGAAAACACATGTTAGTACACACAGGCGAAAATCCTTACCAATGTTCATCGTGTGATTTCAAATGTAGACGTCCTGAAGGTTTAAAAAGACACTTGTATATTCATAGTGGTGATAAACCTTATCAGTGTTCCTTATGTAATCATAAATGTTCGCGAAAATCAAACCTAGACAGACACTTCTTAGTTACTCATACAAATAAAGAATGTTTTGAGTGTACTCTATGTGGGTTAAAGTGTTCGCACAAGTCAGATTTAACTAAACATTTGTTAAAACATCCTGGTGAAAAACCATTCCAGTGTACTACCTGTGAGTACAAATGTTCTCGCAAATCAACACTAACTACACACATGTTAATCCATGCAGTTAACAAACCATTTCGGTGTACTTTATGTAAATACGATTGCGCTCGAAAATCAAGTTTAGATAGACACTTGTTGACTCACACAGTCAAACAATTTGAGTGTTCCGTATGTGAATACAAAAGTTTGTTTAGCTCATACTTAAAACGACACATGGTTGTACACAGTGGTAAGAAACCATTTCAGTGTACTGTTAGTAAGTGCAAATTTGCGGCAAGTTATAGATCTACTTTAAATAGCCACGTGTTGTCTCATGTTGTAGGTGACAAACCTTTTCAATGTTCTTCATGTGATGCTAATTTTTTGAGAAAAACACATTTCTACAAACACATGTTGAGTCATAAAGCTCTTGTGAACAATAATTGTTAATTTTCCAATTTTTAAAATTGTTTTAGACAAATTTGTATCAACTATTACTTTTGTAAAAGTGTTTGAGATGTTATTGTTATCATTATTTGCTAAATATACTATTAAAAATATTAAGTTTGGTTTTAATAATTACAAATTTATTTTAGACTAGTTATGAAATTATTCTCCACTCTCGTTTAGGTACCTACTTAAAAAGTGCTATGTTTAAGTGGTTGAAGTTTAAATTTTGGAAAAACCGTACCTAGACCTAGGATAAAAAATTGTTATTAATAAAAGTAATAGATACTGTAGTCTGTAGTAATAAACAAATTATATTCAAAACGTTTTTCTTATGAGAAACCGTTGAGGATTTTTGAAATTTTTATTAACTCCTAATTGCACTCCATAGATGGCGCTGTACTTCGTGTGATGGGTTCTGGGTTTTTGAGTTGAGTCGTTTTTTATTTACCTGGGCAATCCTGCACACTTGTTCCTGTTAATTATAAAATTTTTATTTAAAAATATCAAAATGGAAATAATAATCAAAGAGGAAGCAGTTCAAGATGTCACTGTGGAATATTTTGAATCTAATGAAGATATTGCAGTTGAAGAAGAACCTTGCTACAATATCCTTTAGGATGTTGATAAGAATGCATTTTAGCAATTTCAAATGGCACTAAACGTCGCAAACATCAAATCTGTATATTCATATTGGTGAAAAGCCCTACGAATGCTCTATGTGTAAATTTAAATGTAGAAGTAGTGAACGTTTGAAGAAGCACCTGTTTGATCATAATGATAAATAAATAATGATTAATGTAAAAACGTTTGAATTTGCCGCGCATTTGTACGAAGCGATATGTGATAGATGAAATAAATAAATAATACTTAATTATTTTGTATAATTAATATAAAAAATTTGAATTTGCCGCGCATTTGTTTGAAACGAACCGCGATAGAATTTGAAAATCCCGCTAAAACAAACAATAGCGTGACGACAGTTCGATTACAACCAATGAGATTGGTTTAAAAATTGGCGCGAATTGTTGCTATGTGGCAAATAGTTCTTTGACTTCTGTCTATGCAGTTTTTTCGGTTAGAAATTAATTTTAGTTTTCAACGACCGTTTTAAATTATCACTACAGTAAAAAGGTGAGTTTTATTTAAATATTTAATTAATTTGATTTAAATTTAAAAGATTAAAAGCACAATAATTTTGAAATCGAGCATTAAAAAAGTTACACCTTTTTTTAAGTTTCTTCTAATATATAATTTTTGAGCCATTTAATAGTTAAATTAGTGTGGGGTTGTTCAGAAGGGGATATTTGAAATAAGGCTAAGTTATAAAGGAGTTCTCGCTTAAAGAAATGAGGCCCAAAATTGTTCGTGTCAGTGTTGCACGGATAGAATCATTGATACATTAACATTTGGGTGCTTATCGTCATCAATGCTTTCTATTCTACCCCTACACGTTGATTAAATTTGCAAAGATTTCTTCTCTACAAGGGTTAAGGTGTTCCAGCCTCATAGTCATTTCTTTTTGTATCTTTTCATCCTTTGGGATCAGAAAACTAGCATAAATTGAATAATTGTAAATCCAAGAGGTCAGCCACTGTTCTGACTTTGCACACAGACTGCCTATGCTACGACTACAGTTGTCTGCCAAAAGAGTGACCCCTCTAGTCTTAAATTTAGCTGTTTGCTTTGAATCTAATCCAACACATAACTTGACTCCATTCATTCATGTGATTCTCATCAGGAGAGTGATTGAAATGCATTGGTAAAGCTTTGTAATAGATAATACAAAAGTTGATTTTTATTGTAACAAAAATACAAATTTGAAACTAATTATAACTTTCTAATAACATAAAGATACGATAAGTTTGTAACACATTTACAAATGAAAAATAAAATTAAAACTAAATAACAATTGCACTAAAAAAATTATTATAAAAATGATTTAAATTTAATTCTTATTTATGTTAAGAATAATGAAAGTTTAAAAATAAACTAAATATGTATCACATACATAAACAATTTAAAAAAATTCAACCACCACCCTGTTGTGATGTAAAAAGAATTTTTAATGTAGTTAAATTTTTTTAAATTGGCACAAAAATAATGAGATATAAAATATACAAAACAAATCAATAAAGCGAATAATACTCAATCGAAAATTAATCCTTATTTTCGCACGATTCAAACTCTCTCAATAAGTTTTTTTTACATTTCATATTATTTTGATAAATAATCATATAAATAGTACAATTTTCACCAGTTTCACCGCTATAAGCAATTTCTAACTTACACGGTCTATTCCATTTCGTTTCAGCTTGTAATTTTTTCAACGAATTTTTGCGAAATTCAATATGTCCTTTCGTGCTAATATACTTTATTTGTGACGGATATTTGATTCCGTCACCTTCACCTTTATGATCGAGTTTACATTTTTTCACCGGAGATTCGGGTATTTCAATATTTTGAGGTCCATCACCTTGCCCTTGTTCCACATAACTACTAATAATAGGAACGTTACGTTTCGGTGGCGTAACTTCATTATCGGTGTGTGTCGATGGCACAATTTTATTATCACATATTTCTACAGACTTACTAAAAAATCAAACAACTTATTCAACATTCTAGAGCTTTGTTAAAACTTACTTTGGTAATTTAATTACGTGTGTGTCTCTATAACCAATTTTTTCAACCGGTTGAGCTGAATTAAAGTGTTGTTGATGATGTTGAATGTTGTGTCTTACAAAAGATGATATATTTTTCGATCCTTTTACAGTATGTCCAAACCAGTCGAGCACTGCCGTTTCGGATAAATAATAAACCAAACTTTCTTTATGATTATCCAACAAATCTATGTAAAAATCACCAATTCTTTTTGCTTCACTGACCTGTTCGTTTGTAAATACCTCCATAACAATCTGAAATCAATGGTTTTCAAGTATAAAAAATGTGTGCTATGATGTAATTAATCTATTTAATGATTTTCAGATAAAATCAGCAAAGTCTGAGCAATGTTTTGGTTAATGAAAGCAGTGGAAAACGAGTTCTGAGACAACGAATCCAATTTAAACTATTTACAAGTATGGCTGCTTTACAAACCCGAAATTTTAGTGCCTTTCTAATTGAGCAATATCATCATTAGTGCCTTTAACATCAAATTTTATATGAAAAAGGCCGTCGTATCACTTATTTCTGCATACGCTACGAAACGAAATTTTGTGAGGTTAGTGGTACATTTAACAAAATATTAATTACAATCACGTTATCAATTGGCAACACTTAGTTTTAAGATATAATGAAAAGTCAAGTTTTAGAAAAATATCCACAAAGAATGAAATGACTCATCTATTAAAACGACAAAAGTCGGGCCAATTCTTTTGCTTTGCAACGTAAAACAAAATACTTACAATACTCAAAAGTCTTTTTTCGACAGAAATGCGTTCTTACTTATCGCTTTGAACAACAAACGTTTATAAAATCTGTAAAAGAAGTTAATTAAAATTCGCCTTGGAAGCTCTTTAAATTTTTAAATATTTACCAACACAATTTGACACTTTATTGCTGACAGTTGGCTTTGATGGTTGATAAAAATTAAATAGCTCGGTCATAATTAAATAAAATTATTCGTTTCATCTTTTAATTAAAGCCAGTAATTTTAAATTTGTTTTTAAATTTACACAAAGCAACTCAAACTTTAACATTATTCAAAATGGTTGCTGTGGCGTCACAAAGTGTTGGCGAGTTTGTCGCTAGATGGCGCCAGGTGTTCGAAATTTGTATTTATTTGCAAATGATTATTTTTTGAAGGAATTTCATCGAGTTTTGCAATTCTTTGTAATTGTTGAACAAGTTGAAACTTGTTAAGATATGGCTGATAATTCGGTACCGACATTATTGATTTTTTGTGGTCCTTCCGGTTCGGGTAAGACGACTATTATTAAACGTTTAATTCAAGAATTTCCAAATAATTTTAAATTTTCTGTGAGTCACACTACTAGAAAACCGCGCCAAGATGAAGAAAATGGCGTTAGTTACTATTTTGTTAGTGAAAGCGAAATGCAGAAAGATATAGAAGAAGGTAAATTTATAGAACACGCAACTTATAACAATAATTTATATGGTACCAGTAAAGCTGTTATAGAAGAGATACACAAGTGTGGAAAAATAGTCTTACTTGATGTTGAAGTACAGGGTGTTAAACAAATTAGAAACCAAACAAGTTTTAAAACTTGGTGTATTTTTGTAGAGCCGCCTTCTTTAGAAGTTTTGAGAGAAAGACTCAGCTTGAGGTTATCAGAAACTGAAGAAAATCTTAGGAAGCGTCTTGCAGTTTCGAAAAGCGAAATTGATTTTGCTAGAAAATCGCAAACATTTGATTTAATTATTGTAAATGACGATTTTGAAGTTACCTTAGCGACATTAAAAGAATTTATAGTAACAAACGTTCTTCATGAGAAATAAATAAAATTTACGAAAATCCTGATTTTTTAATTTTTTTGTTACAGCAAGTTTTTCTTCTTAATCGGTCGAAACCATTCCTGTGAATGTGTGTATAAAATGTCTCAACCCAATTTTGGCCGGAAGGCACTAATTCTTCGACTTTAGTGTAAAATTTTGACTTTTTCAAGTACCCGTTTCACTATTTTTTGAATAACTTCGCTTGTGTTGGTCGGACCGGGACCAAAAAATGTTCGTTTTGTTCGTAATGAACCTCTCTTTAAAACTGATTGAGTTAAAATAATTTATATTAATTTTCTAACCTAACAAAATTCAAAACTGCCGTCGTTGGTGAGTCGTAGTATTTTATAGATAACTTTAGTTGTAATTAATGTTACGGTATGACAATGTAGGAAGTTGTAGCTGATATAGTAACAAATCCATATTGCAAGTTTTGTCCAAAAATATTAAGAATTACGGCTAAAATTTGCATTTTTGTTCAAATTTTCTTTTGCATATTTGTTGTGAGCAATTGGTGGTATCGCAATAATTCTTCTCTTCAAAGGTAGGAAATTTAATGCTCTTTCAGATGAAAACACAAACAATCACATCAGACCATTTTTTCTTCCGATTTCGTTGAAAAGAAAAATAAAGTTTTTCAACTGTTTGACCACAAAACCATTTTAGAGGTCGAAAATTTTATTCTCCTTTCACGTATTTTTGAAAATTATTCATAAAAAAACTCCTAATGAAAATGCAAATATTAGCCGTTGTTCTTAATATTTTTGGATCAAACTTGCAAAAATAAATTTGTTACTATATCAGTTACAACTTCCTCAAGTTGCATGCCATAACATTAATTAAAACTAAAGTTATCTATAAAAAACTACGACCGACCAATGACGACAGTTTTGAATTTTTTTAGGTTAGAAAATTAATATAAATTATTTTAACTCACGCAGTTTTAAAGAGAGATTCATAACAAACAAAACAAAAATTTTTGGTCCCGATCCGACCAATACAAGCGAAGTTATTTTATTCCAAAAATACTGAAACGGAAATTTTAAAAAGTCAAATAATTTTACACTAAAGTCGAAGAATAAGTGCCTTCCGGTCAAAATTGGGTTGAGATATTTTATACACAAACTCACAGAGGAATGGTTTCGACGGATTAAGAGATTAAAATTGTTAGAAAAAAAATTCAAAAATCAGGATAAATTTTGGTTCGTTGACTACGCTATTTACTTATAAAGGGTTGGTTCTATACAGAGTGTCCTGTTTGAGAAAATTTGAGAAAATAGGAAATTTTTATGAACGTTAATCAGCAAAGTTCAAAGTCAAAGTGGCCTTCAGGCCTACAAAATTTGGTGTTTAAATGAAATTTTGTAACTCCGTAGTTTTTTGTAGTACTCGGTAGTACTATTTTGTATGAGATTAAAATTGTTAAACGATTGTATTAAATAAGGAATGGGAGGAAATGTATTTTTGGAATTTAAATGATGTGCATAGATTAATTTGTGAGTCACTGTAGGAAGCGTCATTTCTCGATTCATATTTTTTTGTAACTTACTCTTCTTATAGTACTACTTTTATAATCTAGCCATAGTATTTATTCATTCTAGTAGAACCAAAAGTGAACAACATGGAAGAGATCTTGACTATTTTCGAGTTTAACGACCCAACAACAAGATTTTGTATAAAGCAACTCGTTTCACAATAACCATATAAGATATTCTTTACTTCTTGTTTTTACTAATACCTACCATCTTATAAGATAGATAGTACCATAGGATTCTACTTTATATCTTCTTGTATGAAAACTAGAAGAAGTTCAACGATCTTGTTTGTTATCCTCCTCACCTCAGTTTCTCCGCAAAGAAGTTCAATTTTGTTGTACGGCTTGGAGAGAGAGGATAGTTTTTTTGAACCTACACACCTTTACACATATTTAAAAGTATAATTCTAAATTTAAAAAAAAATTCGATACTAAATTTAGATCGAGTTACGTTTGGATAAAAAAATTGTTCAAAATTAGACAAAGATGGATTGCTTCCATGTTGGAGTATTTTAATCATTTTTATTTTACATTTTTTGTAATTCTGCTTTTGGATGGCTATTAGGAAAAATTCTTCTCATCACTTATGGACTTTTGAGTATAATTTTTTGCTATTAGGGAAGCGTATAATTATAGAAATTAGCGCGAACCTCGGCGGTTTTTAGTACTACGCCCTGCATCATATCCTTAATCTTTTTGGAATATTTCGCTTGGTTCTAGGGGGGTTACTTATTTGTTTAAATAATAATTTAAAAATCGTTTAAACCAGTTATAATTATTGTTATTATTTTGTGGTTTTTTCGACAAAAATGTTTCTTTTTTTGGTTATAAATTTGTCAAGTTGAAAATAAAATTGCTTCATAATGTTGGAAAATAACAGTTTTTTGCTTCTATTTCGCGTAAATCGACGACTTGTTGTAAAAAATTGTTTATAATGTACTGCGTGTTTCAGGCTTGATTTCAGATGTTTTATTTAAGAAAAAATTCTAGTAGTGTAGTAAACGAACCACAATTTATTCTGATTTTTTCATTCAAAAAATTTTTGTTTTTGAACAATTTTTTTTTCTTAATCGGTCGAAACCACTCCTGTGAGCTTGTGTACAAAATATATCAACCCAATTTTGACCAGAAGGCACTTATTCTTCGACTTTAGTGTAAAATTTTGACTTTAAAATTTCCGTTTCAGTATTTTGTGAATAACTTCTCTTGTATTGGTCGGATCGCGACCAAAAATTTTTGTTTCGTTTGTAATGAATCTCTCTTTAAAACTGCGTGGGTTAAAATAATATATATTAATTTTCTAACCTAAAAAATTCAAAACTGTCATTGGTCGGTCGTAGTTTTTTATAGATAACTTTAGTTTGAATTAATGTTATGGCATGCAACTTGAGGAAGTTGTAACTGATATAGTAACAAATTTATTTTGCAAGTTTGATCCAAAAATATTAAGAACAACGTCTAATATTTGCATTTTTGTTCAAATTTTCTTTTGCATATTTGTTGTGAGCAATTGTTGGTATCGCAATAATTCTTCTCTTGAAATGCAGGAAATTTAATGCTCTTTCAGATGAAGACAAAAACAATCATATCACACCATTTTTTCTTCTGGCTTCATTGATAAGAAAAATAAAATATTTGACCACAAAACCAATTTTAGTAGTCAAAATTTTGTTCTTCTTTTACGTATTTTTGAAAATTAATCATAAAAAACTCTTAAAAACTATTTTTTAAACATCAAAACTGGTTTTAGAGTCAAAAAGTTGCAAAAATTGATATTCTTTTTCAAAAACTTACGAAAAAATAGGTTTTCTGATTATTTTTGGATCAAAAATAATTTTGTTTGAAACTGCCAAAGAAAATTATTTCTTTCGCAAATTTTTGAGACATAAAAAATTTTTAACCCTAAAACCACTTTTTTGGAGTTTTTTTATAAATAATTTTCAAAAATACGTGAAAGGAGAATAAAATTTTCGACCTCTAAAATGGTTTTGTGGTCAAACAGTTGAAAAACTTTATTTTTCTTTTCAACGAAATCGGAAGAAAAAATGGTCTGATGTGATTGTTTGTGTTTTCATCTGAAAGAGCATTAAATTTCCTACCTTTGAAGAGAAGAATTATTGCGATACCACCAATTGCTCACAACAAATATGCAAAAGAAAATTTGAACAAAAATGCAAATTTTAGCCGTAATTCTTAATATTTTTGGACAAAACTTGCAATATGGATTTGTTACTATATCAGCTACAACTTCCTACATTGTCATACCGTAACATTAATTACAACTCAAGTTATCTATAAAATACTACGACTCACCAACGACGGCAGTTTTGAATTTTGTTAGGTTAGAAAATTAATATAAATTATTTTAACTCAAGCAGTTTTAAAGAGAGGTTCATTACGAACAAAACGAACATTTTTTGGTCCCGGTCCGACCAACACAAGCGAAGTTATTCAAAAAATAGTGAAACGGAAACTTGAAAAAGTCAAAATTTTACACTAAAGTGCTTGAGTTGAGACATTTAAACACAAACTCACAGGAATGGTTTCGACCGTTTAAGAAAAAATATTGGTGTTACAAAAAAAATCCAAAAAGCAGAATAAATTGTAGTTCGTTTACTACACTATGGCTGGTTTTGTCTTATTTTTGTAAGTCAGGATATCACGAGGATCAGCGTGTCATTTCTTATTTTTATGTAATCAATTTCTTGAACGCAGTTTCAAAATACATAAATTCGGGCACTTCAATAGAATTTATAATTTAAAATGGCTGATCCAATATGGCGGACGTTTCAAAAGATAGTTAAAAATTAGTGTCACTTTGAAGTTTTTCTAAAATGTTTTCACTTTCAATTGAAAGTTATTCATGATATGTAATGGTAAGGGGGAGTTTTATTGGCTCGCCACCTACTCCTTCTATTTTCTATTGTATGATAATAATAAAATTTCATATGTTAAAAAAATGATTGTTCAAAAGCTAATTTTTCAACGGTAACTTTGATAAAAAAAATTTCTGTACCATTTAGCTTGTTGAATATAAAATTTTTGTGACTAAATTGACAGCAAAATGGGGTCGTAGTCTAAATATGCAAAATTTTATTACTGTGAAATATTAGATAATCTGGCTCATATAACTGAAACTCGAAACACCTGAAAGCACTTGAAAACGATTAGAATGTTTTATATAAAGTTGAAGCTTTGTTTATTATTCACCGTTTAAGGGAGATGAATTCACCCTTATATATTTTGAGGTGTGTACGTAGAATGTAAATAGTGAAAATTATTACCTTTAATAGTAAAAGAAGGTGTCACTCGGTGCGTTCTAGTTTTTTTCTTCATCTCCTATTCTATTGTTAGGTTGTGTCCAACAGTGTTAACCTGCTTTTCTTTATTATAATTTTAAGTTGTTGATGTTTAAATCATGTAAGTTGGCATGGATGGAATAACGTTTTTGTGTTACCATTTTACAATTACTTTTTGCAGTTCACTCAGGTGTGAATCTATTACACCAAGAGGGTTATTGTTAAACGCCGGACAATACATTTAAAATAAACTTGTTGCGTTATTAGACAGAAACTGTTCGAGTGGTGCTAATTATAAGGCACTCGGGAAGCAATAATGAGCAAATTAAAGAAAGAAAAGTGCAACTTTTGAATGACCGTTTTTTTGCGATTAATATGAAAGGAATGGCGGGTTCCGATTTTTGTATTCATTTCAAATCGTTAATTAATTTTGATTTTTTTTTCTTTAATTTGCCCACAATGCGAGCAAACACACGTTAAGTTCGTTATGAGTTGAGTTCAAAAGATTTTTATGCATTTCCGGTAGCGTATCATAAGGGGGATAGCAATCTACTGGCCTTACGATTTGCTGTTGTTTTACAGTTTAATCGCGTAAAATAGACTTTCAAGGCCCCACAGTTTCATTCAAAAATTTCTTGCTTTGGTCGATCCATTTCAAAGACTCATAACTCGATTTTTTATAATGGAACACCCTCTATATTTTTGCAGTTTCCATTGTAGTCTTTCTTCCTTATTAAACGATGTTCAATATTTTCAGTTTTCCCCAGCAATTAAAAAAAAATTAATTTTTTCTACATTTGAGTGCTCTAATTCAGTCGAATTTTTACCAACTTTTAACCGATGGTGTATGATAATCAAGTTACCCTTTGAAAGCGATATAGCTTATCTCCAACCCAACCTGTATAATGTCCTCCCAACAATATCTATTTGCAAATAAATAGTGGCGAAATAACATGTGTGTAAGTAAGGGGGCCCCAAACAACGCATATAACTAGGTGTATTAATATCAGGTTTTGCGAAATGGGATTAATCTTTCTTACGCACATAAAAAGCCCATGTGCGCTCACTATCCGTTGCCCCAAACAAAAAAATGCCATCTTCTTTATAAACACCTGAATTATAACTATGAGAATAGTTGATGGTCGTCACATTGATGTTCATTGAAGCTTGTATTGTAAGGTGGAGCAAAAATTGATCAAACAAAGACATTTAGATTTTTATAAAAGACCTTTTCTTTTAAAGATCTGTTACAAAAGTAACAATTTTGTTTATTTAAAATAACGATTTAAAAATGGCGAAGGTATAATTAAATTAAATTGTTCGCGATACGCATAAAGAAGCTGTAAAGTTATAATAACAACACCTTTAAATTGGCCTTATATGAAAGAGACGTTTAAATCTTTTCATGCCTTTAATTTTTTATTAAATGCTCAATAATTATGTATTTAATCGATTAACCTCTCGGGGCATAAAATTGGGGCTATATTAAAGAAATGATAGCCCACGGATGATCATCTAGAGCGGCGGATTTTAAAGACTTAATTTTTCGCGTAAAATTTATTCTTCGGAATGTAACTTCCTTCTTACACGTCAAAAATCTTTAGAAACTGTCAGACGAATTATATCTATGGCGTGTCAAAAATCAAGCTGGGAATGTCGTAAATGAGTCTTGATCAGTTGGGGGAGCATATCAGCGATAAATATGTGGAATAAGCCAGCGATGAATCATAAGATATGTCTTAAAAGTGTCTCTACAAGCTGGGAATCTCTGAAAAGGGTCTTGATGAGCTGGAGGAGCATATGAGCGATAAATCCGTAAGATCATCCAGTGATAAACGACACGATATGGCTTAGATATGACTGACAAGCTGGGGGCGTCTTACAAGATTCTTGATAAGCTGGTTTGAGTTTTGGGAAGGGAATATCAGTAATGACTGCGTCTGATATGCTAGTGACGAATGACAAGATATGTCTTAAATGTGTCTCTACAAGCTGGTAATCTCTGAAAAGGGTCTTGATGAGCTGGAGGGCATACGACTGTGTATGACAAGCCAATGCTTATTGCCAAGATATGCCTTAGAAAGATTTTCAGAAACTGGAGATGTCTTAAAAGAATCTTGATGAGCTGGAGGAGCATATGAGCGATAAATCCGTAGGATCATCCAGTGATAAACGACACGATATGGCTTAGATATGATTCTGACAAGCTGAGGACGTCTTACAAGAGTCTTGATGAGATGGTTTGAGTCTTGGGAGGGGTATATCAGTAATGGCTGTGTATGATATGCTAGTGATACATGACAAGATATTTCTTAGAAGGGTCTTCACAAGCTGCGAATGTCTTAAAAGGCGTAATTTTTCGCGTAAAAATTATTCTTCGTATTTTAACTTCCTTCTTGAATCTCAAAAATCTTCAGAAACTGTCAGACGAATTATATTTATGGCGTGTCCAAAATGAAGCTAGGAATGTATTAAAGGAGTCTTAATGAGCTGGGGGAGCATATCAGCAATAAATACGCAGGATAAGCCAGTGATGACTGATAAGTTATGTCTTAAATGTGTCTCTACAAGCTGGGAATCTCTGAAAAGGGTCTTGATGAGCTTGAGGCCATATAACCGCGTATGGTAAGCTAGTGATTATTTACAAGATATGCCTTAGAAAGGTTTTCACAAGCTGGGAATGTCTTAAAAAGATCTTGAGGAGATGGAGGAGCAAATCAGCGATAAATCCATAGGATCGTGTGGTGATAAACGACACGATATGGCTCTGATAAACTGGAGACGTCTTACAAGAGTCTTGAGGAGCTGGTTTGAGTCTAGGGGGGGAATTTCAGTAATTACTGCATACGATATGCTAGTGATGAATGATAACATATGTCTTAGAAGGGTCTTCACAAGCTGGGGATGTCTTAAAAGATTCTTGTTGCGCTGGAGGAGCATATCAGCGATAAATCCGTAGGATCGTCCAGTAATAAAAGACACGCTATGGCTTAGATATAGCTCTGATAAGCTGGGGGCGCCTTACAAGAGTCTTGATGAGTTGGTTTGAGTCTTGGGAGGGGCATATCAGTAATTACTGCATACGATATGCTAGTGATGAATGACATCATATGTCTTAGAAGGGCCTTCACAAGCTTTGGACGTTTGAAAAGAATCTTGATGAGGTGGAGGATTATATCAGCGATAAATTCGTAGGATCATCCAGTAATAAAAGACACGCTATGGCTTAGATATAGCTCTGATAAGCTGGGGGCGCCTTACAAGAGTCTTGATGAGTTGGTTTGAGTCTTGGGAGGGGCATATCAGTAATTACTGCATACGATATGCTAGTGATGAATGACAACATATGTCTTAGAAGCGCCTTCACAAGCTGTGGACGTTTTAAAAGAATCTTGATGAGGTCCAGGATCATATCAGCGATAAATTCGTAGGATCATCCAGTAATAAAAGACACGATATGGCTTAGATATAGCTCTGATAAGCTGGGGGCGCCTTACAAGAGTCTTGATGAGCTGGTTTGAGTCTTGGGAGGGGCATATCAGTAATGACTGCGTATGATATGCTAGTGATGAATGACCAGATATGTCTTAGAAGGGTCTTTACAAGCTGCGAATGTCTTAAAAGACTTAATTTTACGCGTAAAAATTATTTTTCTGAATTAAACTGCCATCTTACATCTCAAATGTCTTCAGAAACTGTCAGACGAATTATATCTATGACGTGTCAAAAATCATTTGACGCGGATCCTCTCGTTGATGTTTGAAGCCGAAAAGTTACTAATTAAGTTGCTTCATTTTCTATATTCAAACCTTAGTATAAGGGGTATCTACTACCCCCAGTATGTGAAGATAATTAGTTAGTCTAGATTGTCCTGTCTAAATCTTTGCAAGTCGCCTTTACACTGACTTGGTTTGAAGAGTCTCTGGACCAGCTTCCATCGATGTAATTTAACGAGTAGATTGTAGATGTTTGTTATTTATCTAGATCTTGTCAACAGCTTGTATTCTTTCACAGTTGTAATAGGTGTGTACGTTCATCGTAAAGTCTTCATTTTCCTCCATTCAAGGAACTATGAAAAACCAAAACATTTTTATTACTTAAGATAAATCTTGAAACGTAGGAGGCATTAACACAAATGACACGACGTCATGTTTTTATCGTTTATTCCTTTAAAATTGTTTTTTTAGATCCTTAATGCAGAGACGATTAATATGTTATACTGATAATGACTTGTAGTGGGTGTACAAGACGAGGTAAATGCTACTATAAAGATACACATCGACATTGTATATGTTTAAATAAGATATGCGTAATGGCATAAGTAATTGTCTCTAATTTAGTAGTTAAGACGAAAGCCATGATGAAGACATACACAATGGCAATTATTGACATAGCTTTATAGAGCTTTTGATATGTCCTGCCGGGCAAGAGAATGTCCCCAAGGAAGAAGATAATATTCTATCAACGAACCTATTGTACATTGATGGTCTACAGAACCAAAATGCGAAACAACATTGGCCTTGGAATTAGAATAGGGGCGGTAATTTCCAGCTCAGACACTTATGTATCTGGAAAACTTTATATCGCTATTAGTCGAATCAACGAAGAGATTATAGAAGACAGGAATTGTGTTTGGACTAGTTAGGAGGTAAAAATACTAAAAGATCCAGGTCCTAGCTATATAGCTAAAGGCTAAGTGAGGGAGGGGGTGGAAAGGTCCCGTTTTTTGGGTTTTCGCTTATATTTCAAAAACGGTAGATCCTAGGGAAAAAATTACTCTTAGCAAAATGAAAGCTTATCGAATTTCCTACAAGATTGTTTCTATTCATATTTTCTCTATTTCTTAGTTTTTTTGAGATATCCTTCTGCAAAAATCGCTAATGTGTAATAAAAAAAAATTTGCCTCACGTTTTTCCTCAAACTTTTGCCTCTAGCACCGCAACCTTTCGTTTTACAGAAAAATTCTTCGAGACTAAAAATCTAAATGGCCCCTTTTTTCAATATGTTTACCACTTGAGGTGGTACTGTATAGCTAATCGCGAGTCTAACATTATAATTAAGGTAGTGTGGCCAACACTGCGCTTTTAACACCCTATTATTATTATTTCAAATTATGTAACGGTGTAGTCAAATTGTGTTCTGCACACGAAAAAATTATCAAATTGATATAGCGGGCCCGGGACTCGACTATAGCCTTTAGCTCCGTACGCCTTGACCACCATGACCTCTGATTAGGGGATAACAAAACTAAAATAACTTCACGACAGGCACGTAACCAGCTTCCTAAAATCAGGTGGGCACTAGGTGGCCACAATTTTTTTTGGACGGGCCATATCAGCCAAATGTAGCTAACAAAACTTTTTTAAGACACTGTAAATATTAGAATTTTTGCTTATTATTGTCATTTCATCGGGGTGGGTGCAATGGTGGGCCAGCAAAATTTTAGGTGGGGCTGGGTCCACCCTGACCCTCCCGTAGTTACGTGACTAGCTCACGATGATGATCAATAGATACCACGGTCGAAATAGAAAGTACGATACGGTTGGTTTTCCAAAAGAGAAGTCGTTTGAATGATTGCTGCTTTTGTACAAAGTGGTCGAGCTCGGGCTAAAAAGGACGAAAAAGGCCTTGTTTGAATTATAGCTGCTCTTGATCGTGTCGTGTGCCGTTGTATCCATAAAAAGATGTAAAATGCTTCGGTATTTTTTTGTGATATTGAGACCATATCGGGGTCGCCTTTTGTTGCTTGTTCTAACAGCTCTTGATATGAAAGGTTAAGATAGGCGTCGAATAAAAAAAAACAAAAGATGAAACAATAAGCTTATTTTATTTATATTTAAATCTGCTATATATTTTACAACAAATTTACACATTTAAATACCACACAAATTCAGTGGTGGTTTATAAAAGATAATATTTTGATGATAAAATAAAATATTAAAAATCATAACGAAAATCATTAACTTTACAATTTTATATTTTTCAAAATATTACCCTTAATAAAATAAAAAAATATTTAATGGCTTGAGATCATTATATTTAATACATCACAGGTGTTATCAGAAATATATTATTTTTTAATTTGCGTTTAGATTTATTTTGTGGCAGAATCGAGATCTCACAATTCCCCATAAACATTTTTTTCGTCGATTTTGAATCACAAATCCGGTAAAATCAAATGACGCAAAACACCCCAATTATTTTACCAATTTTTTTCTTCCAACATAGCCAATAAAAACAAAAAATAAATTTGCAAATGCTGCCTTAAATTTTATTTTTTAAAATTTAATGTCATTTTTCTTTTTTAAAATTATCAAATGACAACGACGTTAAGATAAGACTTGTTTAAAAATTTAATTTGTACTTATCGTCTCTTCTTTGGATACTAAAATATTACCAAAAATTTTAATATCAAATTTAAAAAAAAATATTTGTTTAAACTCTCTTTTTTCCCACTTAAAGTAAGAATAATTATATAAATCTTAAAAATATTAAAATTGCCCAATATTAATTATTAATTAAATTTGTACATTCTTGCACTCATGGCCATAAATATCAAACTAAAAAAAATTATACAAAGTTTACAAATTTGTTATTTTAGATAAGATCTTAGTAATTTAAAGTAATTAAAAAAGAAGCAAGAATTAATACTGCTTTGAAATATTAGTTTTTAATTACATACGAGAAAAGAAGGTAACTGTTTTATAAAGGGCAACTGTGGTAGCATAGGTAGATATAATTATTACTTCCAAAAACAAAAGTAATTTTGGAGATCAAATCGAAAATAAATACAAAAAATTATACAAGCTTTCTCTTCTTCCATTTTTTTATACGTTAATAATTATAGAAAAACACAATATTTATAATAAACTCAAAAAATATACAACTTAAATACATATAATAAATTTTCTTGTACTGTACACATAATTTTCAATTATTAATAAGAGATCGTTTCATTTGTAACAGGTCGGTGTGTAAGGGTTAATTCTTTTTATTTTTTTGTGTGATGTAATTCAACTTGTAGAATCCATTGATGATAATCTCGCCATTTTTTTGGGACGTATCGTACACGTACACAACTTACAGCCATCTTCATCCAGTTCTAACTTTTTCGTTGGCCTTTCTTCTATTCTTTTTCTCGATTGCATAAAGTCTGTAAAAAAAAGAAAAAATCTTAGTAAAATACACACAAAAAAATTTATAAATTAATAACAAATCTTGTAAGAAGATGGCTACGATAAATTTTAGTAAATGAACTGTTCGCGCGAGTGTTTAGCATCTAGAACGCTTGCTTGGATTCAAAGAACCCAATGAGTCTACGGATTAAAATTGTTTAAGGTCAGTAAAATAATTTAAATATATAGTGGGTTATCAGCGAGATGAGCTGAGATAACGATTGGGAATGATCTGTAGTAAAGGGTACTTACAAAAATGTTCGACAGATGTAGAGATAACGTCGCGATTAAACTGCAAAAGAACTGATAAACCACAGCCTACTATAGTGAGATTTTAGGACGTGATAATAACCTACAAATTGAAGTGGAAAATAATCGAGAAGACTCGCAAAACTCAAAAGTGGAAAGTCCAGACATACATACACAGGAGGAACGTGTTTACATGATAGGATCTCTGTAATGATTCAGTCTGAAATACACAGTAAAGGCTTCGTATTAACGACAAGAATATTCTAAAAAGGCTCTTGATAAGCTAATCAGCAATAAAAACGATAAGCTAGTAATGAATGCCAAGATGTGCCTTAAAAGGGTCTTGACAAGCTCTTTAAAGAGTCTTGATGAGGTAGAGGGATTATCCAGTAATGACTGCGTATGGTAAGCCAGTAATATTATAGATTATAAGATATTCCTTAGAAGATCTTCACCAGCTGGGGATGTCTTAAAAGAGTCTTGATGAGCTGGGGGAGCATATCAGTGATAAATCCGTAGGATCATCCAGTGATGAACGACACGATATCGCTTAAAAAGGTTCGGACAAGCTGGGAACGTCTTACAAGAATTTTGATGAGCTGGTTTGAATCTTGGGAGCAGCATATCACTAATCACTGCGTATAATAAACTAGTGATGAAAGCCAATGTATGTCTTAGAAGGGTCTTCACAAGCTGCGGATGTCTTAAAAGAGTTTTGATGAGCTGGGGAGCATATCAGCGATACATCCGTAGGATCGTCCAGTGATCAACGACACGATATGGCTTAGAAAGGTTCTTAGAAGCTTAGAAAGGTTCTTAGAGGCTTAGAAAGGTTCTTAGAAGCTGAGAACGTCCTACAAGAGTCTTGATGAGCTGATTTGAGTCTTGGGAGGGGCATATCAGTAATGACTGCGTATGATAAGCTAGTGATGAACGCCAATATATGCCTTAGAGAGTCTTCACAAGCTGGAGATGTCTTAAACGAGTATTAATGAGCTGGGAGAGCATATCAGCGATAAAGCCGTAGGATCAGCCAGTGATGAACGACACGATATGCCTTAGAAACGTTCTTATAAAGCTAGGGACGCTTACAAGAGTCTTAAGTTTTTCTTAGTCTTGGGAGGACCAAATCAGTAATGACTGCGTATGATAAGCTAGTAATGAACAACAAGATATGTCTTAGAGAGTCTTCACAAGCTGGGGATGTCTTAAACGAGTCTTAATGAGCTGGGAGAGCATATCAGCGAGAAAGCCGTAGAATCAGCCAGTGATGAACGACACGATATGCCTTAGAAAGGTTTATACATAGCTAGGTACGTCTTACAAGAGTCTTAAGGGGTTTTTCCGAGTCTTGGGAGGGGCATATCAGTAATGACTGCATAATGATAAGCTAGTGATCGATAAATACAACACACAGAGAATTATACGATACGAAGAAGACTGTCAAGTACATAATGAAATCTTTTAGTAACGGTATAGAATATGTTAGGCTAACTGTAGCCATGATCGTAAGAGAGGATCATTGAGTAGGTTGAAGGGGAGGAAAATGTAAGGCCAAAAATTATAATAAATGTCGATAATACTAGAAAGACTTCGGAAAGAAACTATTCAGGTATAAGCTCTAGGTAAAGGGTCATATAAAAGAAAATGCAATAGCGGAAGTTTTTCAGATGAACGTATTGGTCTCTGCTCATAAATAGATATCAACGCAAGTGCAACGCTCATTAAATATGTTATAAAGGGGGTTGTTAACTAAAATAAATTAAAATCACGTGGGAAAATTAGTAAAGCGAAACCTGGCCGTATTTTATTACTCTTTGCATCAATAATTTCGTGTAATTAAATCGGCACACATCCAATTACAATTTCATTCACATGCCGATGTGTGAAAATGTATAAATAAAAATAAAAAAAGCGTAACAAATGCAACTGTACCGCATTAAACAATGCATTGTAATTTGAATCGTCGAACAATAACGTTTAACTTGTTTTTAAACTAAAGACAATCGAAGATTTGGGCGCATTCGCTCGCGTTAATAAAAATCAAATTTTTTTTCAAATTTTAAATTGAGATTAATAAATTCGACCTTAAAAAATAACGATTTAATAATTTAGAATTACTTAATTTAACGAAGATAAATAATATTATAACAAATGTAAGATGAAGTAAAATTTAAATGGCTTCCATCATCATCATCAACAATATCTTCTCTTCGTCATGTGACCCCCCGCTGTAAACGTCTTGCCCTTTAATAAATGAAAGGGGTCAATCCACAAGTCAAAACTCGAGATTCAAGAACGATCGTATGAAATACAATGAGTTAGTTGCACACGTGTCGCTTGAGGCCATACGTCGATTAATACACACATCCCAAGCTCCGAAGAGCTTCGGCATCAGCAGCAGCGATGCTGCGCTACAACAGAAGCACAAGCATCGAGCAACTTTATAAAACTCGTCCAGTTATGAGTTCCCACGTTTTTTAATCTCGCAACCCTTTACATACTAAATTAAAACCTGAATTTTTCGCACACTATAATTTATTTAAGGATGTTCCTTTTTTGCAGATACCGCGCATTTAACTCGCAAAATAATAACATCATTTTGATAACTGACAAAGATGTCAGTGGGTCATGTTCGTTATAGAAAAATTTCTAATGCAAATCAACCGGCTTGTGTGCGAAAATTCGTGTGCCTAAAACAGGCACTACTTCAAACCATGGAACAGCATTTTTCATTTTTTTTAAATTGTGACCTTAGCGGCTTTGACGTAAACAAGTGCATACCTTAATTCTTAATTAACAAACCGACCCCAAACCTTTTGTAAAGCAATAATTTACGAAAACTACCCTAATAATATAAGGGTTAAAAAGATCCCCTAAATTATTATTAAATTTTTGTTAACGGCAAGTCGTCTCTTAAATACTTGGCGTAGGTGTAGAGAGCTCTACGTAAACTTGACGCATTAAAAATTAATTCTAGTCACTAATTACGCCGTAATTATAAAATTAAGGGAATTTATAAAAGATAAGTTGTTAGAAAACTACTTCCTACACACATACACATCTGTAGTAGTAATAATGTAGGACATGCAACAAAAGTTGATTCGTTTAAACATTAAATTGGATCAAATTAGGGTTAATAAATGTTTTAAAAAAAATGAGATCTCTGCATTCATAATACAGGGTGATTATTTTAAGTGGTACCAACATTAGGAATTCGAATAATTAAAAAAAAACTTGAGTCGTTATTTTTCATCGTAAAAAATAACATAAGGTAACGTATTAACATAACGTAACATAACAACATAAAATCCCGCTTTAGAATTTTTTTTAAAGTAAACCATTTTCCAACTTTGGGATCATTTTTAGGAAGTCAAAAGAGCTACCAAACGATACCAAACTCGACATATTATCACATCGACGCTAAGCGTCGCGATGTTCAACTTTTTATTTTCTTCTATGAACCTATTGTTTTTTTGCAGAAAGTTCTCGTTTCGTATCCGAATTTAGACAAGTCAACTGACTATTTTCTGCAAAAAAACAATAGGTCTACATAAGAAAATAAAAAGTAGAATATCGCGACGCTTAGCGTCTATGTGATAAAATGTCGAGCTTGGTATCGTTTGGTAGCTCTTTTGACGTCCTAAAAATTATCGTTTAGAATTTTTTTTGCTAAAGTAAACCATTTCCCAACTACGGTCGAAAAATTAAATTACCAATTTTCAATATTTTTGCATTATCTCGGTAACCATTTTGAATTTTGAAATTTTCTAAACGGATTCTTAAAGCTTATCAAAATATGCAACTTTTTGCTAAATTAACCAATCTCATAACTCTTACCGTTTCCGATATACCACTGGTTGGAACCACTTACAAAATTCAGAGACTTTCAGAAGGAATCGAGCTTTGGGGTGTGCAACAACCGGGTCTTTTATGTTCAGAAGCAACCGGGCCTTGTAAGCCCGGAAGAAATTTCGTTTGTAATTACTACCTTTTGTTATAAAAAAACATTTTGTCGCAATATTTGAATTAATAGATAAGCAATCCTTGTATTGGGCAACTCCTCGCATAAATATGTGCATATAAAAATATTTTGTTGTGCAAATTTTTCCACGCTATAATTAAACGAGTTAATATTTTATTTTGAAAAGAGATAAGTATTAAAACACAATTATTAACATTAAATGAGGTCGTAACAACTAACCTCGTTAATATTTACTACGCTTTTAGTTTTATCATTTTTAATTTTTTTTATCATTTATAATATATCGTGGGCTAAATTTATACTCTCCTCGTGTACGAGTGAGTACTAGAGCAAATTTATTTATATTATTTATTAAAAAAAAAAGATAAATGTTTGTACAACTAATAATAAGATTACTGTTGGTAATTAGCAGTTTCTTCAAATAAAAATAAAAAAATAGCGGCTCTGATAGTTTACATTTTGTAATTAGTTTAAAGAGAATTTAGGTCATAATTATTATGAACAAATTTTAAGATGGTAAAGTGGGCCACGCAATAGTGCTCTTTTTAGGGGACATTAATCTTCTAATAAGGGCGAACGAACGAAAGACCCCGCAAATTATTTAATAAAAAATACCTTGCAGTTAAATTTGTTAAAATAAATACTTTATGTGCATTTTCTGATCAAAAGAAGTCAATGGCGTGCTTTTCCAAATTTCACGTGACCCCTAAAGGCCCCCACAGGGCGAAGTCTATCCGAATTCTGTTACATTCGAGGTAATCGTCTAGTAATGACTTTAGTTAGATAATTTTCGTATTTTATTCATGGTTTTAAGGCTCGTAAACTGCGAATTCAATGTTACAAAATTTACAAATGGCCGATCTAAGATGGTGACCAAATGGGAGTATGCGCATCAGTAGTTGGTCTGTCGGAGAACAAGCCATTTGTTTTAGATCTCCCGATTTTTGATTAGATGTTTGTTTACAAGACAAGGTTTGGTCTAGAATATTTATTAACCGATTCTGACAGACTCAAAAGGGCACAAGCTACCACGAAATTGTAGCAACAAAATAGTAACAATTTTTTTAAATGACTACCCAGTTGGGATACGCCAAATCATCATTTTTCTTCCTAATTATGCCATGTTTTATTGTTTTTTCAGAAAAGTATCACTCTGGCGATGTGGACATCCTATATCCATAAGGCACTGATTGGAACGCCAAAGGAAGAGGTAAGATAAAATAAAGTATCCTCCTATGGCCTTATAATTCAACTTTTTGTAGCTATTGAACGAGCAAGCGAAAAGTTAGTCAGAAATGGCATCGAAAGCTTGACAGTAATTAATGAAGATGAAAGAAGAGCTCCACATGGCTAAGAGGGAGTAGAAAGGTCCCTTTTTTGGGGTTTTCGCTTATATCTCGAAAACGGTGGGCCCTAAGACAAAAATTACTTTTAGCAAAATGAAAGCTTATCAAATTTCCTACAAGATTGTTGTATCTATTCATTTTCTCTCGATTCCTTATAGTTTTTGAGGCATCTGCTCGTAAAAATCGTTAATTTATGAAGGAAAAATTTGCCTCGCGTTTTTCGGCGAATATCTCGAAAACTATAAGGAATGGAGAAAAAATTAATAGATATAATCTTGTAGGAAATTTGATAGCCTTTCATTTTGGTGAGGATAATTTTTTTTCTTATGAGCCCGTTTTCGAGGACTAGACTCATATATATTTGCATTATAATCATAATAAAAACAAATAATATCGTAATCAATATCATAATAATTCCTCCATGTGTAGATTTTTAGTGATTTGTCCTAGATCAAATTTTAAAGTACTATTTCGTTGGGAATTCTCACGTTTTTTCTTTCAGAGTAAAATAAACAGAACCGGATTAAAAAATGCGTAATACGGATCCCACATAAATTATTGGGGATTTAAAAAAAAAAGTTTTTGTTGTGGAGAAGTATTAAATTTTCGAGGTCATAACGCCCGATTAATTTAATTTCAAATTATCCCTAACAATCATAAATCACCGTCCATCGTTCAAACAATAGTTTTCAAAATTAAACGTCGATCCAACACTTAATTATTTTTTTTAAATTTTTTATTAAAAATTAATTTAAAAACAGTTACTAAAGTTTATTGCCAAGTGTGTGGTGGAATGTTGTTGACAATTTTTTCCTTCTTTTCTCATAATACTACACCGCGTCCTCTTCCTCCTCCGCACTTTTACACATTTTACTACGCATAAACAACTTAACCAAGCGCCCAAAGTTGAATAAACTTATCGTTCGGTTCAAAAACCAAAACAGTAGCGCCAAAGTTCAATTCAAACTTTTCCTTTACAATTATTCATTCTTGCCTTATGTAATTGTTAAAATTTTAATCTTGCGTCACGAATTCTTTTTACCTATTCTATAATTATGGTCAAAAATCACGTATTATAATCACTTTCAAAAACCTACCTCGATGCATTTCAAATTGTGAAGTCAAAGAACGACCAAGGCAAGTTTAATAACCGTAAGTTGAAATCCACGGCTTGGACTAGTAAACATGAACCGATACCTTTTCTTGTTTTGATTCTCATACACCCCATTATACACGTACGTGTATAAAATTCTTCTTCTCATATTTATACCACGTATAATAATAGTTACATCCTGCTCGGATCTAGTTTCCTTCTTTCTTTTTCTCTTTGTCCAATTTTTGTGGACGAGGATAAAACACGCACCGACACGCACTCTTAAGGTGGCTCACCTTGGCCCGTACGTTCACCTACGTTTTGTCAGAATCTTCTCAAGAAGAAGAAGAATCCTTTCGTCTATTAGGAAATTTAATGCATCAAAACACTATCTTTTCTTTTGTTCGTTTTAGATAAAAAACTACATTTTTTAAATACTTTTTAGACCGAAGAATTAAATTTAAAGAAGATCGAAAGTAAAAAAAAAATACAAAGTTAAAATTGTTTGGTAAATATTTGAACATGGAAATTGTTACCTGTCAACAAAAATTTGAGTCTATTGAACCCCCAATGGTATTATACAAATAATATTAATTGGGAAGAAGCGAGCGAAGCCGAAGAAGGTATTGGTTGTTGATGAAAAAATTTAATTAAAATTCACTTGATGCGAACGTATCACTTCCGTGATCATCCAAACAATGTTAAAATCGTGAAACAGGATATCCTTATACAGGCACGATTATGATTGGTTTGTATATTTTATAAATATAAGACATAAAGATTCATGTACCCACATGTTTTAATTTTTACTATAAGGACAACGACCTATTACTACTAAGATGATAAACAGTAAGAAGTTGTAAAACAGTAGTAAAACTGTTATTTGCACATCCTAATGATAAAATTGACTAAAATTGCGACAATGATCAAAACGCACCCCCAAGATGCAAATACCTCGAAGGTAATTTGATTTGGTGAAAGATTTGGATGCCTCTTGATGAAAGGAAGACGTACATTTTTACGCTGTGTTAGAGAAAAATGGATATCTGCAGATAAATTCAATTATTTTGACCTCATCAGCACACTCTTCATCTTGAATCGTTTACAGATGACATCGGCGAAAAGTTGGAAGAATCTTGGAGAATTTCTAGCCTAGGCTATTTTTTAATGTCCTGATTAACCTTCCCGACTTCTTAAATTTTGGTAGCCGATACTATCAGAAGAAAGACAGCACAAGATTGTTCTGTTTACAAACGCTTTCAAAACACCATCCATAATGCTACTCGTAGTGTCGTAGTCAGACTCAAAACATGGTCTACAAAAATTCCAAAGCAGCCTTTATGGGGTTGTTATCTTAAATTTAGCTTCAGGAGCGGCAGCACAGGAGGAAGAGTACGGAAAGCCGCTTGTATACAAACTAGTTTGTTAAATTTACGTCAAATCTTTTAAAATGCACTTTGTGTCATAACTGATAATGTCACAATAATTAATTGATACGCTATCGTTTTGTAAACAAAACACTCAAACAAGTAAGTAAAATTGTGCATTATTTCTGTTAATTTTTGAGCTTTCTTATCAAGAAGTGCGCAATGTTTTATTAGTTCAAATGCATAAGTTTATCACTATCTTATCAAAATATTAGAGAGGAAAAAAGCGGAAAAAGTAAACACCTGCCACACAAAACCCAAATATTCTTTTATCATTTGTTATCACAAAACACGGCACACTTGTTTAAACATTCATTTCGGAAAAATTCTTTGTTCTCTGCTTTTTCGTTTTATTGTGTACTGTATAAATCACGAAGATAAACAGTTTAAAATATGGGTAGCTAAACTAAAATTGAGATTTATTGTATTAATATGTGGCTTCATAAAAGACCGAGAGAGATCAGGATGAGTTTAACTCAAATTACAGCTTGAAAGATGTATACTGATAATATAAATCAAGAAGGCAAGAAATAGACATACAAGAAATGTATGTCTGAACATGGAATGAGCCGATATGAGCTAGACTGGCAATTAAGGTTAAAACTGACGTTATTAGGGAAAAGAAAAAAAGTCATCATATTAGCTGTGCAGGAGGATACCCTTGAGCCCACTTTTGAGCACATGAAAGTCCTCCTACGGGTGAGTCACATGGTCTGGAATAATCTAGGTTAGAGGTTAAATTTGACAAATATGTTAGAAGACAAGTAAACCCACTGAATATCTTTCCTAGGGAAAAAAGCCCTCAGAGAAGCTATGCAGGGAGAAAACTTTGAGGCCACTTTTGAGCACAAGAAGGTCCACCTAACACCGAAAAACCTGCTGTGCAGGAAGAGAATTTCGAGGTCGCTTTCTGCAAAAGATGGTCCTCCTGGTGTGAGTCACATATAGTCTGGAATGATCTAGGTTAGAGGAGAAGTTTGACAATGATGTTAGAAGATAAGCAAACCAATGAATAAATTTCTTACGAAAAAAGAAACTCAGAGAAGCTGCTGTACAAAAAAAGATGTTCGAAGCCGCTTTCTGTACAAGAAGGTCCCTCCTGGCGTGAGTCACATGGTCTGGAATAATGTAGGTTAGAGGTCACGTTTGACAATGATGTTAGAAGATAAGCAAAACCAAGAAATATATTTCTTACGAAAAAAAGCCCTGAGAGAAGCTGTTGTGCATGAAGAGAACTTCGACGCCGCTTTCTGCACAAGAAGGTCGACCTGGTGTTAGTCACATGGTCCGGAATGATCTAGATTAGAGATAAAGTTTGACAATAATGTTAAAAGACGAGTAAACCACAGAATATCTTCTTTCCTACGGAAAAAAGCCCTCGGAGAAGCTATGCAGGGAGAAAACTTTGAGGCCACTTTTGAGCACAAGAAGGTCCACCTAACACCGAAAAAAAAACTTAGAGAACCTGCTGTGCAGGAAGAGAATTTCGAGGTCGCCTTCTGCAAAAGATGGTCCTCCTGGTGTGAGTCACATAGTCTGGAATGATCTAGATTAGAGGTGAAGTTTGACAATGATGTTAGAAGATAAGCAAACCAATGAATAAAGTTCTTACGAAAAAAGAAACTCAGAGAAGCTGCTGTACAAAAAAAGATGTTCGAGGCCGCTTTCTGTACAAGAAGGTCCCTCCTGGCGTAAGTCACATGGTCTGGAATAATGTAGGTTAGAGATCACGTTTGACAATGATGTTAGAAGATAAGAAAACCCAAGAAATATATTTCTTACTAAAAAAGCCCTGAGAAAAGCTGTTGTGCATGAAGAGAACCTTCCACGCCGCTTTCTGCACAAGAAGGTCGACCTGGTGCGAGTCACATGGTCCGGAATGATCTACATTAGAGATAAAGTTTGACAATGATGTTAAAAGACAAGTAAAGCACTGAATATCTTTCCTACGGAAAAAAGTCCTCAGAGAAGCTATGCAGGGAGAAAACTTTGAGGCCACTTTTGAGCACAAGAAGGTCCACCTAACACCGAAAAAAAAACTTAGAGAACGTGGTGTGAGTCACATAGTCTGGAATGATCTAGGTTAGAGGTGAAGTTTGACAATGATAAAAATGATAAGCAACTTAATGAATTATTTCTTAAGAAAAACAACCTCAGAGAAGCTGTGCGTGAAGAGAACTTTGGGGCCACTTTTGAGCACAAGAAGCTTCTCTTGTGAGAACATGATCTCTTCCAGATCTCTCAACTATTAAGCATAACAAAACTCTGAGAATTAATCGCGTGCTCTGGAGAAGCTTAAGGTTAAGTTTAAAGTAAGCTGTTGATGAGTTTTCCAAAATATTCAAACTAAAGAAGTTTTCCAGCACAGGGAAAGCTTTGGAAATTATAAACTAAATGAGCTGCAACTTGGCAAATAATAATAAAACAATAAAAACAAAACATGTTAAGATCTATGGTAGAGGGCTTTGCAAAACAAAGTCCTATGTCTTGTGAAATACCAAATTAGTCACCACTGAATACTTAAACTTTTATTTTGATTTGCTTTAACTTTTTAGAGGGTGGTATTAGTAAAAGACGGTCTAGAAGACGGTTATAAAATATGAATAGCTAAAAATAAATTGGGTTAACATTTTTTCCATCTTGATTTATTGAAATTGGTTCGTCTGAAGAAGTTGCTTCTGGTTATTGCTTCAATAATAATTGATGATTAAAAAAGGAAAATCAATTTGCTACCTACGGCGTTACACAACAAACTTATTATTTATTTGTGAAACTATAAACATAAATCTAGATGCAACAACTTGAATGTTTGCCTACCCTTACGTTAGTGAATTAAAATGCAAAGTTTTCAAATCTCCGAACCACCGAATTTTTAACGATTTGATTGATTATGTAAACAAAAATAAAAAATCGAAGGTTTTTAAATTCAGAAAAAAAACTTCACATAATCATATAAATTAGAAAAAAAAAGTTGTTCTGCTAATATCAAGTTTAATTTAAAAAAAAATAACCAAAGGCAATAAAGGCTTTGTGAGTTGAAGGTCATATAATATACTTATACAGCCCCAACGCCAACACGACGATACAGAGACCCACCCATTAATGGTTTGTAAAAATAACACACTACAAGTTTGCTTTGCTTGGGTATAGCCATCTCACAGACGTTAAACCACACCGGGTGTTTACTCTCGTGCCACAAACAGCTTCTGTTTACTCTCGCACACGTTATAAGAATGCCAAGATTGACTCCTGCGGTGATATTTTTAGATCCGAAACAAAAGAGAAACAACTTTACAATCACTCGAAGAAATAATTTAAGGGAGTTGAAATTATTTTACAATGTAATTTGTTAGGTCAAACAAAAAAATCAAATGCGTAACTCAAAACAGAAACATTTTCATCAAAATGAAAATCAAGTGCCTTGGTTATGGCAAGCCCCAAGATGGGCGCCAAAAATCAAAAACGAGCACCCCTCAAAATGATTATTAGAAGTCGATTTTTATCACAGTCAATTATGGGAAAAGTGTAGTTCTTAAAGAAGCTTTAGTATAAAAGTATCGAAGGTAGCTTCGCCTTCGGAATTAACGCATAAAATCTTTTGTTTAAAAAAACAGTGACAGTTGATTGAAGAACATCAACTGATAAAATCAAACAAAAGCTATACGAAGAATTTAAACACACATTTATTGAGGAAAAAAACAAAAACAGGAAAACCACAACACACAGAAGAAAACAAACGACTGTCGTAAAACCAGTGCAAGTAGTCGTTACTAATTGGACGTTTATCTCGCGAATTACATATTCTTATTTCGAAAAAATAAAAATTACAAAAAAACAAAAACAGGTATGATTACATTTCGTATTCAAAGCCAACTATAATTACATATTATTATAGAATTATTTTAATAAAAAGGATCATAGAGAGAGAAGAGGAAAAAAATGAATAAAACCAGAGTTCTAGAATGTAAAAAAATAAATCTTGATTGGTTTATAATGAAGATAATATGTGGAGAAAACACAAAGCACATTATTTATGTTAAATCAAAAACTGTTCGTAATATATTATGGCTCGCAGGTTTTAATTTTCTTATTTTTCTTCGCCATATCCAGACAATTAATCTTGCTATGCAGAAAAAATTCTGCATTCTTTATAATAAGCCAGTTTTATGTAATTATCTAACCAACTAACTAAGAGTTTTTTACAGAATATTGCTTCAAGACGGTTATCCAATGTAGCATAGGTAAGGACTGGTTTAAGTAAGGTAAAATGATATTTCGAAAAAGATCTGAAGGCTATTAAAGTTTTGTTACAGGACAAAAAAACAAGCAAGCACACAGTGTCCATATGGGGAAAATGAGTCCAGCTCATCCATTACGAAAATTTTAGCAACCCTTCTTATATATTGGGTTTTGAAGGGGCAAGGCATCTAGATTGAGGAGGAAACAGCAAACCTGAGACGATTTGGACAGTGATGTCATCAAGATTTACCCAGCTCCAGCCACACGTTTTTAGTTTTCCATAAGCTTACTGTGCTTTATTCCTACTACCTAATGGTAGAAACAGCATTGGATACGATAATGCTTACGCCGGCTTACGCTAAAACATAAGTTGAGGTGTAGAGATCAGGGTAGATGATTTCGTGAGACGTGAAAGAAATAATTCAATAAGGCTGTGGAGTTTGGAATAATTTCAGGTTATGAACTCTACAATAGACTAGCAATAGCGTGAGGAAAAACGACAAAATTAGTCGAGCTACAGCTCATAGATGGAAAGTTGGATTTCTGGAAACTTGGATAATATTGAAAAAATTAAAATAACACGATATTTTGCTCTATAGGGGAAAGCTGAATTTTTCAGGGATAAACTCTTAGGTCATATAGTATACTTAGAAACCGCTGACCCCCCTGCTTGACTTCTTGCGTTACCACCTGTTGCGTTGTCCACAATTTTGAATTAAAGATAGCAAATCTGATTAAATTTGATTACGCTGTATCTCACTAAGTAGCAGTTCGATTTAAATAATCTTTCTAGTTCGATAGATAATTTGATGTCCAAATTTTTTTTATCTTTGTATTTTTTTCGAAAATGTACAGGGAATAAAGTTAGGGGCCGATTTATCGAAATGGTGTTTGAACTACTGGAACTACTCAAATAAAGAAAATTGAGGAAATAATTTTAAGAGAAAGCTGCATTTTACAGGGATGAATTCCTAGGTCGTATATACTTAGAAACTTCCAAGTCCCCCTCGCTCCACTTCTTGCGTTGTCTATAATTCTGAATAAAAGATGTCGCATTTAAATTTGTAGTACAAAGACAATTAAAAAATAATCATTTAAACCGGATTATTACTTATGGAGATACAGCGTAATCAAATTTAGTGAAATCCGTCATATTTGATTCCAAATTCTGGACAACGCAAGAGATGGAGCGGGGGTGAGGGGCTCGGCGGTTTTTAGCTTTCAGTTTTGAAAATTCAGCTTTCCTCTAATTATTTTCTCTATTTTTCGCTATTTCACTGTACAATTAATACAAATTACGGAAGTTATTTTTGAAATTTAAGGACCCCTTCGTAGATATGACAAATTGCTCTCCTCCGGTGCTCATTTAAAAGCTTTGCTATTAAAGAAATGATATAACCCTGTGTCCCTATGATGTAATATTTATTATTTACAAAACTATGTTTATTTTAATAACCCACATTTTATTACCATTAAAACTTTTTTATGCTAAATGCTAATGTAGTATATAATTTTGCACATGAAGGCCTTCAGTAACTTGATTTCACTAATGAAAACGGAGGCAAAAACAATCTTTTCAAAGTAAATTATCATTTTATAACCAATTATTACAAAGTAATTAAAAACAATGGGCTTCTGATTTATCCCAATAGCCAACTTCTCTCATAAAACATTAAAAATGTGTTTCTCACGTTCGCCACCCTTAGCTGACACTTTTCCTTTCTAATTTTGGAAAAATTTTGCAAAGAAGCATTAAAAACAGCTGCCAAAAGTGACCAGATGTTAAAAGCTATGCACATGAGGTAACTTTGGATGTAAAGGGGAGCGCATACTTTATGGGGGTGATAAATCAACATAATGATGCAGAGGGTGTTTTTCGTTTGCTACATCTAACCGTTACAACTTTTAATACAAACTACAACCACGCACAATTAACGAGATAAGATTGTATTTAAAAAAAACAAAAGAGTATTTACGCAGCCATTTTTAATTAATATGGTGGAATTTGAATAAAAATTCAACTTACCGGTAATGCGACTTTGTTTTTTAATTAAAATCACATCTTTTTTAGGAGAATCGATGGACATTTGTTCTGACATTTGCTCTAATTGTTTGTCGTCGTAATTAGGAGAAGATTGGATGGGTGCGTACAATTCTTGCGAATTATCCTGTACATTGTTTAACGAACGTTTAATTGGTCTCGAAATTGGTGTTATCGTACTTTCTCTAACGGGCGACCATTCGAATTGTCCACTTTTATTTAACGGCCTTCCAGCGACAAAATCAAAATTCCATTTGTTACATTCACTCGCGGCCATTTTCGCAAATTCTTCCTTCAAAAATCTTTGAGTTTCTTCAGGATTTGGGTTAAAAAGTGCCCTTCTAACTTTAGTTATACCTTTGTACATTAACTTCCCTTCACTTAAAGCAACATTTTTAATTTTTGGAATTTCGCTCAACGAAATGGGCTTAAAAACTCGAGCACTCATTTTGAAAAAATCAACTTTAGTCTTTTTTAATTTAAAAAACGTTAGGCAACTTCTTAAACACAACACTAGAAAGGCGTGTAATCGTTTATGCGTGTCAAATCACGCCACTTAAATATTCAAATTAATAATAAATTCACAAAAAAGAAATTAATTATTGGCAGTTAATTGTTAATCTATTTTAAATCGAACACAATTTAACATTTCGCAATTAATCAATAACAAACTGTGCATCGACCATTCCGTTATCGAACTTAAAAACTGCTTAACAAACCGCGTCTGTTACGATCTCTCACGCGACTGTCCGTTCGTTGCCAAGCGTCGGTTTTACAGGGCTATTCCAAGTTGAAGGGGCGGTCGTAATATTTAAATTTGACACCGCCTTAACTAGTAGGGAATTTGAGATTTAATTTATTAGAGGGGGTAGAAAATAATTAAAAATGATTTAGTTAAAGAAAAAAGAAATTTAATTACTTTCACATTTACGTAATTTTTTTTATTTTTAAGATTTTTAGGATGTAAAAATTTTAATAAATGCTTTTACTATTTGTAGTTAAAGAACTAATTAATTGTAAAAATAACGCTAAAGTAAACGTATATGATATTTAATTAACAATTTTAAAAAAAGCACGCAAGTAAATTTGAAATAAATGCGCGATACGTTGCTACTAGTGTCATCTATCGGATTCGTGCCGAACTACACGTTTGGCGCAAAGTTTAAATTTTTTTTTCTTAAAATTGCATAAATATGGTCAGAAATGTGTTAAAAATGCTTACAAAATATTAGATAAATTATAAATAATAATAAAAAAATTTTAAATAAAAATAAACGGGATAATTTAGCTTTTTTAAATTAAACCAACGAATCAATTCTAAACAAAAAATGTCGCCAATTTTTCGCACATTTGTAACTTGCTAAAACTATATTTTCTGTTTAAAATGTCAAATTAAATTAATGAGTAGTTACTTATCAAAAATTAATTAAAATCAAATGTAATTATAAATGACTTACCGTAATACGATATCAAAAATTCTAGATCATAATTCTTCTGAAAACCGCTCAAGTGTAAGCTTCCTTTCCGAGTGTACCGGAAGAGGTTGCAAACAATGAATGCAACGCCTCATTCACCGCAAAAAAACGACTCGGTTGAGATTTAATAATGTGAGAAAAAAACGGTTGCACTGATTTCTCAAGCTTGTCTAAACACGCACTCGAAGCCTTTTTTTGTTTTTGGTAATGTACAAAAAAACGGTTTCAAGTAGAAATAAGTGGATCAGGTGTAACTGTATCGCTCGTTTGTTAAATTGGTGAGAATTTATACTGGCGGGAAGTGCTTTTTTTTATCGTTAATGCGATTTTATCTACTATTTTAACAGTTGAAGAAATTAGAATTATAACCATCAAAATTGGAACCAAAAATCTTAGAAAACATCAAGCTCAAACCCCTCAGCTCCTTGAAGGAGTCTGAGGAATGAGCAAAATTTGCATTTTAGTGCATCTAATAACTATTTATTTCTCCAATTAACTTGCATGTGCATTCTACTTTAATTAAACTGGACGTAGAGGAAAAAAATGTACAAAATTCAAATTCTTGTAGAAATTTTTGTTTCGATTCGTTGAGCGTAAACCGGAAATAGTGTGCAATTAAATCTAATAATAATAGTGAGAAGAGCGGGGATTTAACAAACAAACCATTCTTATTGGTTGTTCAATACAATTGTTTCAGCTTCCGAACGCAAAATTTTATAATCCTCTTATTTTAGTTGTTTTAAAACTTAAAAGAGTAACACTCATCCTTCCTTTAGTTTTTGGTTTTTCTACAAAATTCTTCTACAGTTAAGGCGAAGTGTTGGATTAAAAACAAAATGTGATCGATTACGAGTAAGTACTGATTTTATTTATTAATTTTAAACGTAATGCCCAAATTACGAATATAGTTTTGTCAAAATTTAAAAAAACACTCGGTATAATGCATGCAAATTTGAGCACGACGACGCTGAGCTTCGATAGCTCAGGAATAAAAATCCAAAGTTTACCCCAACCCATATGGATCTACTTACACGTAGTAGTAAAAAACGGCCACAAAGCGCCTCTTCGACTGTTTCTTTGACCGTTTCTTTTAACAAATAGAAGCACAGTTCCAGAGACTGGGAAGTCAGACTTTTTTATACTAGACCTAACAATATTTGCGAAACAAGACAAGTTGCATTAAAAATTCCTCAATCATTGGACATACTCTCACGTAGTGATAAAAACGTAAAAACACAACCATAAGAGGCCATTCTTCAATCCTTTCTTCTTAGGAACAGAGCGACAGTTCTAGAGATTGACAAGTCAGAATTTTTTCTAATATTTAGTAACAAGACGTTGCAAGAAAAATTTACCATTCCGTGGTTCTGCTCTCACGTAGTGATCAAAGTACAGCCATATTAAGCCATTCTTCGATCTTTTCTTCTAATGCACAAAGCGACAGTTCCAGAGAATGGCAAGTGTGATTTTTTTATTGTATGGCTTAACTAATATTTCGTAACAAAGCGTTGCAAGAAAATATGTCCAACCCGTGTTCTGCTCTCACGTAGTGATAAAAGTACAGCCATATTAAGCCATTCTTCGATCATTTCTTCTAATGCACAAAGCGACAGTTCCAGAGAATGGCAAGTCTGATTTTTGTATTGTATGGCTTAACTAATATTTCGTAACAAAGCGTTGCAAGAAAATATGTCCAACCCGTGTTCTGCTCTCACGTAGTGATAAAAGTACAGCCATATTAAGCCATTCTTCGATCATTTCTTCTAATGCACAAAGCGACAGTTCCAGAGAATGGCAAGTCTGATTTTTTTATTGTATGGCTTAACTAATATTTCGTAACAAAGCGTTGCAAGAAAATATGTCCAACCCGTGTTCTGCTCTCACGTAGTGATAAAAGTACAGCCATATTAAGCCATTCTTCGATCATTTCTTCTAATGCACAAAGCGACAGTTCCAGAGAATGGCAAGTCTGATTTTTTTATTGTATGGCTTAACTAATATTTCGTAACAAAGCGTTGCAAGAAAATATGTCCAACCCGTGTTCTGCTCTCACGTAGTGATAAAAGTACAGCCATATTAAGCCATTCTTCGATCTTTTCTTCTAATGCACAAAGCGACAGTTCCAGAGAATGGCAAGTCAGAGTTTTTTATTGTATAAGGCTTAACTAATATTTCGTAACAAGGCGTTGCAAGAAAATATGTCCAACCCGTGTTCTGCTCTCACGTAGTGATAAAAGTACAGCCATATTAAGCCATTCTTCGATCATTTCTTCTAATGCACAAAGCGACAGTTCCAGAGAATGGCAAGTCTGATTTTTTTATTGTATGGCTTAACTAATATTTCGTAACAAAGCGTTGCAAGAAAATATGTCCAACCCGTGTTCTGCTCTCACGTAGTGATAAAAGTACAGCCATATTAAGCCATTCTTCGATCATTTCTTCTAATGCACAAAGCGACAGTTCCAGAGAATGGCAAGTCTGATTTTTTTATTGTATGGCTTAACTAATATTTCGTAACAAAGCGTTGCAAGAAAATATGTCCAACCCGTGTTCTGCTCTCACGTAGTGATAAAAGTACAGCCATATTAAGCCATTCTTCGATCTTTTCTTCTAATGCACAAAGCGACAGTTCCAGAGAATGGCAAGTCTGATTTTTGTATTGTATGGCTTAACTAATATTTCGTAACAAAGCATTGCAAGAAAATATGTCCAACCCGTGTTCTGCTCTCACGTAGTGATAAAAGTACAGCCATATTAAGCCATTCTTCGATCATTTCTTCTAATGCACAAAGCGACAGTTCCAGAGAATGGCAAGTCTGATTTTTTTATTGTATGGCTTAACTAATATTTCGTAACAAAGCGTTGCAAGAAAATATGTCCAACCCGTGTTCTGCTCTCACGTAGTGATAAAAGTACAGCCATATTAAGCCATTCTTCGATCATTTCTTCTAATGCACAAAGCGACAGTTCCAGAGAATGGCAAGTCTGATTTTTTTATTGTATGGCTTAACTAATATTTCGTAACAAAGCGTTGCAAGAAAATATGTCCAACCCGTGTTCTGCTCTCACGTAGTGATAAAAGTACAGCCATATTAAGCCATTCTTCGATCTTTTCTTCTAATGCACAAAGCGACAGTTCCAGAGAATGGCAAGTCTGATTTTTGTATTGTATGGCTTAACTAATATTTCGTAACAAAGCATTGCAAGAAAATATGTCCAACCCGTGTTCTGCTCTCACGTAGTGATAAAAGTACAGCCATATTAAGCCATTCTTCGATCATTTCTTCTAATGCACAAAGCGACAGTTCCAGAGAATGGCAAGTCTGATTTTTTTATTGTATGGCTTAACTAATATTTCGTAACAAAGCGTTGCAAGAAAATATGTCCAACCCGTGTTCTGCTCTCACGTAGTGATAAAAGTACAGCCATATTAAGCCATTCTTCGATCATTTCTTCTAATGCACAAAGCGACAGTTCCAGAGAATGGCAAGTCTGATTTTTTTATTGTATGGCTTAACTAATATTTCGTAACAAAGCGTTGCAAGAAAATATGTCCAACCCGTGTTCTGCTCTCACGTAGTGATAAAAGTACAGCCATATTAAGCCATTCTTCGATCTTTTCTTCTAATGCACAAAGCGACAGTTCCAGAGAATGGCAAGTCAGAGTTTTTTATTGTATAAGGCTTAACTAATATTTCGTAACAAGGCGTTGCAAGAAAATATGTCCAACCCGTGTTCTGCTCTCACGTATTGATAAAAGTACAGCCATATTAAGCCATTTTTCGATTATTTCTTCTTAGGAACAGAACGACAGTTCCAGAGGCTGTCAAGCAGTAGTTTATGGACTGCGTGACACAGAAATTTTCGCAACCCGTGGTTCTTCTCTAAAAATGATAAAAGCGTAGCCTAATTTAAGTGATTCTTGGACGTTTTCTTCTAACGAACAGAAATATAGACTCAAAATTTAGAATTTTTAGGCTGGAACCCAAACTGTTATTTTTGTAACAATAAGATGTTGCAAGGAAATTTTCCTAGCCTTCAATTTAAAAGTAAAAAAATTTTGGGCTGAACTGTGTCACTGTTAATATCTTCTTCTTTTTTGTTAATTATTTCTTATCTTTTCATAATACCTACCTATACGGTGTCAATATTCTCTATACAATTACTTGAGTAAATGCAAATAAGCTTTTGATAAGGAGACCTTTTTATTATCGCCATAAAACAGGAAACGTGTGACGAAATGTATTAAAAACAAAGACAAAACTATTGCAAATATGGTAAAACACACGGCTGTCCGTATCTAAATTGAGATTTCCTGTACGTTTCTCTATCCTCTCCCCGTATAGTTTTAGTACACGTGGCCTCCTTACACAAGTGCATCACACACAAGTCGTTTAATTTCAATATTTCCCTTCCTAATAAAGGGACGTGATTAATATGTGACATTAATTTAAAAAATGTTATTGTTTAAATGTACTACGTCTTTGGAATACTAAAATTACCTTTCGTTGGTGATGGTGTTGGTTATAAATAATATTACCAGAGATGTAAACTATCTCTTCAGTTGGTTAGTCAAATGTGAAAAGCGTTTGGGGTAAAAATTGTTTGATTATTTCTCAAAAATTGTGTTGAAACTTTCGAAATGTTACTGAATTTTCTTAAATTTTGGTCCTTTTTTCAGATTTGTGGCCAAACAAAATTGGCTTTTAAATGGCTGAGAATTCGACAAGAAAAACAAAAACTTGTAGAAAATTGTTTGGACGAAATGAACGCGAGCCATCTCCACAAAATTTGGACGAAGAATTAAATAAAATTGCTCAAAGTGCCCAAAATAAATGGAATTTTGATTTTCATAAAGAGGCTCCGTTGGAAGGCGATTGGTTATGGGAAAATACTTTAAAAGTCAAAAATGGCGAAAAGTTACAAAATGGAAATATTAGTTGTGAAGAGATTAAAAATGGAAATTTAACAGAAATTCATCAAACTGAAGGGAGTGGAAATTCTGAAACTTAATTTATTGGTAGTTCGTTTGTAATGGAGAAATTGTGAGTGGGTTATTTGAGGTTAATTTTAGAAGGGCGGCATTTGAAACGTTAAACTTAGGAAATTGAGAGGTTCTCAAACTTTAGAAGGATTTATCAAACCACAATAATTGGCTTAATGAAAAATCTGAACCCTCTCCAATTTTAGATTTTTCAAATACTTAGCTCTAAACCAACAGTTTGGAAAGCACTGTTTTAGATAATGCAAAATTGCCGCAACTGCTACCTACAATAAATTGACTGGGTAAAAGCAGCTAATTACTAAATTACTTTTCCGTCGATCGATTGTTAATGCATGTCATTAAGCAATAAGAAATTGATCATTAATAACCCCTATTAATGATCAATTTTCTATTAATGTTCAATTATGGTATAGGCAACCAAATCACACCAAAATAGCATTAAAATTGTGACATTAGTTGTCATTTTTGTTTTCAATGGTACCTTTGATTGTAGAATATTTTTGAAAACTTACATTTTTGTCATAAAATTAAATTAAATTTTCGCAAATTTAATGAAAAGCGATCGACGGAAAAATTTAGTAATCAACTCGTGTGTTAATTGCCGATTAATAATCTCAACAATTAAAGCGCTCGCTACTCTCGCGCTTTAAAATGTCTCGATTATTAATCGGTCTTATTAACACACTAGTTGATTAAATAACTATTAATAGTGACTTTACGAAGGTCGCGTAGGTATTATTTTTGTATAATTTACAAAACTTTTCAATTTATCTTTTAGAGAAAAAAAAAGTAAATAAATAGAACCATTATTTTTGTTTACAAATTTTTTATCAACACTTTTGATTAATTGCTTGTCAAGGTCGATAGAAAACGTGTCCGAAATAACGAAAATCTAAATAATAATGATTAATTCATAAAATAAAAAAATATAGATAATGATTTTCAAAATACAAGATGGCGTTTACAGCGTTCCACTGATTATTTTGAAGCTACTCACACGAAGTAGTTTGTGGCGATCACGTGTACAGTGTGTCCCACGGGACGTGGGGCAACATCACATAGCTATCTCGGTTGTTAGTAAATTAGAGAAATAGGGAATATGGGGATACTAGTGCAGACTTTTCTGCTTATTAATAATCCGCCAAGAAACCTGTAAAATGAAAAATGTTGATTTCGATCATTTTAATTTTTGCTAGCGCCACCAAAGGGCTTGAAGGTAGTATTATTTAAAATTTTTGGTCTTTAACAATTTTTAAGCAATTTTTTCAAGTTTATAAACTTAAAAAGATAGCCATGTTATTTCACGTTTCGTGAGACATTGTATAACACATTCAAACAAAACAACTTTTGTTATTTATGCATTTATGGAGAGACTGAGAAAATATTTTTGATATATTTTTTTACAAAAAAATGGTTTGTTACTTCTAGTCTTAACAATACTTTAAAATAGTACCTAATACGTAATAATAATAATTTATTTACTAATTAATTTGTAAATATTTTTATTTCCAATTAAAATATCTATTTATAGATATTTTATTATTTACGGCTAAAAATCCAAAGTAAATGTAAATAAAAATACTATACAATATGCAATTTCTACTTTTTTTAATTTTAAATTGTATCAAAATATACAGGGTGTTTCAAAAATTTGAAGAGTAGAGCAACTCTCCAAGTCCGGGTACGAAATTTTTGAAACACCTTGTATACCAAAACTCCCATTTAACGAAGTTGTTGATTAACTAATAATATTTATAAAACTATAAACAAAAAAGAATTTTATAAATAAAAAACTTTTGTTTACATAACCTCAAACTTAAGGACGCCATATTTAATTTATTTCGTTATATGGAAGTTTCACTATTTATTTATTTTATGTAAAGTATTACTTTATTATTTATTGTTTTCTTTGTTACTTAAAAAGTTGTATATTTTAATTAAATTTATAAAAAAATTGTATTTATCTTTTTTTAATTGAGCGAATGTCAATTATTTCAAGTTAAGCAAATGTCAAAGCATCTGGCATATGCCACGCGTTATTCGATATTTTTTTGGAACAAAATATCATTAATTAAAAAAAAATTAACGTTTAGAAAAATGACACCTTTATTTAACATCTGCTAAATACGTGAGACATGGAATGATGCTCTCGTTTACTAATTTTTAGGTAAATTCATGCAGAAAATTGATATTTTATCGTATTATTTACACGTCAGTTGATTTTAATAATTTTGTATTCAAAATTGGTGTTAGACAAAAGAATATTAATTTGGGAACAATCTCATTCCCTCTAGTATAGTATAGATTTTAATCAATAAACACCTTAAGCTGGACCTAATTCTCACAAAAATTATACCAAAAATATACATTAGTGCTCTTGTGTGAAATACGTTTTTTCGGCCTCCATTTTGAAAATATCGTCGCCCAAAATTTTAATCTTAAAGTGTGTTCACATTACATGATTTCTCATAGGAGAAGTCATAAATATGACTTCTCCTACGAGAAATCATAGCAAAATAATAGGGAATTTTCAGAATAAAACTGTTAGTTATTTACCATATTTGGGGTAAATAACCAAACATGGTAAATAACCAACAGTTTTATTCTGAAAATTCCCTATTATTTTGCTATGACTGAACTTATTATTTTGCTATGATTTCTCATAGGAGAAGTCATATGACTTCATTCAGAAATCATGTAGTGTGAACACACTTTTAGGTTAAAAAAATGTTTGCGCCATTTTGTTTGGCCCGCAGTTCGCGAACTTTTCGTTAGGTGGACATTTTTTAGTGAACGTGCCCTTAGGGCGCTAGGCTGCGACGAACGAAAAAATATGTAATTTTTTAATGCCGCGAACACGAAAGTCAAAAAGACCAGAATTCCGGAACGCTCCCCCTTTTGATATCGTCCGTCAAAACCCTCACCGTTTCTATGGGGGGGGGGTATATTTTTTAAGGTCGTGTTTAACTTTACTTTTAAATAACACCTACGAAGTGGTGATAATCTGATAATTGCCAAAATTCAAGAAGTTATAACGCCCTAAAGAAAATTTTTTTTTAGATTTTTATTTATTTTCTTGTTTTTCGGACTACGTCCTATATGTTCTATGTGGCAATCTACTCTTTTTTATTTTTTTTAGTCGGTTTTATAATTTTGAAAAACTTAACTATTTTTAATTTTGAGCTTTTCATCTAACTTCAAGGGGTTGTAATGCCCTCTCAAAAAAAATTTTAAGCATTTTTTTTTTTATTTCTTGTTTCTGCAGACTGTGTTTGATGTTTGATGTGGCAATGTTTAGATTTTTAATTTTTTCAAGCATTTTTATAATTTTTTAAAAATTAATAATTTGTAATTTTTAACTTTTTGTCTAACTTGGAGGGGTTGTAATGTAATGCCTCTCAAAAAAAGTTTTAAGCATTTTTTTTTTATTTCTTGTTTCTGCAGACTCTGTCCTATATGTTTGATGTGACAATGTTTAGATTTTTAATTTTTTCAAGCATTTTTATAATTTTTTAAAAATTAATTATTTTTAATTTTTAACTTTTTGTCTAACTTCGAGGAGTCGTATAGCTTTAACAAAAAAAATTATAAGCAATTATTTTTTAATTTTTTGTTTCTACAGACTGTGTCCTATATGTTTGATGTGGCAATTTTTAGATTTTTTATTTTTTCAAGCATTCTTATAATTTTTTAAAAATCAACTATTTTTAATTTTGAGCTTTTCGTCTAACTTCGAGGGGTCGTAATGCCTTCACAAAAAATATTTTAAGCAATTATTTTTTAATTTCTTGTTTCTGCTGACTGTGTCCTATATGTTCGATTTGGCATATTTTTAGTTTATTAATTTTTCCAAGCATTTTTATAATTTTTCAAAAAGAACTATTTTTAATTTTGAGCTTTTCGTCTAACTTCGAGGGGTCGGGTCGTAATGTCTTCACAAATTTTTTTTTAAGCAATTTTGTTTTATTTCTTGTTTCTGCAGACTGGGTCCTATATGCTTGATGTGGCAATTTTTAGATTTTTAATTTTTTATTATTATAATTTTTTAAAAATTAATTATTATTAAATTTTGAACTTTTCGTCTAAATTCGAGGGGTTGTAATTTGTGCCTTCACAAAAAAAATTATAAGCAATTTTTTTTTATTTCTTGTTTCTGCAGACTGTGTCCTATATGTTTGATGTGGCAATTTTTAGATTTTTAATTTTTTCAAGCACATTTATAATTTTTTAAAAAACAACTATTTTTCATTTTGAGCTTTTCGTCTAACTTCGAGGGGTCGTAATGTCTTCACAAAATTTTTTTAAGCAATTGTTTTTATTTCTTGTTTCTGCAGACTGTGTCCTATATGTTTGATGTGGCAATTTTTAGATTTTTAATTTTTTCAAGCACATTTATAATTTTTTAAAAAACAACTATTTTTAATTTTGAGCTTTTCGTCTAACTTCGACAAGTCGTAATGCCTTCACAAAAAAAATTATAAGCAATTATTTTTTAATTTTTCATTTCTGCAGACTGTGTCCAGTATGTTTGATGTGGCAATTTGTAAATTTTTTCAAGCATTTTTATAATTTTTTAAAAATCTACTATTTTTAATTTTGAGCTTTTCGTCTAACTTCGAGGAGTCGTAATGCCTTCACAAAAAATATTTTAAGCAGTTATTTTTTAATTTTTTGTTTCTGCAGACTGTGTCCTATATGTTTGATGTGGCAGTTTTTAGATTTTTAATTTTTTCATGCATTTTTATATTTTTTCAAATATCAACTATTTTTAATTTTGAGCTTTTCGTCTAACTTCGACGAGTCGTAATGCCTTCACAAAAAAAATTATAAGCAATTATTTTTTAATTTTTTGTTTCTGCAGACTGTGTCCTGTATGTTTGATGTGACATTTTTTAGATTGTTAATCTTTTCAAGCATTTTAAAAAATTTTTAAAATTGAACTATTTTTTAATTTTGAGCTTTTCGTCTAACTTCGAGGGGTCGTAATGCCTTCACAAAAAAAATTTTAAGCAATTTTTTTAATTTCTTGTTTCTGCGGACTGTGCCATATGTAGCAATTTTTAGATTTTTAATTTTTTTAAGGACGTTACGGTTACGACTCCTGGAATTTTGGCAATATTATCGCAATTTCGTAGGTGTTATTTAAAAGTAAAGTTTAAAGCCGGTCGGGGGCGATTTTTGTGGTTTCTAACTATAAATCATTTGAGGATATCTTTTTTAGCAATTGAATGACAATTTAGAAGCTTCTCCATCTCCAATAATTCTCCATTCTTAATACCATCGTGTTCGTTAAAAATTAATTTATTTAAAATTTATTTAAATTTCCAATTAAATCTTCAGACACTTTTTGGACTGGATGCAAATTGTTATTGTGTCAAAATTTAATTTTTTACCCAAAAACTTGTAGATGCAAATTTACCATTGTTTCGACAACTTTCTTCTTCTTTATTAAAATTTAAAAAAAATTAAACCGTCGGTTATTATGCATATAATTGCCAAACCCTCATCTTTTTTTTTCTTCTTCCATTCACACGTATTTAAATTAAAGCGGTTACGTACGTACTGTTTCAAAAATCGATCTTCAAATAACATCACCCTTTTAAAATATCCGATATAAAATTTCGTAATAATTATGACAATTGAGCACGTGGTGCGGTGTTCAACGTGGCGATGTTATCGTTTCGAGAGCACGTGAGTACAATATCATTATCCTTTTAAAGAATTCGATGGTGCGGGTACCTGGACAAATATAAAACACACTTTGCTCTTATCTGATCTTTATTTTCATTTTGACTCACGTACAATAATACACATCTGTTTATCGAGTTCTGCCGAAAAAAAGAGATATTTTTTTTGAATCCATCAACCGAATTTTAATTTCGATAATTGTCGATTGTTGAGCTTTTGTCCAATGGAGAATAGCTCTGCTGGAAGCCAAACTTTGAATCGAGAAGGGGTTCCTTCTTTTAAATTGTCATAAATAGTTTTTACGTCTAAAAAATTAAGTAAAAAATTTCAAAAAAAAGCTTTCTGTACTGTATATTGTACAAGGTGAACCCCAAGTCTATACTTTGTACTTTGTAGAGGGTTACTTATAGAGGGGGAGGGTTTTAACATTCGTTAATTTGTATGTATTATGTAAATTGTAGAAAAATAGGTTGTTGTTTGAGAGAATTTCCCATACTTTCAAAATTAAGAAAATTCCACTTCAACAACTATTGATTCACCATATACATAATGGAGGTCCTGAGAACGCAATAATGTGTTAATAAAAGACATAATTTTTTAATTGTTATGTTAAATAAAGATTTTTGTAGAATGCAAGCTCAAAAGGAAATAGTGAAAGGAAATCTCGAGTCATTTTTTTTTGTTTAGTCACCACACAGGAACAAGAAGATCTAAATTCAATACAGGTGAGTTTTTAAACGACAAATTCATCACCCAGCATACGGAAAGCTATATCCTGCCCATATGTGGTTTTAAAAGAGGATGTGAACTTACATTTAAATTGAGATCACATCGGTGTTATACTTCCTCATTTATTTTATTATTCTCTGGATGATTAGTAAAGTACAGTGCAGGTTTAATTTTTTTAAATTAGGGAATTTTTACAAATTATGAGAAAGTTTCTCAGAGTTTCTCAACTAGTCTGCAAAATTTCATTTTAACTTCACAACAAAACATTTCTAAAGAAGACCGTTTTGTGAACCGATAAAGCAATAATATAAGTAATTTCAATTCTTGTATAAGAGGAGGGTGTCTTCAATTTTGTGTATTTATGGTATGGAGTGGCGTCATCTAAAAAAGGTTGAGAATCACTGTCTTAGAGTGACTAGTCAACAATAATGGAAAGAAACCCTTAATAACTAAAAATCAAAGGAATATTTGATAATAAAAATTCGTCTTAATCAAAGCAACATTTCTTTTTATTTCTCGACATTTTGAGCACCTTGAGAAGGGTTCGATTGTACCCCCTTGCCCTAAAAAGATTAGTAATTTTCAAGATATAAATAAATCATAAGAGGGGGGGGGGAGATTTTTTTGCAGCAATGTGTTTGGAGTAGTAAGAAGGTAAAATTACAAAAAAACATAAAAACTCCCCGGTCCTAGCTATGGGTAAGGGAGAGAGAGGTGGAGAGGTCTCGTTTTTTAGGTTTTTGCTTATATCCTCAAAACGGTGAGTCCTAGGGAAATAGTACTTTGTTTTAGTAGGAGACAAAGTGACGTTTTGTGTGACGAGACAAAACTCTTTGGCTGAAGAGCGAGCGTCCTTGAATTTGAGCCCAGATACTGTCATGTACCTATCGCAAAAAAACTAACTTTTAATTTAAATTCTTTCTTGGGAAGCATTCGGAAGCATCCATCGAATTTGAATGCCAATGACTTTTTTTGATCTTATACACTACCAGTGAGTTACTATTAAAATTTTAGCCCAAATACCGTCAGGTATTTTATCAACTCTTCACACACTACTTTTAATTAGTGAGGAGAGCGGGTAAGCCACCAGAGAGGGATGCCAAATGCAAATTCTTAATTGTTAGGTCAAAAATAGTTGATTTGCCAAAAGGCAGCCCGAATACCGTTTGGGAGTTGCATGGTCTGAAAATGTTGACTTCGGCCCAACTTCAACGCTGAGTAATCCACTGTGGAGGGATGCCAAATTTTTTGGTAGATTAATATCATCTAAATGAAAGAATGACAAAGTGGCAACCCGAATACTGTAATAGTATATTACCGAATATTTTTAACAATTTAATTGAAGGACTGTGAGCGCTTAAGCCAGTGTCCACGGAAGCCAACCAGATTTTCGTGTTCGGTGAGTATCAAATAGCTTATCTCCAAGAGCTCAGCCTGAATACGATCACCCCGTTTTTTCTGTTAAGGGCCCACGGTCTATTATGTTTACACCCAAATTGTGGCTACAAATCAACACAAAAACTGCATAGTTTTCTAAATAATTGCAACAATATGAGAAAAAGTGTAATTTTAGAAATTCAATTCAAACTCAATTTTAGAAGTTCCTATCTTTGGAGGGGTGTGGACTTTCAGTATGATAATAAGTACTAAACAATAGCAAAGGCTACAGCTTTAGGTTATTTTGTCCCGGGTCCAATGCAAAATGCACTGAGATATTTTGTACTGTTTTACTCCTTACCTCGGTGGCCTAATCCGGGCCTGCATGGATACAAATATTTCTATTTAATTATTAAAATAGAAATTATAAGTAATAGTGTACTAAAAATAATTTACCTTAAGACAGTGGAATTCTTTTTAATTTATCAGTTATAATAAAGCCACTGAAAGAGAAGACGCTTATTGTTAATGCAGACCACTTAAAATAGTGCGAGATTTACTCATTTGAGCTGTTTTCACGAAGGTACAGTATCCGCCACTTAACTTGGTGTAACTCAGGATACGTTACGGTATTCCAAGTTCCTTTCCAAAGTTCCAACGCCAACCTAATGTTGTGCTGTAGTAGAGATGTTGTATCTCGCATCCTTTTCCCCATTCCTCCTTATCCATCGATTGTTCGTCTTCTAAATTACTTCTTTGCATGTCTTTGCGCACTTGTTTTTTCCATTCTTCTGATGGTCGTCAGAAGTTGTTTTTCTGTCGGTTTCAAGCTCATTATTATTTTTGACCATCTTGTGTGGTTCATACGATTTGTATGTCAGAACCATTTGAAACGTTTTTCTGCAACTGTCCCAACCACTGACTCCATTTACCGGCTCGTTCTACTATTGATGTTCGACAACTCTTCAGAAAATCCATTTCTACCACTGGGTTTTCTTCCCTTTTGCTGATTATCTTTCAGGAGTTTTGAAGTTGGTCTATCTCCTTTTATTACTTAGTTCTTCGGCCCACTTAAATGATTTCTCGCTAAGTGGAAGCCAAATTAACCCAGGTTTTTTTACTATATTATTACTCCTACTCCTCCTCTTTCTTTCTTCGGTCTTCGACATCGGCGGCATTTAAAAAGTTCAAACAAATATTTAATAATTTATTCTTCTTTATAGTTTCAGTTGGAATACAACCTATCTCAAGAAGCGACCAAAGGCAGTTATTTTGATAACATTTCAAATAACTTGTGAGCTTATAGATCTTAAAGATTTATTTCTGAAGGCTTTAGATAGCGAGAATAAGTTAAAAAGCTCACCATGAGAAAAAGTCTGGTTGAGGCTCCTCTTGCTTGTTTCATAAATTTGGGATTTCTTTATTGGCATGGAATTACAGCTAAGATTATTATCAAACAAATATTAACGTTATTATTATTTACGTACATTGTTATTCAGACATTTCTGCAATACTTTTACGCGGAAACTGTTGCTGAAATTGTTGAAAACATGGAAACAACAACCTTACCTCAAGTAAAATATAGTTTTCTAAAAAAAAAGTTAAGTTTTAATTTCACTCTTTTTTAGCTATGGTGTAAAATGCTCGTTTGTATTTTGCACAAAAATAAATTTTTAAATTTGATTCAAAAGTCTCGAAAATTTTGGAACAGCGATGGGTGTTCAAAAGCATTAAAAATGGAAATAGATGATTTAGGAAAAAAAGTTTGGTGGTTGCAAAAATCGCTTTTATATTCGTGTTTGTTAGGAACTATCATACTAGTAATTCCATTTTCTCTTATCATGAAAAAATTACCTGCTGGGATTTGGAAACTTGGTGAAAATGAACTGTTTTACGACATTACTTGGTATTCTTATGCTATGAGCATATTCTATTATGGGTTTTTTATGTATAGTTTTGAAGGATTATTTATTGGCCTTACTGTTGAAGGTATAATCCAATTTAAAATTTTGTGCAATCATTTAGAGCAAATGAACGTGGAAGAAATCCGTACAAATACAGATTTGAAAGAGTATTACGAGAAGGTTCTTAGTTATAATGAACATCACAAATTTCTAAGGTAATTTGAATTCTTTAAGCATTATACTCGGTAAAAAATCACCTGCAATTGTACCTACCAATGTTTACAATAACAAAGGGTGTTGAGGACAAATATAAATGTAAAATAACGATGTCCATCTAGTTTATTGGTATGAGGGCATATATCACATACTGTCGGATCGAATCTCTATAGAGACCGTGTTGGTCATTAGATTGTTACACTTTACTTATTGGATTATCCTGAAAACTAGTTCCTCTGTCTTCGGGGACGATTTCTACTGGCCACAACCATAGAGTGTCTTACACCAGAGTTTTTACACTTATATCTGTCCCTCTTCTATGTGTTTCAAGTTTCAACCTTTCACTACGTAGAAGTGCAGATTGGAGTTTGTCAGTCATTCGAAATAGAACCATGTCGTTTTACTCAATCCATCTAGAACTGTTAAATATGACACATAAACCTTTTTATCCTCACGTAGGTAGTACAAAACGAATAACGAAATTATATTTCTTTCAGATTTATAAAAGATCTGCAAGATTGTTATTCTTCTGTTTTTTTGATTCAAACTCTTCTAATAACTCCAGTTATTTGTTCAGAATTCTACATCATACTTGAAGGGTACTTTGATTTCAAGAGTTTTAAAGGATTCGATTTAAAATATTATTTATTAGTTCTAGCAATTCTCTGTTATATCGGAACTATCTCTCTTTAATCTTGTTGATAGTGCAATTTGGCTTTTATTGCGTTCCTGCAGATAATTTGACAAAAGAAGTGAGTTGCTCTTGATTTAATAACGTTTCCTGAAGCTAAATAATTTTAATTGTAGTCATCGACCGTGGCAAATGCAATATATCATTCCAATTGGTACGGAAAACATGTTAAAGAGTTGAAGCAATCAACGCAGTTGATGATTCAGGAAACTCAACAAGAAGTTCGTATGACTTGTCTTGGGGGTCTATTGAACATCAACAGCCAAACTGTGTTGAATGTTTGTAAAATATTTAACATTCTTAAGTAAGCTTTTTAAGTTTTATAATCTTTTTAAGGTTTTAAGAGTCTCGTTCTCTATATGCACCATGTTACGAAAATTGAAGCAAACAAATTCCCATGAATAGTTTGTCGAAATATTTTGAACTCACGCACTGCTCAGGATGTAGAGCTGTTGGACTGGAGCAGTAAATAATTTTATGTTGTACACTTTGTTGGATTTATAAATTTTATTACACAGGGTGGTGACCGGACCTCTCGGTTATAGGGATTCAACATATAAAATCATACTTCAAGTTATAAAATTATAATATATTTTATAATTATATTATAAAATCAAGCTCGCGCAGATTTGGGCACGCCTCCATTTTATTTTGTTTATGGAATTACTCCACTCGCTACGCTCGTTTCGTAATGTTCTCCACTCACAAAATAAAAGACCTCTTTTAACACGTATATCATAAACTACTATTATTTTTAATTTCAGTTAATTTAATTACCCTCAAAATTTGTTTTGAATTATAAAACGTTTGATAACAATTAATACATTTGATAATTTTTATTTGACGTATATTTCAATCGCTATTTGTGCTAATTTTCAAAATTTGCAAAATTAAGTTTCTGACGTTATAAAGCAATCAAAATTAATTTTGTTTATTGATTTAGAAGCAGAATTTTTTAAATTAATTGGGAAGCAGGAAAATAATAAAATATGACATAATACTCTCATCACTTGCGCTTTATTCAATTTTTAGGCAATAATTAAGAAATACAAAAAGACTTAAAATTTAATTAAAATGTAAAAATAAAATAAAAATACTATTTTTGTGGAGTTTTGAACGAAATCCCCTTTCTTCCTAAACGAATCGTTCAATTTTTTTTATCCAATAGGTAGTTTGTTCTGAAACAAAATAAAAAATTAAAAATCAATTAAAATAGCAAAATAATGGATAAGCGTACTTATTTTAATTTTTAAAAATCGGAGCATTATAAAATGACTAAGCGCTCAAACATTTTGCGGCCACTTTCTTTAGCAAGTTTCGACATGTCGTTCGACGATCCATAAGCGATAGTGACTCACGTGAATTTAAAAAATGTCGAACTACATGCTTAACCTTCCAGTACTAACATGCCATCCTATAACATCCATACTAACGCCGGTCTCACAGACCGCGCTTAGTTTTAATTTTTTTTAACGTATTTTTTACAACTTTTTTATTGCAAATAGAAATTATTTCAAATATTTAGTAATTTTTCTGGATACTAATTATAATTTTAGCAAAAAAAAATTCATTTTAATAACCAAAATTCACTTTTATAAAAATAAACAAAAATAAAAAGATGCATAAATTAAATAAGCGATTTCAAACGAATTAAACAAAATTTTTTAATAACTAGTAATATTATAAACAAACCTAGGAACAACACTTCTAAAAAGGTAAAAATATTTTTTTCATCTTCAACAATAGCTGAAATATTTTGGATAGAACATCTGTCGCATTTTACATGTTAGAACATATAGAGCATATTACCGCATGCACCAAAAAAAGCTACTTATTAATTGAAGTAAATGCAAAAATCTCTTCTGTTTTTTGTTATCCTATTTCTATTCAAGACAAGTGGAAAAAAATAATTTTTAACTAAAAAATTTTAAAAATTTTGAAAAAATATTTAAAATTTTTAGTTACTGTTTTACTAACGTCGGTCTCTCAGACCGAATTCAATTATTATAATTGAACCATTACAAACTTATGCTTGCAAACTTCAAAAAAATGTGTGAGAGCATTTAGTTTAAAGGTACTGATAACCTTCCAACCTAGCAGTTCGTATTTCAAAGATATTAATAAAAATAAAACTCGTCGGTCTGTGACACCGAGTGTTAGTACTGAAAGGTTAATAAATATAGGTACTAATTAGAGCCATTTATACAAGAATTTTCTAACTCAAAATATTTCAAAAATGCATCTATACATACCTAGAGCGAGTAGTTTTAAAATACATCGGAAGTGGCGCTCATCGATTTAATTTAAATCATTTTGTTGCTCTAGTCGTAAGTATTTGGTCTCGAAGTAAGTAACCATGACCATAAGACATAAAACGTGGCTGAAGAATTCGATTTCCGAAAAATGTTCAAGGAATGCGATCTACAGAACAGTCACAAAGAATGTCCACATTCGGAGCTCATATACGGAAGCTGTTGTTGGTTTTTGTCTCTAAGGGTCGATTTTACAATCGTGGCTTAAGCTGGCTCCAGCTAAACCGGGTATGAACACGCATAAGCGCATGCGCCGTAACTCGTTTACGTTACAATAGATTTACATCGCATGCAGTCATGCAAGTTCATAGTTGATACTCGGTTTAGCTGGGGTCAGCTTAAGCCATGATTGTAAAATCGACCCTAATTTGACCTAGAGCTCAAATAAGAGCAGGATGTCATGGATACGGAGAGAAAGACGAGCGATTAGTCGTGATATTGCTTCCAACGGTTGCTCCTCTTGTAAGACGATTGTGTGATCACTCGACCTCCCCATACTCTAACACTGCCAAATAATGGAAATAGTGGAAAGGTGAAAAGCTTTGGCCTTATTTTGCCGTTTAACCCGCGTACAAAATCTACAAGAAGTATCCATTCTTATAAAACGTTAAAGTTTAAATCTTATACTAATTGAAGTTAATTAATTTCCAGCAGTTTTTCTTCTTTATCTTTCAATCATGTTCAATTTAATTTTAAAGGTTTTTATATTAAATTAATTCAATTGAGCTTGTTAAAAAAATATTAATTTTTGTGATACTAATCTCGATTAATCTTTATTATTAAATTAAACGCTTTAATGGATTTTAAATTATGTTATCATTCACTAAAAATGTAATTCGCCAGACTCTGTGTCGAGACGTCTGGTGCATTTATCACTAATATTATTCATAAACAACGATTATTATTGTGGTTAGAGAAATTGTAAATATTTTAAACTTAAACTCAAGCTCTTGACTCTTGACTCATTGATGCGTGGTATAAAAATAGGGTAGGTTTACTCTTCATAATTTTACAGTTACAGAAAAGGCCCTCTTTTACCAACAATGTAGAACGTGGCCAAGAGCAGCTTCATAAAATTCTAACAGCTAATAGACAAATTAGACAAATAATAGAGGTTTTACGTATTCCAGCAGGGATTTACGGAATCGTCCATCCAACTGATGGGTGAATTATTTCAAAGCCCACAAATTGGAAGCTATAGCTCACTTTGGAAAAAGATTGTGTTTATGATGACCATGACGTTCCAGTCATGCGACTATGCAAGATATAAAGGCCAGTCTACACACACAGGCCTTGCCTTCCGGTTTGGCCTGTGCAGGCGACTCGAACGCTGTCCAGATGCTCTGGTTTCCCTTGTACAGGCCGTTTGAACAGTACCCATACGCTCCGGTTTAGCCTGTGCAGCTGAACAGTGTTCACATGCTCCGGTTTGGCCTGTGCAGGTGGCCTTCACAGGTCAAACCTGAAGGGAAGCCTGTGTCTGTGAACGGGCTTTTAAGGCTGCGCGACACACACGGGTTTACTTTTCGGTTTGACCTGTGCAGACTAAACCTGTACAGGCAATCTTGATCTATTACTTTTACTCAGGCCTGTGCAAGAGAATTTTAAAGTCACGCTTGAAGTTGAACTGACTAGGTCAAAGTCCGCACAGGCTGCCTGAGCGATGTCCAGACGCTTTAGTGTGGCTTGTACAGGCCGAACTGCGCAGGTATAGTCAAAGTCTGCGTAGACAGCCTGAACAATGTCCAGACGATGGCGCCGCCTTAAAGTCTGTGCCACATACATAGGAACATAGGATTCTGGATATTGTTCAGGCTCCGATTTGGCCTGTGCAGGCGGACCTGAACGTGTACAGGCAAGGTAGAAGGTAAGGCAATGTAAAAGGCAGAAAGTAACGCGTGTATGTAACGCGGGCATTAAGAAAATAATCTAAGCTGATAAACGTAGATTTCAATTTGTACTTTTGTAGATGGGACCAGAATTCACCTCATAAACTCCTTAGACAATTTGTGCTTACAGCCCAAAAAATCGAGAAAATTCGCCTGCTTCATCTTTAGACAAGTTAAGAAAGGGTTGGAAGGTCGTTTAAAGCTTTCTTTATTTTTAATCTTCACGCAATTGGCTGTCACTTTTATTAGCTTTGTGTATTTTTCGTTATTAGCGCAATATTTGGACATGCGAATAATTATTAATCATTAAGTGGTAGGTAGGCAACACACCATACACTTACTAAATCAAATATTTCTGCTGGACCTCGTGCTCTCGTGCACCAATACTGGACTGTGCTAGAGTCGGGGGGGGGGGATTTGTAAAATTTGGGCCCCTAGGCTAACTCCAGTTTAACTCCATAAATAATAAAACAATTAAAATACATGAGTCTTCGATTACAGTATTTGTTACTTGTACCATTGTAACAGCTCATTGTTGTGCGGCCCCTTTGGGCTTGCGGCCGTAGGCTACAGCCTAGGTTAGCCTAGTGGTAAGTCCCCCCCCCCCCCTGGCTAGAGTCCAAGGGCTTAGAGTGCTGCTAGTGTTGAGTGCAGTCAACAATTTGTAAAGACCACACATATAGCTTACCTTCCGGTTTGGCCTGTACAGACCAAATCGGAGCGCCTGGACATCGATCCGGCCATGGTTCAGGCTGCCTGTGCAGAGTTGACCTGGCCGATTTGCCCTGTACAAATTCAAGCAGTGCTTTAACATTCGCCTACACAGGTCTGGCCGAAGTAAAAGCAAAAAACCTGTGTAGGTGTGGACGCAAAATAGTAGTTCCGGCATGCCTGCGCAGGTTTGGCCTGCACAGGCCAAACCGGAAGGTAAGCCTGTGTGTGGCGCAGCCTTAAGATTGAAAATTAAATTTTAACAATTCAAAACAAGCTAAGTCGCTAAGAAAAATTCCTAAAAAAATACAAAGATTTACCTATTGGTAAATAATGATAATGAACTAAAAGGCGCAATAAAATTTTGTTAAACCTCTGGTTATGTCGATTGATAATTTGACACCTTATCAAAACTATGATAAATTTCATCATAATTTTAACAAAATTGTTGCTATTGAAATTAAATTTTAAGTTTATCTTTACACCTGCAATCCACAATCTCGATAGTGGCGTTCATATCAGTCGAAATTTGCAATTATATTTGAGAAGTTGTGACGGTCAATACGAACTTGTTTAAGGTTTAATGCTTAATTAGTGTAAAAATCGAAGTGTTTTTATTTTTAATTACGTGAAGTTAATTAGGACTATGATGTGGAAATTTTGTTGGATTTTCTTACACTGAAAACGTTTTAAACGAGGTAACAAAGCTAAAACCATTCACTTAATAATATAATTAACATCTTTTTGTTTCGTTTCAGATGAGTGGAGCAATATTTTGCCATCGAGAATCTTCATCAAAGGTAAGTCCTTAAAGTTGAGGATTTTTTTCTTAAACTGGTAAAGACTCAAAGAATGAAATAAAATTTTTGAGAGACTTTTTTTTTTCAAATGGTTTTTAAATGTAATAGACTATGATAACTGATAATAGTGTTAACATAAAAATGGAGGTTATGGTATTCGGACCCATCCAGTGTCGGAGTGGTAGGAGTGGTAGGTCGGCAATTGCTGACAAGGCCAAATGCTTTTGGGAGCTAAATAAAGTTGCATCGAGACAAGAAAACTCGTCTCGACTTCTTGTCTTGTCTTGAATAGCAAGACAAAAATTTTTTCTTGCCTTAAAAAAATTGCCTACTTGCTACAGTGTTGGACTTCCAGTCCAACACTGGGCCCATCTCTTGGGGATGAGCTATTTGAGTGTCACATAACAAGAAAATCTAGTTGGCACTAGCACTAGCTGTAGGGCTCGGACTGTAAACAATTAACTTTTAATTGATAAGAGGGCCTGGAAAGCCACTCGAGAGAAATGTCAAAGTAAAATCTTACTTTTTTATGTAAAAAATAGTTACTTTACTATTGATTTGCCTAGGACCCCCCATGAAATATATTTTTTAACCGGCATTTGGACTCCATCGAGAACTGAGATAGTTTTAGCTTGTTTTTCGCATTTTGCTCTCCTTAAACAAAAAGAATCACGAGACATAAAAATTTAGGGTTTTTAATTTTAATATTTGTCTGGTGCACTTATGAAATTTTACATAATGAACCCCGGGACAAATTCGCCTAAAACTGAAACCTTCGCTATCGTGTAGCACCCCCACAATTGGGTTTGAATTTCTAAAATTACACTTTTTATTATATTTTTGCAATTATTTCGAAAACTATGTGGTAAACGAAAATTTACAAAGAGTCAAAAATTGAAGAGGAGAAAATTATACGAATAGAATCTTCTTTACAATTTTTCAAAATATTTACTAGTTTTTGAGAAAAATGTTATTGAAAGCGAACCTATTTTGTGTGTACTGCACAGTTCGTGGGTTGCGCGATCAAAGTGGTACTGAGCGCTCTATTTTACTTTATTGGAAATTACTCATTACCTATCAGATTTAGAGAAAAACAAAAAACAGGTGGTTGAAGAGAATATTTTCAGCTTTAAATTGCGTGTACAATATTTTGATTTTAAGTAATTTATCATTGAGAAAAAAATTAGTGAATGTGAAATAACCTAATTTTTCTAAAAATTTAAAAATTTCACAAAGTATGGATTTCTTTTAATTTCGCGACAACTTCATCAGTCCTCCATTTATTAGGAATCTACAAAATCTACAGAGCCGATTTAGATAAAATTTGGTGGGAGCCACCTTAACAAAATTATATGAACAAATAAAGCTTTTAAATTAAATCTAAAATCTATACAGGCTGACACAAAATAAGTGGGTTTATATTTTGGTAGCAATTCAGCATTTAGATATATAACCTATTTAAACTCGGCTATAACCTATTTAATGCTCGACCATACCATATGAATAGTCTTTGCTATGTTAGTACATCTCAGTTCCAATTTTAAAAAAATTTAATTCAAAATGGCGACTTCATGGGACTAGTGACCTCTCGAGAACTCTCGTGACTCTCTCTCTTCGAGGATCAGTGTGATCTCAAAGAGGTCTGTATTCATTTACTTTGCATGTAAGGACCAGTTATCTCCCTTTGAGAGCGAATGTGATTTCAGAAAGAGGACTATTGATCTGATAGGAGACGTAGTCTCTTTTTCTAATTCAAATGATGAGTGATCTCTCTTCAAGGACCAGTGTGATCTTTAAGAGATCTTTGTTTCTTTACTTTCAACATGACGGCTAATGATCTCTCTTTGATGACCGAAGTGATTTCAAAGAGAGAACTATAATTGATCTGGTAGGAGAAGTATTCTCTTTCTCTACTTATATGACTAGTGATCTCTCATCAGAGACCGATTTAAAGAGATCTTAAAGTGATCTCTCTTGAAGACCAGTGTGATCTCAAAGATCTTTGTGTTTATTTACTTTCAATATAAGGGCTAGTGATCTCTTATCTGATCTCTCAAAGAGAGGACTATTGATTTGGTGGGGACGTAATCTCTTTTTCTTCTTCATAGGATTAGTAATCTCTGTTTGAGGACCAGTATGATTCCAAGGTCTGTGTTTATTTACTTTCAACATAAGGACTAGTGAGCTCTCTTTGGGGACCGACGTTATCTCAAAGAGAGGACTATTGATTTGGCGGGAGACATTGTCTCTTTTTCTACTTAATAAGACAAGTAATGTCTCATGAAGACTCTCTTTGAAGACCAGTGTGATCTCAAAGAGATCTGTGTTCATTTACTTTCAACATAAGGACTTATGACCTTTCTTTGAGGACCGTTGTGATCTCAAAGAGAGGACTATTGATCTGGTGGGAGACGTAGTCTGTTTTTCTACTACAAAGGACTAGTAATCTCTCTTTGAAAACCAGTGTGATCTCAAAGAGATCTGTGATCTTTCATTTTCAACATAAGGACTAGTGATCTCCCTTTGAGAACCAATGTGATCTCAAAGAGAGGACTTTTGATCTGGTGGACGACGTAGTCTCTTTTTCTAAGTGATCTTTCTTCGAGGACCAATGTAATCTCAAAGAGATCTGTGTTCATTTACTCTCAATATATGGCACTAGTGTTCTCTCTTTGAGAACCGATGTGTTCTCAAAGAGAGGACTATTGATCAGGTGGGAGACGTAGTCTCTTTTTCTAAAAATTCTAAAAATATCCCAAAGTAATTCATGAAATAAAAAATCGATATACCATTACTATCTTCATGGTCTATACTTTAATGTCCTAACATACAAATTTTTTTTGAGTTTTATTTTGAAAAAAATCTGATTTTGAAGTTCATTATTAAAAAAAAGAGTTTGTTCTTTTACTTTAGAAATGACACCAGTATGTAGTATGTAGGTACAGCCAGTCTCACCATTATTGGCCACCCGGTCTATACGCCAGGGTGGTTATTCGCCAACAACGACAAAAGGGCAGAAGCTCGGGCAGAAGGGAAGGTTGTTGATTTACTACTTGATGGCAAAATAAATTTACCTTTCAATTTAAGTAGGGAATGTTATTATAAATAACATTAAATAACATTACTTAATAAATATTATTATTATTATGGTTGCAGCCACAATTCGTGCTAAATTATACCAGGGTGGCCAATAATTGTGAGGCTGACTGTACCTACTACTCGAAGAAACTGTGGAATAATTTTTCATAGTTGCCGAAATCATTTTATCCAAGGGTATGGCACAATAAGAGGATGTTAACTTATTAACCGAACCATTCGGGGGCACATACTACTAATAGTATTAGGCCTGTGACCTTCTAAAGAACAAAGGCGTAAATTGAACGCCTTCCGGATTATAAGAGCCTCAAAACGGCCTGAAGGTCATAAAAATAAATTTTATAAAAGGAAAAGTGTGCTTTTTCGACGTGGAGCGTGTTTAGAAAACGATAGCTTGGTGAAGTCAAATATTTGTAATAATTGTAATTTCCCCAGAAATGCATTTTGTGGTCATCAAAATAATTTTGGGCTTATGGCCTGGTCTCTTTAGAAAGGGTAATTTTTGATGACCTTGAAATACGCACTATTTCTAGTAAAGTTGCAGTGTTGTATTTCTACCTGAGCTGTTATTTTCTCTTTCGTACAAAAGAACCCTTTTACAACACATGATACTTACTCAATTTAATTTCTCCTTGGAATTTTGCGCGGCCTTTCTCCACTTTTGCTATCTATCGCTTCTTCGTTATCATCTTTTTCTGAAGTGGTGGCGGAACCTGCACAATTACTCGTATTTTGTCTTCTAGTTGTAAATGATGTAAATTCTGATAAGTAATTTTGCAATTGTCTTTCACGATCTGCTATTCTTCTCATCCTACTAATTTCTTCTTCAAACAAAATTCCTCTTATAGTTCGATTATTACACACTGCGTCTAATTGCCCACGCACGTTTAAATTGTTTTGGATAAAATTATTGTTTGGATCTCGACGCGCCGTCATTGCCATCATGAATGAACTCGCATTAAAAGAAATTTCTTCAGCACCAAGGTTCATATCACTCCAAGACCAAGACATTCCAATTTAAATTTTAAACACAAAAAATCACTTATACGTTTTGTTTCGGTATATTGTACAGATTGCACTTATCAGTTATCACGACCTTGCCTAAAGAAAAATATTTCAAGTGAAAACATCCCCTAATAAGTCGCTCTAAACAAGCCTGTACAGTCAGCCTCACAATTATTGGCCACCGTGCTATAATTCTAGCACAAATTGTGGATGCAACCTTCATAAAGCCTTCTACCTAAATTGAGGGGTAACTTTATTTTGCCAACAAGTAGTAAATCAACAACCTCCCCTTCTGTCCCTTTGCCGTTGTTGGCTAATAACCACCCTGTCATATAACTAGGGTGGCCAATAATTGTGAGGCTGACTGTACATACTTTTTACTCCCTCCTAAAATACACAACTTAAAAGTAATAACTCGTTTTTTCTTGCAAATATTTGATTTAAAATTATATACAGGGTGACCTAAAAATTAAGTGATGATCCGATTATAGTTGGCGTATTACATTGGTACTTTTATTTTAAAATTTGATAAAAATACTCTAGAATTTTTTATGTATTGGTGGTGTATTGTTAATGAATAGAAGGGATTAAAAAATTGTCAAAGAAAGGGTAGGTATACGAAATAATTCTGCAATCAGTTTACAACCCCATTGTACGAATCTATTATTTATTGTTAAAAAAACTAGTATTTTAGTTTTATTTTTTTAAGATAAGTCTGTTAGATCCCCAGACATACAGGATGTAGTTTTACCGGTAAGGTACTTACAGGCGGGCGTTAGTTCCGGTCTGTTAATAAACGACGGTTATATTTGCCGAATTCCATGTCAATAATTACATTTTACCCCATTTATTTACTATAATAACAACTAATTAGTTGTGCGGTACAATATTTTTCAATCAACTCTTTCAAATATCGTTCAATAAAAATTCTTTTTAACCGTTTTCTATATCTCGCGTTAAAATATCTCAACATTAGAAGGGAAACGTGCATGGAGGGTTGTTTGAAAAAATCAGAGCCATCACTACATGATGTATACATGGAAGAATTTTAGAAAACAAACAGGAAAGCTCTGATGTGTTCTTAAAAACGTTTTATAGTTATTAGACTCGCCTTCGGCTCGCTTGTTAAACTTACAAAATTGCCAAAAAGGTGTCGCTTTCGATTATTTCAAAGTCTACGAAATCGTAAAAGAGTAATCCTTATCCAACTACTATTATCTTTCACCCTCTTATCAGAAAGGTAGGTAGAAAAAAGGCACGTGCTCGATTCTAAATTCTAATACACAGAAAGGAAGTCGAGTTTACTTTTGTCTACTGGTACCTATGTATGTACAACAAGTACACGATTGTTTAATTCTTAAAATAGAACATTATAATTTGTTGACAAGGTGTTATGACATAAAGGACACGTGTCGTACGTCGACGAAAAATTTCTAGTCCGGATATAATTACCATTAGGTATATTTAGATAAAAGGAAACCTTGAGGACAACTTAAAAAGGTAAACCGCAAGAAAAATGTTGTAAGAAGAGAAGATGGTACTTTCAATATCCGATTCTTGCGGGAACCTTCAGAATTCATCATTTTGTCTCTTAAAAATGCGGATTAAAACAGAAGCGGATTTCAAAATTCCTAGAGGTGGAACGATCCCAAAATAATCAATCTTAGAGGTGGCGTAAACATTTTTATGTCTGAGAGGGGCGCCAGCATCATGTAGACACTTTTGGGAAGGACATTAATGCCAAATAGTTCAATAATCCTCCCTTGGTCTACCAGTGGGGTTGAAGTTAAGTTGTGCTCAAATTTTTAGGATTTTTTCAAAAAATTGTTACACAATCTGACTTTATGAGTGTATCTAAAGAACAATAAATTATTATCATGAATGAAAAAGAGTAATATAGAAGAAAAAAAATTTTTTGAATCAGCTCGTTGAGTCTGATTATTTAAATTAACGACCCTTCATTAAATGTAAATTTTTGTAATAATAAGGGAGTGGAATTTAATGTTTAAAATTTTCAAAAAATTACCATTTAAGTGGATAACAGGTAGGAGATTGCGATCTCAATAAATAAAATATTGTAATATTCCCACGATTTTATAGAAGTTACGCTATTTTAACCTTCTGATGCCCTGCAATGAGTTACAAACGAATAAACTTCTCTTTAAATGGTCGCACTTTAATAAATAGGTGCATTCTGCGAATTAAATGTTTATCATTATTTAATTAATTGTGCATCTAACGATTGGATTTTTAATTTGAAAATATTAAAAGTGGATTTCTTTTAATTTCGCGATTACTTCATCAGTCCTCATCAGTCCATTTATTAGGAATCTACAAAATCTACACAGCCGATTTAGATAAAATTTAGTGGGAGCCACCTTAACAAAATTTTATGAACAAATAAAGCTTTTAAATTAAATCTAAAATCTATACAGGGTGACACAAAATAAGTCAAAATGGCGATTTTCCTACTTCATGGGACTGGTGATCTCTCTTCAAGGAACAGTGTGATCTCAAAGAGAGGACTATTAATTGATCTGGTGGATTCTGCTTCATAGGAATAGTAATACCTCTTTGAGAACCAGTGTGATCTCAAATAGATCTGTGTTCATTTACTCTCAACTTAAGGACTAGTGATGTCTCGTTGAAGACAGAAGTGATCAAAAAGAAGGGACTATTGATCTGGTGGGAGACGTAGTCTCTTTTTCTAATTAATAGGACTTGTAATCTCTCTTTGAGGACCAGTGCAATCTCAAAGAGATATGTGTTCATTTACTTCCAACATAACGACTAGTGATCTCTCTTTGAGAACCGATGGGATCTCAAAGAGAGGACTATTGATCTGGTGGGAGACGTAGTCTCTTTTTCTACTTCATAAGACTAGTGATCTCTCTTCGAGGATCAGTGTGATCTCAAAGAGATCTATATTCATTTACTTTCAATGTAAGGACTAGTGATCTCTCTTTGAGAGCGGATGTGATTTCAGAAAGAGGACTATTGATCTGATAGGAGACATAGTCTCTATTTCTAATTCAAAGGACTAGTGATCTCTCTTCGAGGAGCAGTGTGATCTTTAAGAGATCTTTGTTTCTTTACTTTCAACATAACGGCTAGTGATCTCTCTTTGATGACCGAAGTGATTTCAAAGAGAGAACTATTGATCTGGTAGGAGAAGTATTCTCTTTCTCTACTTATAGGACTAGTGATCTCTCTTCAAAGACCGATCTTAAAGAGATCTTAAAGTGATCTCTCTTGAGGACCAGTGTGATCTCAAAGATCTTTGTGTTCGTTTACTATCAATACTACTAGTGATCTCTCCTGATCTCTCAAAGAGAGTACTATTGATTTGGTGGGGACGTAGTCTCTTTTTCTACTTCGTAGGACTAGTAATCTCTGTTTGAGGACCAGTGTGATTCCAAGGTATCTGTTTATTTACTTTCAACATAAGGAGTAGTGATCTCTCTTTGGGGACCGACGTGATCTCAAAGAGAGCACTATTGATTTGGCTGGAGACGTTGTCTCTTTTTCTACTTCATAAGATAAGTAATGTCTTATGAAGACTCTCTTTGAAGACCAGTGTGATCTCAAAGATTCTGTGTTCATTTAATTTCAACATAAGGACTTGTGACCTTTCTTTGAGGACCGTTGTGATCTCAAAGAGATGACTATTGATCTGGTGGGAGACGTAGTCTGTTTTTCTACTTCAAGTTCAAAGGACTAGTAATCTCTCTTTGAAAACCAGTGTGATCTTAAAGAGATCTGTGATCTTTCACTTTCAACATAAGGACTAGTGATCTCTCTTTGAGAACCGATGTGATCTCAAGTAGAGGACTTTTGATCTGGTGGGCGACGTAGTATCTTTTCTACTATATAGGACTAGTGATCTTTCTTCGAGAACCAATGTAATCTCAAAGAGATCTGTGTTCATTTACTCTCAATATAAGCACTAGTTTTCTCTCTTTGAAAACCGATGTGTTCTCAAAGAGAGGACTATTGATCAGGTGGGAGACGTAGTCTCTTTTTCTACTTCATAGGACTAGTAATCTCTCTTTGAGGACCGGCGTGATCTCTAAGAGAGGACTATTGAGCTTATGATAGACGTAGTCTCTTTTTGTACTTCATAGGACTAGTAATTTTTCTTTGAAAACCAGTGTGATCTCAAAGAGATCTGTGATCTTTCACTTTCAATAGAAGACTAGTGATCGCTCTTTGAGGATCGATACGATCGCAGAGAGAGGACTATTGATCTGACGGAAGACGTAGTCTCTTTTTGTACTTCATAGGACTAGTAATTTTTCTTTGAAGACCAGTGTGATCTCAAAGAGATATGTGTTCATTTACTTTTAACATAAGGACTACTGATTTTTCTTTTAGGACCGATGTGATCTGAAATAGAGGACCATTTATCTGGTGGGAGACGTAGTCTCTTTGTCTACTTTATAGAACTAGTAATCTCTCTTGGAGGACCAGTGTGATCTCAAAAAGATCTGTGATCTTTCACTTTAAACAGAAGATTAGTGATCTCTCTTTGAGGATCGATACGATCGCAGAGAGAGGACTATTGATCTGACGGAAGACGTAGTCTCTTTTTGTACTTCATAGGACAAGTAATTTTTCTTTGAAGACCAGTGTGATCTCAAAGAGATATGTGTTCATTTACTTTCAACATAAGGACTAGTGATTTCTCTTTGAGGACCGATGTGATCTCAAATAGAGAACCATTTATCTGGTGGGAGACGTAGTCTCTTTGTCTACTTTATAGAACTAGCAATCTCTCTTTGAGGACCAGTGTGATCTCATAGATATCTGTGATCTTTCACCTTCAACAGAAGACTAGTGATCTCTCTTTGAGGATCGATACGATCGCAGAAAGAGGACTATTGATCTGGTGGGAGATGTAGTCTCTTTTTCTACTTCATAAAACTACTGATCTTTCTTCGAGGACTAGTGTGATCTCAAAGAGATCTTTGTTCATTTACTTTCAATATAAGGACTAGTGTTCTCTCTTTGAGGACCGATGTGTTCTCAAAGAGAGGACTATTGATCAGGTGGGAGACGTAGTCTTTTCTTCTACTTCATAGGACTTGTAATCTCTCTTTGAGGACCAGTATGAACTAAAATAGATGTAGGAGGACACATAATTCTCTCTGTCTTCCTGTTATTCCATTAGATCTAGTGATCTCTCTTTTGAGAGCAGGGGTGCTAATGAATGAAGGAGTTAAAAAGAAGAAAGAAGAAAGTCATACTAAAAATGAAACGGTAGCTCTAGCTCTTACGGTTGTCGAGTTGCAGGGAAATGAGCTCGTATCAGTGATAACGCTGAAAAAAAATTGAAAAAATTAAAGTTAGGTAATGGTGATCCAATCTTGACGACAGTGGTCTCAAATGGAAGTGCTTGATGAGCTGAACACGCGAATGTAAAAATGATCTCTATTTTGATCTCAGGGGCGGCGCCAGGGGAAACTAAAGTGAAATGAGTTAAAAAGGGACAAATAGCTGGTTTAAACGACGCAAAATTTCCAGAATAGAGGTTTATAATGTAAAGACACAAAGGAAAAAGAAAAAGAAGATTGTACTCATAATTTTGCATTTTCTGAACGTATGTACGTTCTTCCGCTTGTCCAAAACGGTCTAACTATTAAGCACCAATTAATTTAAAAGGAAATCCGTTAAAATGATTATTACAGGTTTTAAATCATTTTTTTTGTGAATGATATTATGACCAATAATGTTCTACCCTTATACGTTATTAGTTATTACCTTATAAATCATTAAACCAAATCGTACACAGTACAGTGGGTCCGTATCATTATCTTAATTCATATTTAATTTAATTTTGATTTTGTACTCTTAGCGCTTATTGTTTTTAAATTACACTTTATATGACGGTACCCCGCAGCTTGGTACAATATGAAATGTGATAAATATAGTGTAAAAGCATACGGATAATTTACATCTGCCATTTGTAATCAATACACGACAATACACAGCGTTGAAATGCTGGTCGACCCCCTACAAGCGATATTTTTTTGAAACCACCACTAACGATAGGGCACGTTTTTAACAACAGCTGAAATTTTCAAATTACCCTTTTTTGGTCAAGCGATACAACTAATTTTGTAATTTTTTATATTTATAAATAGAAACTCGTGCCGTACGAGCGTGCAGTAATTTAGAAATTCACACCTGCGTTTTTTTGATGATGATGTACCGCTGATGATACCCTATTATTATTGTTTAAATTAAAAAACGAATCCATGTAAATGCTCGCGTTCAAAAAAATATATAAAATAAATCCCCCATCTGTTCCTGTTCAAGATGACGAAACATCTTTGTTTTTGTTCCTTGATGCGTTTAAGGGGCGAGACACATAATTTTGGCGTAACTAATTGAAATCTGGTTATTTGGGATTTATTTTAATACAAAATACGCACAAACAATGCAATCTGGTACCATATTTTCCCACTTACTTATCAGATGATTTAAATGATTTTTTTCAAGTGCATTAGGTTTGGGTAAATACTTTTTGTGTTTCTTCATTTAACATTTAACCTTTACCATTTAAATGGATTTTTGAATAAATCAGCGAACAAAACCGATTTTTTATAAATGGGTGAATGGATTGTTTGATTTTGCTCGATAATTTTGAATACTTGAAGGGTACGAGCACGACATTAAAAACACATATTTTAAGGGAGTCTCAAGTTCCACAAAATTGGATGAATTTCAGAATTAGGGCCGTAGCCAGGGGTCTGCCAGGGCAGGCTCAGCCTACCCTGAAAAATTGGTACTGAAGAAGAAAATATTGATGTAGAGAATGTCCAATTTTTACAAACTTTGGACAGAAGACTTCCATCTTCAGAATAGAGTACAGTGGTCAACGGATTTCTACAAACCCAGAAGAGAAAACCCTGATTTTAGCTTTTCATCCTTCCTTAAAATTTTTTGAGCCTGCCCTGATAACACAGTCTGGCTACGGCCCTGTTCAGAATATTACCGAACTTGCAAAACTTTGGAACTTGGGTGGAACAAACATGAAATCAGAACTAAAATAGAAATGCTCAAAGATCACCTTTTGCAAAACTGAAAAAGTTTAAAATTGGATTCAGGACTCTGAAGCTTCTCTTTAGTGCAGTTATGAAATTTTACATTGTGAACCCGAGACAAAATCACCTAAAGCTGAAACCATTTCACAAGAAGAACAAATAAGACTGATGGTAATAGAAAGTTATACCTATTCGACCTACCTCTGGAAGCAGTGGGAGAAGCCAAATACTTAGGAGTTATCCTTGATAGCAAACTAAGCTTCAAACCACACATAGACAGTATAGTAAAAAAACTACAAGGGCTCTATGGACCTGTAGACGAACATTCGGCAAAACCTGGGGACTCACGCCCCAGTTGACTTACTGGATATACACCGTAATGGTTATACCCATAGTAACATATGCAGGTTTTGTGTGGTGGACAAAAACACAAACAAAAACCTGCAAACACAAACTAGGCAAAATCCAAAGATTGGCTTGCCTAGGAACCACTGGAGCAATGCGTACTACGCCTACAGCAGCAATGGAAACAATGCTGAACCTCCCACCTTTACATCTGGTGGTAAAAGCTAAAGCATTAAGTGAGGCTTACATACTAAAAACTCACTCCTCCTTAGGAAGAAACGGGCAAGGACATGCCTCAATCCTAAGAGAGATGGAAGAACATCCCATACTTAGTATGGTGTCTGACAGAACAACCAAAGCATATACCATCGAAAAAACCTACGGAATTAAAATTCCGACAAGGGAAGAATGGGAATGCAAGGCAGTCAAAATGAATGGACTTGTATTCTACACAGACGGCTCTAAAAACCCAACAGGTACAGGAGCTGGAATTATCGGGGACGGCAACCTGAGGCGGGGGGTAACCTTAAGCCTCGGGGAGCACGTAACCGTCTTTCAAGCAGACATTTATGCCATCTCAACATGTGCGCAAATGCTGTTAGATAGAGGATATCACAATCAAAGAATCTTCGTAGTATCTGACAGCCAAGCAGCCTTAAAAGCGCGAACGCTTGTGAGGTGAGGTCCGGGCTAGTAACGGACTGCATCCGCAGACTGAGTGCGCTAGCGGAGACAAATTTCGTCAACTTCGTATGGGTTCCAGCTCATGCCAACATACCAGGGAACGAGAAAGCGGACGATCTGGCCAAAGAGGGCAGCAAAATAAGACCCATTGGACCAGAACCCGCCCTTGGCATTTCTTATGAGACGGCAAAGAGAGAAATAAAGTCACTTCTAGGGAAGTGGCATATTAAACACTGGAGGGAATCTCCTGGACAGGGACACTCTAAAGCCCTCCTGGAGAAACCCTCTGACAAAAGAACTCGCTCTCTAATCAGAATGAGCAGAGATGAGCTACGACTGGCAACGGCAATGTTAACGGGTCATTTTCAGCTCAAAAAGCACCTGCATACGATGGGACTAGAAGAAGACCCACTGTGCAGAGGATGTGCAGAGAGTACTACGTGTTGTCCACGTTAGTTTATGGCATAGATGGCATTGGACACCAAGAAACCTTTGGATTTAGAAGCATTTTTGTAAGTTTTAGAGAGAAGTTCAATACACATAAAACAGAAGAGAATTCTTGAGAATTTTTGAGGCCATAAAATGACAGATCCCAAAATGCGTTACTTCAGATCATGATATAGAGAAAAAATAAAGAGAAAGAGGAATGTTGGTAGACGTACGGCATCGTGGTTGAAAAATGTGCGAGACTCCAAGGGCATGGTTTAGCTTTTAGCAATAAAAAAACAAACGTATCTGAGATTCTGATTTTCCCAAAGACTTTTAGTTCTTTAAGTCGACAAGGCTTTCTTTTATGAAACTGTAAAAGACCCCAATGGCAACTTTTAGCTTTTTCAGAAGCAGATGTCTTAATGCAAGTCGAGTAAGTTTGAGATTCTGCTTACATATTAATCCTCGTACTTGTAGAGCAGGATTTCCCAAACTTTTTCTCTGATGGAGCACTTTGAGGGTCTTTGAATTTTGACGGAGCACCTTATGTAATTTGAAGGTAGGTAAATGATACATAATCATTTAAAGCACTTGCTACCTTCACGCGGAGCACAGTTTGAGAAACCCTGTTGTAGAGAGTCAGTAAGGTTTTGTTTGTTAACACTGAATGGGATCTCAAGGGCAGGATTCACAAGAATTGCTTTGTTCTTCCCTAGAGTATCGTGGCGTGACTGAAAGCTGTTGTAGATAACAAAAACTTCTTAAATGAGAAACTTTATTGATTCTAGACATTTTGTAAATTCCAATAAATTTTTTTTTGATTCATCAAAGATGAGTGGTTTCCCATTTCGACAATTTTTCCTTTATTTATAACCACAATCAAATCGGCATTTTCTATTGTTTGCAGTCTGTGAGCTATTACAATACACGTTCTTTTGTCTTTGGCTGCATCTAAAGCTTCCTGAACGACCTAAAAAACGACAAAAAATAATATTCGGTTGCTTTACTCTGTTCAGCGACCAGAAATAGCTAAGCCACTCCCACAAAAAGTGCGCGATATTCAAATAGAATTTTTCTATTGGTCGAATTTTGAAAATACGGTTTATAACAATCACACAAGAATTGACATACGTCAATCTTATTTGACAGAAATTTGTGAGGAGTGGCCTAGTTATTTCGGGGGCTGAACGGAGTTTAGCAGTAGCAGAACGAAGTCTAATATGGTAGATCTCAAATATTACCTTTTCGTTTTCTGCATCAAGGGAAGAAGTAGCTTCATCTAACAGTAAAACTTCAGGATTTCTAATTAGAGCTCTTGCAATTGCAATCCTTTGTTTTTGCCCACCAGACAACTGTGTTCCTCTTCTACCTAATTTAGTATCATAACCCTAGAAGAAAAAACAAACTATAATTTTCCTAAAAATAAATTTAACCATTTCCACTTACCAAAGGTAAAGAAGTGATAAAATTATGAACGTTTGCTTTCTTAGCAGCTTCAATAATTTGTCCTGTACTGACAACTTTTGTGTTGTTGCCATAAGCAATATTTTCACCAACTGTCCTGCTGAATAAATTTGGTTCTTGTGAAACAATTCCCAGACGTAAGCGTAAATTGGATAAATTCATACAACTAACGTCCTTGTCACAGAAAATAATTTGACCGCTTGTTGGATCGTAGAAACGTTCTAAAAGTTGAACAATGGTAGATTTTCCACAGCCACTCGCACCTACTAAAGCTACAGTTTTTCCTTTTAGTACTAATAAGTTTAAATTGTTCACGACGGTTATTTCTGGACGAGTTGGGTAGGAAAAATGAAGGTTTTTGTATTCGATGTTATGATGAGTCTACAAAAATTTGGATTAATTCAAAATAATTGTGTTAAAATTGAATTTTACTAGCGTTCCACCTTCTTCTTTCTCGTTATTTTTAATTGATGATACTCGATTTATTAATTTTAAAATTCTTGAAGCTGAATTTAGACCAGATTGAAAATTTGGAAAGAATGCCATGGATTGGGATATAGACCATGAGGTAACTATGAAACATTCCAAGGTTCTAGAATAGAAATTTCCCAGATATTAGAACGGAAGTGCAATCATTCTCCAATTCTAGCCTGAGACTAGCCTTGGAACGGGGTAGAACTATGTACTATGACTGGGTTGGGCCTCTGTGCAGTATTCAAAAAGCCCTCCCCCCTTTTTTTCAGAGCCCGCATAATTTCCCTTAGACCCTATCTGCAGCGTAACAAGTCATACCACTGGCCCAAGGCGCACCAAAGGCAGCAACCACGCATTACGAAAACTTACGCTAAAACACAAAAACTTGTCGAGTAATCATCTTTAATCAAATAACCCCCATAGTAATAGCAAACTGCGTATCCCAATAATAGGACACTTCGTCCGAAACCATAAACCAATCCACGTACGTGGCAGTTGCGCTGCGCAAGTTTCTGATGCGGTAAAAACGTTTCGACGTATTTTTTTAGAATCTCCTCTTCCATACACAATGAAGCAACAGTTCGAATATTATTTATTGCTTCCATAGCCAACTAAAATAATTTTAATTAGCACTGGAATCTTAAAGCTCGTCTACACACACAGGCTTTCCGGTTTGGCCTGTGCACGCGGCCTGAACGCTGTCCAGACGCTCCGGTTTAGCCTGTGCAGACCGCTTGCACCGGAAGGCAAGCCTGTGTGTGTGAACGGGTCATTAGTGTGTGACCGGTCGGCGCATCGCACCTAGCACTACTCCTAGCACCGAAAAATTATACTTTATTTCTTTTATCTGTACGATGAAGTGCGGTGCTATGGGCAGTGCTAAGTGCGGTTACACCCGGTATGGCCACTCACAGACCTCTAATTACTTTTATGGCTTGCTGTAGTGATACGTAACGACTTTCGCTTTCGATTTCAAAAATATTTTTTTCATAATACAAACCAATAAATAAAATAGGGCCTAAACATAAACTAAGGACTCCAATTCGATATTCTAAAATCAAATTAACTACAACAGCACAAATTATGGCAGAAATCGTAGAGAGCAAAATTCCAAATTTGTGCCCGATTGTCTGGAAAAAATTGTGTGAACTTGCTAAAAAAATTGATTTTAAATTTTCACCCCTTGTATATTTGCAACTTCATCCGATAAGCGTACAATCAAGGACCCACATCCATTTTCGGGCAAATCGAACCAACCCATTTCTTGATTTAACATATTTTGAAACATCGCACCTCTTAACTTTGTTATAAATTTTTGTCCGGCTATTCCAAACATGTGATCCTAAAGTTGGTGGAATTAAAATTAAATAAGAACTCAAAGGGGTAGTGTGTACAAACTTGAAGAAATAAAGCAATAGCTGCTCCAAATGATAGATAAAGCATATACAAGGCATTTATTTTAGCTTCGTATAAAACGGTTTCGATGTCAATTTCAGAAATGGCCTAAAATTAAAATTAAAGCTTGAAGGGCTTGAAGTTTTGATTTTAAGCTGCATCCACACTATGCCGATCGACAATGCCGCTCTTCATCTCGGAATCTACGAGTCTGTTTGGATTGGACATGCCACACGGTTTTTGGCGTAGGCAGAAGACGTCTTGTGTTGTTCTGACTTACCATCGGGCATAGTGTAGATGCAACTTTAAATACTTACAGTTGTAGTATTTTTAAAAATTACAGCATACAATGGAAATGTTGCTCCTGTAAGTAAAGCACCTAAGCAACCGAATAAAATGTACCACTTTTCTGAAGAATTGAACTTCATTATATTCCAAAACATTGAATAATCTTTAAAACTTGGAGAAATCTAAAACAAAATATCAAACGTCCGAATTAGTAAATAGAAATTAATTTACTTGTTCTTCATCTTCTGGTGTATCATTAATAGGAGAGGTTTTTTTATATTCTTTTATCTCTTCGTGATGGTCACCGAAATTTTTTTCTGCAAATGAAACTACGATTAAGAAGAAACATATTGGGCTAGTGCTGCACTGGTTCAACAAGAATCGCTAGACATGCTCCAACTCAAGTGTAGCTACCAACAAGGATAGCTGGCTACAGACTAACACTGTGGTATCTCACTAGGATGCCAACTGAAAGACATGGGATCTTGAGAGCCCTAATTGGGATATATGAATTACGAAGTCGCCTACCACGCTTCTAATGGAACCACCAGAGCAGTAGATATTCTTCAACGTTCATTTTGAAATTGATGCTCATCTCGCGTCAATTGGTAACTTGTCTAGAGTCTTTCTTGGTTTATGGGTTGCTCAGACGCTAATCGAGTCATAATAACTTACCAACGGTGGGTTCAACTGCTCGTTCTTCTAACTTAGAATTTTTTGCTACATCAGTTTTAACCAATTTCTCATAAACTCCTTTAGCTAACATTAAAGCATCATGGGAACCTTCTTCCACAACTTTACCATTAGAAATGACAATAATTTTATCCGCCTTTTTAATCGTCGATAACCTATGAGCTACTACAATAACAGTGCAACTTTCAGCAGCCTATAAAAATAAATTTAAAAGAACTCTTTTGAGCGTTTAATGTTACCTTTTCTAACGTAGCTTGAACAATCGACTCGCTTTGCGAATCTAAAGAAGACGTCGCTTCGTCAAGTAACAAAATATTTGGTTTCCGAATTAAAGCTCTCGCTATGGCAATTCTTTGTTTTTGGCCACCTGAAACTTGACTTCCTAGCTCTCCAATTAAAGTCTGAAAACCTTTTGGAAAAGCCATTATAAACGAGTGAGCGTTCGCTTTAATAGCAGCTTCTTCCACATCACTTTGACTTACATCCGAACAACCCATTTTAATATTTTCAGCAATTGTTCCTTCAAATAACTTTGGTTCTTGTTCAACAAGGCCAACTTGGCTTCTCCACCAGTGCAAATCAAACTTGGATAGTTCGGCATCGTTTATGAGTATCTGCAAATTAACTATTACGTCATGGTGGTTGTAAAACTAGAACGACCAACATTGCCGTGTGTGGGATCGTAAAAACGATCTAAAAGTTGAATACACGTTGATTTACCACAACCCGAACTACCAACCAAAGCTACAGTTTGGCCGGAATGGATACAGAAATTTAGTCCGTCCAGAATCTACTAAAGAAAATTTGTGGACTTAAAATTATTTGACAACTACTCCAAATACCCTAGCTTGAGGCCTTGATGGGTAACTAAAATGTACGTTCTTGAATTCAATTTTGGTAATTTCATCGAGCTTAAGACCTTTTCCGTAAGATTGGTTGATTGTAGATTTGGTTGATATGATGTGAAAAATTTTGGAAGCTGCCACACGAGCTATGTTAATGCTTTCGGCAAATGGAGCGATGTTGCCCATGAACATGGTAGCTGTCGCTACACTATTAAAAATCTAAATGGAATTTTTAATTAAGTAGAGGTGTTTCTTATTTTGGAAATGCTTACGGTAAAAACGCTGCTAGTTGTGTAATAATTAGTATCTTGGGACGAATTTTCTCGCCCTTGTATGATTAATGTGATACCAAACCAAAATCCTACTGCGTAAGTGAAGAGAACGAAAAATATCATAAAGGCGTAATTTAGAGAGTTGTAAAAGGAAAGTTTTATGTTGTTTTTCAATGCTTGTAATAATAATTTGTTGTAACGGTCATTTTCTAATTTTTGTCCATCGTAAGCAACAACCGTTTTTATGCTGCTTAAAGCTTCTTCTGCAACGTTGCTTGCTTTTCCACAAATATCCAGTTCGTTTTTTGTATATTTTGCTATTACCTGAAATTTATTATACAGGCACGACTATATTGACAACTTCTAGCAAAAAAATTGAATAATAAAACGTTATTTTCTTATTTAAGTGCGTCTAAATAGCGAACAAATCGAGCATTTTAGCCCTAACATTTGGCGCCCAACGTGAGGCTTTCTTAAGCTCAACCATCACCCGCATCGACCCCTTTACTTCTTCAAATGAGGAAGGGGACTCAGCGGTCTATTTCGTAAGAGAGGGGTCTGGAGGTCTGGCGAAAGACTTTCCTGCGTTCACCGAGACTCTGTGGTCTATCTCGTAAGAGAGGAGTCTCAAGGTCAGGTAAACGACTTCTCTGCGTCCACCGGGACTCTGTGGCCTATCTCTTAAGAGAGGGGCTAGAGGTCTAGACCACATGGTTATGTTCCAGTTATGGGTTATGATGCAGGCCATAACCCAGCTTTAACAGAATAAAACTTTAAAACACTGGGCAGGACTTATCTTACATTCGGAAGTAACTGAGATGCAACCTTCGAACCTTTGAAGCTGGAGACGACAATGGTCTAAGTGAAAAGATTCCAGTTTAAAAAACTATTAGTCTACTATTTAGAATCTTTAGGCATATGAAAAATGTTATTTTATTACCCAATTTATTATTATTAGTCGAAGCTTCGCCCCATTTTACACTGTGAGGTGTTGGAATGGTTTGAAACTTCTCCTTCAACTCTTATTCTCGTATTTTCTTACTTTTGCGAATAGTGACATTGTAAAAATTGATACGAGGTAAGTTGAACAACAAATTAAAGTTAGTTTCCATCCAAAAACGAACGCTTGTATTGTTGATGATAAACTTACAGCTACGTGGTAAATAAAAATTGACATTTTTTCCCCTATACCTTCTTGTACTTTTTGAAGATCGCTAAAAAAAGGAGCGATTTAAAAAAAAATGTAATATAATTTGTTGATAAACGTACTCTGCCATGTTGTTAGCAAAATCTCCTGTTTTATTCTGATCGTACCATGATACGTCTTGGTTCAAAATGCTACGAAAATATAATTGTCTAATTTTAAACACCTGCAAAAATATATTATTCAGATGTAAATGTAGCACTAGGATGTTTAATCCAAGCCTTTGAATACGTCAACATTTAGCTAGAAAATGAGCGTTTACTCTGTAACCAAATTGTCCCTTAAAAGGCGGCGAGTTCGTTTAGAAATAACTATGGGAGCAAAATAACCAAATGAGAATTAAAAAGTAATATCTCCCTTAATACAAAGGCTATCCTTTTGAAATTTGGCACGTATACTAAGCATATATTAGTCTATTACCCTGTATTCTCAAATGTGGCACTTTCACCCCCTACGTCTAGTACAACAATCGAAAGTTAAAAAGAACAGCGCCCTTAAATTCAATTGATCCTTTCGTACTTAGCTTTCGTAATACCGAGTTACAAAAATACATCCCATACCACCAAGGCTCTAAAAATATTTAATTGTTCTTCTCTGGGGTGAAAATTGATAAATTTGAAAGTACAGGGTTATAGAGCGATATATTTTTGGTATACAAGCCAAAATTCAAATCGCTAGTATTATTATTAAGAAAAATATTAATTTTTAAAATTTTGATTTAGTTATTGCTGCTAGTTATTGCTTTACGAACATGAATGAAATCCAATTAAGCAGATGTTAAAGTCCACTCTGTATATTTTGCTTACCTGTTTAAGAGCTGTATAATTAAATAAAACTGTAGCTAAATATGTACCAATGAATAAAACAATAGCAGTAACTGTTAATAATATTGAAAAATAATTAATTTGATCCATAATTTGGCTTTTTTCTTGCAAACTTATTGTTTCATTTGAAACAATTGATATTTCATGAACATAATCTACAATTCCGCCAACTGCTACGCCCGTGATGTAAGCAAAAATTGTTGTTGCGATTCCACAAACACAACATAATAGTGAACCAAATAATAATAAAAGTTTTTCCCAACAAGAAGAAAATTTGTACTAAAATATAGTTATTTTTAATTTTTTATATTAAATAATTTTCCGATGGAAATTTATACTAATTCAAGAAACGAGATGTCTGTGAAATTATTTTCTTCCTCTACTGGTTCTTCTTTATTCCTAAATAAAAAATTAATTGTTACTGGAAGAACTACAGAAGTTGTGTAAAATTTAATTCGCTACAACTTCTATTCGATAGTTATCTAACTGAAATTAAGTCCTCTGGAACGATTTTGAAAAAACCCTGTGAAAATGTTGCCAGTTAGATTAGTATTTGAATTTTGAGTTTCCCGCTAGATAAAAGACAAACGGACAGAGATATAAAAAACTTTTTAAAATAGAAGTTGTGTAGAATTTAATTCTGTACAACTTTAATTAAAGTCGTTAAGCTGAAATTAAGCCGTTTGGAGCGATTTTGATAAAACCCTGTGAAGATGTTGCACCGTTAGATTAGTATTTGAATTTTGAGTTTCCCGCTCGATAAAAGACAAACGGGCAGATGTAAAAAAAACTTTTTCAAATAGAAGTTGCGTAGAATTTAATTCTCTTCAACTTTTATTAAAGTCGTTAAGCTGAAATTAAGCCGTTTGGAGCGATTTTGATAAAACCCTGTGAAAATGTTGCACAGTTAGATTAGTATTTGAATTTTGAGTTTCCCGCTCGATAAAAGACAAACGGGCAGAGGTATAAAAACTTTTTCAAATAGAAGTTGTGTAGAATTTAATTCTGTACAACTTTAATTAAAGTCGTTAAGCTGAAATTAAGCCGTTTGGAGCGATTTTGATAAAACCCTGTGAAGATGTTGCACCGTTAGATTAGTATTTGAATTTTGAGTTTCCCGCTCGATAAAAGACAAACGGGCAGATGTAAAAAAAACTTTTTCAAATAGAAGTTGCGTAGAATTTAATTCTCTTCAACTTTTATTAAAGTCGTTAAGCTGAAATTAAGCCGTTTGGAGCGATTTTGATAAAACCCTGTGAAAATGTTGCACAGTTAGATTAGTATTTGAATTTTGAGTTTCCCGCTTGATAAAAGACAAACGGGCAGAGGTATAAAAACTTTTTCAAATAGAAGTTGTGTAGAATTTAATTCTGTACAACTTTAATTAAAGTCGTTAAGCTGAAATTAAGCCGTTTGGAGCGATTTTGATAAAACCCTGTGAAGATGTTGCACCGTTAGATTAGTATTTGAATTTTGAGTTTCCCGCTCGATAAAAGACAAACGGGCAGATGTAAAAAAAACTTTTTCAAATAGAAGTTGCGTAGAATTTAATTCTCTTCAACTTTTATTAAAGTCGTTAAGCTGAAATTAAGCCGTTTGGAGCGATTTTTATAAAACCCTGTGAAGATGTTGCACAGTTAGATTAGTATTTGAATTTTGAGTTTCCTGTTCGATAAAAGACAAACGGGCAGAGGTATAAAAACTTTTTCAAATAGAAGTTGTGTAGAATTTAATTCTGTACAACTTTAATTAAAGTCGTTAAGCTGAAATTAAGCCGTTTGGAGCGATTTTGATAAAACCCTGTGAAGATGTTGCACCTTTAGATTAGTATTTGAATTTTGAGTTTCCCGCTCGATAAAAGACAAACGGGCAGAGGTATAAAAAACTTTTTCAAATAAAAGTTGCGTAGAATTTAATTCTCTACAACTTTTATTAAAGTCGTTAAGCTGAAATTAAGCCGTTTGGAGCGATTTTTATAAAACCCTGTGAAGATGTTGCACAGTTAGATTAGTATTTGAATTTTGAGTTTCCTGTTCGATAAAAGACAAACGGGCAGAGGTATAAAAAACTTTTTCAAATTGAAGAGGCGTAGAATTTAATTCTGTACAACTTTAATTAAAGTCGTTAAGCTGAAATTAAGCCGTTTGGTGCGATTTTGATAAAACTCTGTGAAGATATACGAGACTAACTCCCTACGTTGGTTGCAAGGAAGACACAAATTAATGTAAAAAGCCCTAAATATTGGTAGCATTTTTTATTTGTTTACAATTACAATTAATTTTTTTAATTTATGACGTCACAATAATGAGGTGAGATAATAAACGTAACAATAATATCTATCACGTACCTAAGGCTTATTTGAGAGTATCCATAAGGTCTCGATTCCATTTTCTTACAAAACTGCAGCAATAGTTGGCACTAACTATAATCGCGCTATATGTATATCAACTTTTAGTAAAAATGTTTTATGAACATTAATTCTTGAACTATATTTCTATTTAAAAAAAAATATCGTTTTTATCTCCTGTTTAATCTTAAGTGTTCGTTAGATAGAGAATTAAATCTAAAACGAAACTTGCACTAGCTTTTGGAGTACGAATGCTGAATAAAAAGGGGTCATCTGTCATAGAAGTAAATGTTACCCACGTAAAACAGATATTATATGTTAGGATATGATAGTTTTTTATTTTTAGAATTGCCAATCATGATATTGATGGGCTACATAAGGAAATTTTTGGAAAATGAGTTTTAAACTTTACTAAAAATTAAAGCTTTGGTATGCAAAAATCCTCACTGAATGGAAGAACTACACAGCACACACGAAACCTCAGAAGGTAAACGTCTGGTTCCGATAAGAGGGCGTGCCCCAAATTACAGAGCTTAGGTCACCAGGGGCTATTTGAAGAAAGTCTTCTTTCAAATTTAGTAGTGAGAAGGGGTGAAATGGAATCCTCCGACTTGAATCACCTTCACTTCTTCTTTTTTATGCCTAAAATAGAGTCGAGTATCTGAACACACTTTAGCTTTTATAACCATGATTTTCGTAACTTTGTGCAGTTGCAGTGCCCAACTCTAAATTTTCTTGATTTTCAATTTTAAACCCAACCGAGTTCCACCATTGTTCTTCTCCACTACCAAATAATACAAAAACAACATCGGTTACAATAAATACAACAAATGTTATCCAAAAGACCATTCTCCATTCAGACAAAGTTTGCTGGAACAAATTAATTACAGTCAAAAAAGATTTGGTGCATCCTTAATATTAACATTTTCTGTAAGCACACCTGCAAGGTATGGAGTTATAATTCCAACTAATGCCCCAAATCCATTTACGAGAGCTGTCAAAGTTCCTGCATAATTTGGCGATAAATCGAGGAAATTCACTTTAGTTCCACTACAAGTAGTACCCATGAAACCCATGCCCAAAGTAAAAAAGATCACTGTGAGCAGTTTATTACATCCGGCATACGATGCGGCCATTAAAAATACTCCTGCACCAACCGAAGCTACAAATATAAAAATAATTCTTTGTCGATACGTTAAAACTACTTACAAACGGTCACAAAAAATTTTCTAGCAAAAGATATCTTCATCAAGTTTCTTTCTATAAGTCGATCACAAATCCAACCGGAAACCATTGCAAACATCCACATTACAATGTATGGTAAAGACGACCAAATTCCACTCTGTTCGACGTTAAATTTTAGTATACTATTCATGTATTTGGGTAAATCGTTGAGCATGGTATATATCCCCCAATCTAACCCGAGGCTCGCTACAAGAAGTGCCCATAATGGAACCGACGTTAATATCGCTTTCCAAGGTATGGGTTTTCTTTCAGTAGAAACGCTGCCTTAAAAAACAAAAATTAAAAGAGGCTTTCAGTTAAAAAATTATTACATACTCAATTCATTTTCTAAATACGTTTTTTCTTCCTCACTAATGTATGGGTGTGAGTTTGGTTCTGAATAACAGAGAAAACTCCAAAAAATAAACCAAATTATTCCACAGACACCAAAAACGTAAAAAACGTATTCCCAAGATTTTGTTTGGCCAATTATCAATCCTCCAACTGAATTACCAATTACGTTACCTAAAAAGACATTTCCATTAATACGGACTAAACAAAAATGCAAATTTTTCACCTATTGGAAGTCCAACATGAACTAACGTCCCTATGGTAGACCTTTCAGATACAGGAACCCATTTGGCTAACAAAACGTTTAAAGCGGGCAACGTTGTGCCCTAAAAAGATTTTTTTATCAACATCAAGTTTGTTTATTTTTGAACAGTACACCTCTCCCAATCCTACGAAAATTCGAAACACCATCAACCACGGCCAGTCTCCCGCTTTCACCACCAACGGTGTTATGAGTGTAAATAAAGCTGTCGACAAAAGTCCCGAACCAAGTATCCATTTTCCACCAAATTTTTCAGCATAATATCCGCCTGGAAAATGCGATATGAAGTAACCCCAATAAAACGACCCCAAGACGAGTCCTTGAATTTTTTCGTTCCAATCGTAAAGATTGTTTTCATCCTAAAGCTTTTGTATTAAGAAAAGTTAATTAGTTTTGGTCAACTTACCACAATTTTGAAGTGTGAGTTTGTTGGTAAATCCGGATCTGGACAAACGTCTTCAGTTATAGCGATGGTTGCATTTATAGGCTTGGTCATTTCAATTATTGCCACTGATAGTACGGCTCTCATTAAATAAGCGTTTACCACACCCAAAAATCCCATTATGCCCAAAACGTATCGTTTCGGTATTAAAGAGCCTAAAATAAAAATTAGAATTACCAAAGAGTATATTTAAATAGTTTTTTATTAGGTGCCTCGTGCCTCCCAGTTATTGGTAGTAACGTAATATGTATATTAAATCAAATGGAGCAAATGAGCCAGCCCGGCGCTGATATATTATATATTTATGTTATTGCTATCTTACACACATACGTGACCTTTAGAATTCCTTTACAACAAAATATTATTATTCCACGAATACCTCAAGAATTACCTAACTAATATCGAATTTAACTTTTACTTTTTCGTAATTTATATTTCACTCAATTTAAATCAATATTAATTCCCATCAACCTCGAGATCATTTCGAGAATCTAGATACCTATCGTTATTTAAAAACAAAAAGTAGCTTTTTTTGCATTTAAGTAGTAATTTAAAGTACAAAAGAGGATATGGTTGGACAATGGGTTAAAAAGGTAAACAAATATCATTTATAAAAAGTAATTCAGGCACGTTTCACCCAAGTCAAACTTCATCAATTTCAAAGAGTCATAACTCGATTTTTTTACATTATACACCCTGTATATTTTTTAGTTTCTACTCTAGTTTTTTCTTTTCTATCGAACGGTATATCATTTTTTCAATTACACCCAACAACAGCCTACTGACTTAACTCTTTGTGTTAAAAGAAATACAAAGATTCTCATCAAACTTCATCAATTTGAAAGAGTCATAACTCGATTTTTTTACATTATACACCCTGTATATTTTTTTAGTTCCTACTCTAGTTTTTTCTTCTCTATCGAACCTTGTATCATTTTCTCAATTTCACCCAACAATAGCCTACTGACTTAAGTTTCTGTGTTAAAAGGAGTACAAAAATTATAATCAAACTTCATCAATTTCAAAGAGTCATAACTCGATTTTGTTACATGAAAGACCCTGTATATTTTTTCAGTTTCTACTCTAGTTTTTTCTTCTCTATCGAACCTTGTATCATTTTCTCAATTTCACCCAACAATAGCCTACTGACTTAAGTTTCTGTGTTAAAAGGAGTACAAAAATTATAATCAAACTTCATCAATTTCAAAGAGTCATAACTCGATTTTGTTACATGAAAGACCCTGTATATTTTTTCAGTTTCTACTCTAGTTTTTGCTTCTCTATCGAACCTTGTATCTTTTCTCAATTTCACCCAACAATAGCCTACTGACTTAAGTTTCTGTGTTAAAAGGAGTACAAAAATTATAATCAAACTTCATCAATTTCAAAGAGTCATAACTCGATTTTGTTACATGAAAGACCCTGTATATTTTTTCAGTTTCTACTCTAGTTTTTTCTTCTCTATCGAACCTTGTATCATTTTCTCAATTTCACCCAACAATAGCCTACTGACTTAAGTTTCTGTGTTAAAAGGAGTACAAAAATTATAATCAAACTTCATCAATTTCAAAGAGTCATAACTCGATTTTGTTACATGAAAGACCCTGTATATTTTTTCAGTTTCTACTCTAGTTTTTGCTTCTCTATCGAACCTTGTATCATTTTCTCAATTTCACCCAACAATAGCCTACTGACTTAAGTTTCTGTGTTAAAAGGAGTACAAAAATTATAATCAAACTTCATCAATTTCAAAGAGTCATAACTCGATTTTGTTACATGAAAGACCCTGTATATTTTTTCAGTTTCTACTCTAGTTTTTTCTTCTCTATCGAACCTTGTATCATTTTCTCAATTTCACCCAACAATAGCCTACTGACTTAAGTTTCTGTGTTAAAAGGAGTACAAAAATTATAATCAAACTTCATCAATTTCAAAGAGTCATAACTCGATTTTTTTACTTGAAAGACCCTGTATATTTTTTCAGTTTCTACTCTAGTTTTTTCTTCTCTATCGAACCTTGTATCATTTTCTCAATTTCACCCAACAATAGCCTACTGACTTAAGTTTCTGTGTTAAAAGGAGTACAAAAATTATAATCAAACTTCATCAATTTCAAAGAGTCATAACTCGATTTTGTTACATGAAAGACCCTGTATATTTTTTCAGTTTCTACTCTAGTTTTTTCTTCTCTATCGAACCTTGTATCATTTTCTCAATTTCACCCAACAATAGCCTACTGACTTAAGTTTCTGTGTTAAAAGGAGTACAAAAATTATAATCAAACTTCATCAATTTCAAAGAGTCATAACTCGATTTTGTTACATGAAAGACCCTGTATATTTTTTCAGTTTCTACTCTAGTTTTTGCTTCTCTATCGAACCTTGTATCATTTTCTCAATTTCACCCAACAATAGCCTACTGACTTAAGTTTCTGTGTTAAAAGGAGTACAAAAATTATAATCAAACTTCATCAATTTCAAAGAGTCATAACTCGATTTTGTTACATGAAAGACCCTGTATATTTTTTCAGTTTCTACTCTAGTTTTTTCTTCTCTATCGAACCTTGTATCATTTTCTCAATTTCACCCAACAATAGCCTACTGACTTAAGTTTCTGTGTTAAAAGGAGTACAAAAATTATAATCAAACTTCATCAATTTCAAAGAGTCATAACTCGATTTTGTTACATGAAAGACCCTGTATATTTTTTCAGTTTCTACTCTAGTTTTTTCTTCTCTATCGAACCTTGTATCATTTTCTCAATTTCACCCAACAATAGCCTACTGACTTAAGTTTCTGTGTTAAAAGGAGTACAAAAATTATAATCAAACTTCATCAATTTCAAAGAGTCATAACTCGATTTTGTTACATGAAAGACCCTGTATATTTTTTCAGTTTCTACTCTAGTTTTTTCTTCTCTATCGAACATTGTATCATTTTCTCAATTTCACCCAACAATAGCCTACTGACTTAAGTTTCTGTGTTAAAAGAAGTACAAAAACTATAATCAAACTTCATCAATTTCAAAGAGTCATAACTCGATTTTTTTACATTAAACACCCTGTATATTTTTTTAGTTTCTACTCTAGTTTTTTCTTTTCTATCGAACGGTATATCATTTTTTCAATTACACCCAACAACAGCCTACTGACTTAACTCTTTGTGTTAAAAGAAATACAAATATTCTAATCAAACTTCATCAATTTGAAAGAGTCATAACTCGATTTTTTTACATTATACACCCTGTATATTTTTTTAGTTTCTACTCTAGTTTTTTCTTCTCTATCGAACCTTGTATCATTTTCTCAATTTCACCCAACAATAGCCTACTGACTTAAGTTTCTGTGTTAAAAGAAGTACAAAAACTATAATCAAACTTCATCAATTTCAAAGAGTCATAACTCGATTTTTTTACATTAAACACCCTGTATATTTTTTTAGTTTCTACTCTAGTTTTTTCTTTTCTATCGAACGGTATATCATTTTTTCAATTACACCCAACAACAGCCTACTGACTTAACTCTTTGTGTTAAAAGAAATACAAATATTCTAATCAAACTTCATCAATTTGAAAGAGTCATAACTCGATTTTTTTACATTATACACCCTGTATATTTTTTCAGTTTCTACTCTAGTTTTTTCTTCTCTATCGAACCTTGTATCATTTTCTCAATTTCACCCAACAATAGCCTACTGACTTAAGTTTCTGTGTTAAAAGGAGTACAAAAATTATAATCAAACTTCATCAATTTCAAAGAGTCATAACTCGATTTTGTTACATGAAAGACCCTGTATATTTTTTCAGTTTCTACTCTAGTTTTTTCTTCTCTATCGAACATTGTATCATTTTCTCAATTTCACCCAACAATAGCCTACTGACTTAAGTTTCTGTGTTAAAAGAAGTACAAAAACTATAATCAAACTTCATCAATTTCAAAGAGTCATAACTCGATTTTTTTACATTAAACACCCTGTATATTTTTTTAGTTTCTACTCTAGTTTTTTCTTTTCTATCGAACGGTATATCATTTTTTCAATTACACCCAACAACAGCCTACTGACTTAACTCTTTGTGTTAAAAGAAATACAAATATTCTAATCAAACTTCATCAATTTGAAAGAGTCATAACTCGATTTTTTTACATTATACACCCTGTATATTTTTTTAGTTTCTACTCTAGTTTTTTCTTCTCTATCGAACCTTGTATCATTTTCTCAATTTCACCCAACAATAGCCTACTGACTTAAGTTTCTGTGTTAAAAGAAGTACAAAAACTATAATCAAACTTCATCAATTTCAAAGAGTCATAACTCGATTTTTTTACATTAAACACCCTGTATATTTTTTTAGTTTCTACTCTAGTTTTTTCTTTTCTATCGAACGGTATATCATTTTTTCAATTACACCCAACAACAGCCTACTGACTTAACTCTTTGTGTTAAAAGAAATACAAATATTCTAATCAAACTTCATCAATTTGAAAGAGTCATAACTCGATTTTTTTACATTATACACCCTGTATATTTTTTTAGTTTCTACTCTAGTTTTTTCTTCTCTATCGAACGGTATATCATTTTTTCAATTTCACCCAACCACAGCCTACTGAATTAATTATTCTTGTTAAAAGAAATCCAAAAATTATAATTAAGCTTCACCAATTTAACAGTCATAACTCAATTTTGTTAAATAGAATACCCTGTATATCTATTCAGTTTCTATTGTAGTTTTTTCTTCTCTATCGAACGGTATATAGTTTTTTCAATTTTACCCAGAAACTACTTACTAAATTAGTTTTTCATAGGTGTCTCTTCGCGAGAGAGTCTCCCAGGTTAAAAGTGGCCATAATAATGACAATAATTAATTGTGTATTTAGGTAATTATGGAATTCGAAATTACAAATATTTATAATGGAAATTTTATCAGGTTAATGAGCCTTTCCGACAAATATAAGGAACCAATGAGTACTTAAGTTGATTATAGGTTTAAACGAAGATTTAAATATGTTTCTTAATTTAAATGGAGCGCCCTGTATATTTTTAAATATTTTGAAAGGTCGTAAAATTAGCTTTCTGAAGATATTAAATTAAATTTAGGCAGAAAAAGGTTCTTCGTATGGCCACATCCGTTGTTTTAAAAAAAAACACCAAAATAAATTTCCTTTAAATATTCCCTTTATATGGGCTCTCATTTTCGAATTTATGTAAAATAAACTTTCATACTTACATTTTTTTGCAAAAGAATTCCATAATGACAACATAGTAATTATTTATATAATCGCAACTTAATTACAGCACACTAATACTGTCGATTTCACATAAATAAACATTTTGTATTACGAACTGCAATAAGGTACTACGACAAGAAGTTACGTATTAAGCACCAGTTTATTACAAGGATAAATTTTTTTGAGTTGTATCACACATATGGGAGGGTATAATATTTTCCATCATAAGAAAAAGTAAAGTTGGCTACGATAAAGCGGACCCGGAACTGTTTTGGAAGAAAACTGTCTGTAACTCTGTGGAGCAAAACCTACTGAACCGATTTTGATGAAATTTGATTTTAACCACTTTAAAATTATTTCATTGGCAAACTAAGCTTCTAAAAGAAATATATACAGGGTGTCCAAAAATAAGGTGGTTATTTTGGGCGCATATTTGCAAATTTCGGCCAAATTCAATTTTACTTGGCTATCAGAAAGTACATCTGAGCCCCAATAGAAAAAAAAAATTCAAATTTTTTTTATTTAAAATGGCGGTCAATAGAACGATTGTCCCATTTCGTGGTTTTTCTCTTATAACTTGGCCGGTAATTATTATTATAAAAATTTCAAAACGGCATTGTACAGCCAAAATATAGGGCCATCGTCCTAAATAAGTCGATTTTAAAAATTGTTTCAAAATTGCCTACCTTAAGGGGCCACAGTAGGTCTAAAGTTTGAAATGGATTTTCTCAAAAACTGGTCCGGCCGGTTTATACAGATTTGGATATGTTATAGACAACGTGATTCTCTATCTAATTCTAAATTTTTAAAGACTTGTATGATGGGGATTCGGAGTTATGATTTTTTGAATGTCGAAATTTCAATAACCTCTAATTGCTTTTGTAATAAAAATGAGAACTTGAAATTGGATATTTATAACAATCTCATAAATATCTATTATTTGACAATATTTTCGGTTAACAAAACACTTCCGTTTAAACCGGAAATTACAAAAATATCAAAATTTTTAGGAACACCCTGTATATTTTTAAATATTTTGAAAGCTCATAAAATTAGCTAATACACAATACCAAACACTTTATATTTTGACTTCCGGTTTAACCGGAAATGGAAGCAAAATTCTTAATTAAAATAGAACACCCTGTATATTTTTCAATATTTTTAAGGCTCGTAAAATTAGTTTTCTGAAGATATAAAATAATGTTTGTTTTGAACTTCAATTTATGCGAAATTTAAAAAAGAAATGAGCATCAAAAATATACATCGCTATTTATTAGTTCTCCTATTATTATAATAGATGTACATTTAATTAAGGACAATATTTTAACAGTCAATAGGAAGAATGCATGTGCCAACATTATCTATTCTAACAAATCCTGGCAATCAATTACATCCTGGAGCACAAATATCGGTACATATTGGATTCTGATTGTTGCAAGTTGTATTGCACATAGCCTCGCAACGTGTAAATGTTTCATTTGGATTATTACATACAAAACAACCTAAAAAAGTACTTTTATTTTTAAGTATAAAGTAGAAATAATTGGGCGCATTCATACGATAGAACAGTTCCCAACAGCTAAGCATAGAGCGATCAGAAAACTTGCCATGCCACCTTCGATCACCCGCTGATCACTCAAAACTGTTGGTTCTATAGTCTAGATGCGCCTAATGTAAAATTATTATCTTACCTTTAATTGAATTGTTTAAAATGAAATTATAATACATAAAAATTAGAATCATTAACTTCAACATGATTGTTACAAAATTAAAACGTCAAGTAATTGTAATTATGTCCCTCTGTTTCAGTACTTGCGATATTTATAAGCCAATGATTAGTTTAATTTATGCGTATAAGTGCGTTGTTACATGGTCCGTTTTTGCGGGTCCCTCAATGCGGGTCCCGCTTTGCAGGATGGCAACAACGCAAGAGCTTAAATGGTAGGTGTTACACGTGTCCGTTTTGACGGGATGTGCGGCAGCATGCTGCCGCAGTGCAGGACTGAAGGATGCGGGAAGCAAGCGGGAAGCAAGCGGCGACACATTTAGTTGAATGCAGACTGCTACACGGCACGGTTGTGCGGCACCGTTTAAATTATTATTTTGTTTGATACGGATAAATTTATTGAAAGTGTCCATGGGGAGCCAGCCCTGTGGGACAAAGCAGCGCCCGAATACTCCAATAAAGATAGCCGGCAAAGAGCATGGGTAAATGTGGGGGAGTGTATGTATCCAGAGTGGGCAAGATTCACATGCAAAGAGAGAAATTGAAATTGCCAGCTTCAAGTGCACAAACAATTTTTAACTTTAAACGGGACATACTTACGATATGCCTTGCAGTCACAACATCCAAAATTCAAATGTCTGTACATGCTGCGCGAGTTTCCCGCAGTCCGTTTATGCAGGAACGTGCAAAATCGTGACGCCATCCGTTTTTGCGGCATCCCGTTTTGCAGGATGCTGCAGAAACGGACCGTGTAACAACGCACTAAGTATACAGGACCGAATAAATGGCCCCATAATTTGCTTTAAAAAATTAGCATAACGATAACGAGCTTATTTTATGCAGCTGGGCTAATTAAGCTGTAACCTTATAGGCCGAATAAAGCCAAGGTTTTACAGTGAAACAATTTTGAACATAATTACCTTTAATAAGTAACTAATTTATAATTAACAGGAATGTGAGCTTGTTTCTTTAAAAAACATTTGCAAGAAGATCCCTATCTTTAGCTTCGTTATCATTCGTTATAATGCCGCGAAACTGGGTCAGTTTGAGCGCTTAGACCGGCCCTGAGTATTATTATATTTCGCGTGGAGATTAAATTATCCATACATTACTATTCATAAAAGATATTGGTATTTACATTTACTGAAGGTGAAAGACCTTTTTTTGGAAGTTCACTAAAATAATTAAAACAATTTTGATATCTAAAATAATAGTAAACTTCTCTGACCTCTCACTCTCTTTATATCGGGATTTATTTGCTGAGGACCAATCATCACCATCCATTAGCGTTATGCAGTTCTGCCGCGCCAAGTCTTCAGCATCCTGGGCTACATTTATAAAAGTGGTATCATCCGCGTAAAGAACCACTTCTCCAGCCGATATGCACCTCTGTCCTCTGACTTCTCACTCTCTTTATATCGGGGTTTATTTGCTGAGAACCTATCATCAGCATCCATTAGCGTTTTGCAGTTCTTCCGCACCAAGTCTTCAGCATCCTGGGCTACATTTATAAAAGTGGTATCATCCGCGTAAAGAACCACTTCTCCAGCCGATATGCACCTCTGTTCTCTGACTTCTCACTCTCTTTATATCGGGGTTTATTTGCTGAGAACCTATCATCAGCATCCATTAGCGTTTTGCAGTTCTTCCGCACCAAGTCTTCAGCATCCTGGGCTACATTTATAAAAGTGGTATCATCCGCGTAAAGAACCACTTCTCCAGCCGATATGCACCTCTGTCCTCTGACTTCTCACTCTCTTTATATCGGGGTTTATTTGCTGAGAACCTATCATCAGCATCCATTAGCGTTTTGCAGTTCTTCCGCACCAAGTCTTCAGCATCCTGGGCTACATTTATAAAAGTGGTATCATCCGCGTAAAGAACCACTTCTCCAGCCGATATGCACCTCTGTCCTCTGACTTCTCACTCTCTTTATATCGGGGTTTATTTGCTGAGAACCTATCATCAGCATCCATTAGCGTTTTGCAGTTCTTCCGCACCAAGTCTTCAGCATCCTGGGCTACATTTATAAAAGTGGTATCATCCGCGTAAAGAACCACTTCTCCAGCCGATATGCACCTCTGTCCTCTGACTTCTCACTCTCTTTATATCGGGGTTTATTTGCTGAGAACCTATCATCAGCATCCATTAGCGTTTTGCAGTTCTTCCGCACCAAGTCTTCAGCATCCTGGGCTACATTTATAAAAGTGGTATCATCCGCGTAAAGAACCACTTCTCCAGCCGATATGCACCTCTGTCCTCTGACTTCTCACTCTCTTTATATCGGGGTTTATTTGCTGAGAACCTATCATCAGCATCCATTAGCGTTTTGCAGTTCTTCCGCACCAAGTCTTCAGCATCCTGGGCTACATTTATAAAAGTGGTATCATCCGCGTAAAGAACCACTTCTCCAGCCGATATGCACCTCTGTCCTCTGACCTCTCACTCTCTTTATATCGGGGTTTATTTGCTGAGAACCTATCATCAGCATCCATTAGCGTTTTGCAGTTCTTCCGCACCAAGTCTTCAGCATCCTGGGCTACATTTATAAAAGTGGTATCATCCGCGTAAAGAACCACTTCTCCAGCCGATATGCACCTCTGTCCTCTGACTTCTCACTCTCTTTATATCGGGGTTTATTTGCTGAGAACCTATCATCAGCATCCATTAGCGTTTTGCAGTTCTTCCGCACCAAGTCTTCAGCATCCTGGGCTACATTTATAAAAGTGGTATCATCCGCGTAAAGAACCACTTCTCCAGCCGATATGCACCTCTGTCCTCTGACTTCTCACTCTCTTTATATCGGGGTTTATTTGCTGAGAACCTATCATCAGCATCCATTAGCGTTTTGCAGTTCTTCCGCACCAAGTCTTCAGCATCCTGGGCTACATTTATAAAAGTGGTATCATCCGCGTAAAGAACCACTTCTCCAGCCGATATGCACCTCTGTTCTCTGACCTCTCACTCTCTTTATATCGGGGTTTATTTGCTGAGAACCTATCATCAGCATCCATTAGCGTTTTGCAGTTCTTCCGCACCAAGTCTTCAGCATCCTGGGCTACATTTATAAAAGTGGTATCATCCGCGTAAAGAACCACTTCTCCAGCCAATATGCACCTCTGTTCTCTGACCTCTCACTCTCTTTATATCGGGGTTTATTTGCTGAGAACCTATCATCAGCATCCATTAGCGTTTTGCAGTTCTTCCGCACCAAGTCTTCAGCATCCTGGGCTACATTTATAAAAGTGGTATCATCCGCGTAAAGAACCACTTCTCCAGCCGATATGCACCTCTGTTCTCTGACCTCTCACTCTCTTTATATCGGGGTTTATTTGCTGAGAACCTATCATCAGCATCCATTAGCGTTTTGCAGTTCTTCCGCACCAAGTCTTCAGCATCCTGGGCTACATTTATAAAAGTGGTATCATCCGCGTAAAGAACCACTTCTCCAGCCGATATGCACCTCTGTCCTCTGACTTCTCACTCTCTTTATATCGGGGTTTATTTGCTGAGAACCTATCATCAGCATCCATTAGCGTTTTGCAGTTCTTCCGCACCAAGTCTTCAGCATCCTGGGCTACATTTATAAAAGTGGTATCATCCGCGTAAAGAACCACTTCTCCAGCCGATATGCACCTCTGTCCTCTGACTTCTCACTCTCTTTATATCGGGGTTTATTTGCTGAGAACCTATCATCAGCATCCATTAGCGTTTTGCAGTTCTTCCGCACCAAGTCTTCAGCATCCTGGGCTACATTTATAAAAGTGGTATCATCCGCGTAAAGAACCACTTCTCCAGCCGATATGCACCTCTGTTCTCTGACCTCTCACTCTCTTTATATCGGGGTTTATTTGCTGAGAACCTATCATCAGCATCCATTAGCGTTTTGCAGTTCTTCCGCACCAAGTCTTCAGCATCCTGGGCTACATTTATAAAAGTGGTATCATCCGCGTAAAGAACCACTTCTCCAGCCGATATGCACCTCTGTCCTCTGACTTCTCACTCTCTTTATATCGGGGTTTATTTGCTGAGAACCTATCATCAGCATCCATTAGCGTTTTGCAGTTCTTCCGCGCCAAGTGTTCAGCATCCTGGGCTACATTTATAAAAGTGGTATCATCCGCGTAAAGAACCACTTCTCCAGCCGATATGCACCTCTGTTCTCTGACCTCTCACTCTCTTTATATCAGGGTTTATTTGCTGGGAACCTATCATCAGCATCCATTAGCGTATTGCAGTTCTTCCGCGCCAACTGTTCAGCATCCTGGGCTACATTTATAAAAGTGGTATCATCCGCGTAAAGAACCACTTCTCCAGCCGATATGCACCTCCGTTCTCTGACTTCTCACTCTCTTTATATCGGGGTTTATTTGCTGAGAACCTATCATCAGCATCCATTAGCGTTTTGCAGTTCTTCCGCACCAAGTCTTCAGCATCCTGGGCTACATTTATAAAAGTGGTATCATCCGCGTAAAGAACCACTTCTCCAGCCGATATGCACCTCCGTTCTCTGACTTCTCACTCTCTTTATATCGGGGTTTATTTGCTGAGAACCTATCATCAGCATCCATTAGCGTTTTGCAGTTCTTCCGCACCAAGTCTTCAGCATCCTGGGCTACATTTATAAAAGTGGTATCATCCGCGTAAAGAACCACTTCTCTAGCCGATATGCACCTCTGTTCTCTGACCTCTCACTCTCTTTATATCAGGGTTTATTTGCTGAGAACCTATCATCAGCATCCATTAGCGTTTTGCAGTTCTTCCGCACCAAGTCTTCAGCATCCTGGGCTACATTTATAAAAGTGGTATCATCCGCGTAAAGAACCACTTCTCCAGCCGATATGCACCTCCGTTCTCTGACTTCTCACTCTCTTTATATCGGGGTTTATTTGCTGAGAACCTATCATCAGCATCCATTAGCGTTTTGCAGTTCTTCCGCACCAAGTCTTCAGCATCCTGGGCTACATTTATAAAAGTGGTATCATCCGCGTAAAGAACCACTTCTCTAGCCGATATGCACCTCTGTTCTCTGACCTCTCACTCTCTTTATATCAGGGTTTATTTGCTGAGAACCTATCATCAGCATCCATTAGCGTTTTGAAGTTCTTCCGCGCCAACTGTTCAGCATCCTGGGCTACATTTATAAAAGTGGTATCATCCGCGTAAAGAACCACTTCTCCAGCCGATATGCACCTCTGTTCTCTGACCTCTCACTCTCTTTATATCAGGGTTTATTTGCTGAGAACCTATCATCAGCATCCATTAGCGTTTTGCAGTTCTTCCGCGCCAAGTGTTCAGCATCCTGGGCTACATTTATAAAAGTGGTATCATCCGCGTAAAGAACCACTTCTCCAGCCGATATGCACCTCTGTTCTCTGACCTCTCACTCTCTTTATATCAGGGTTTATTTGCTGGGAACCTATCATCAGCATCCATTAGCGTTTTGCAGTTCTTCCGCACCAAGTCTTCAGCATCCTGGGCTACATTTATAAAAGTGGTATCATCCGCGTAAAGAACCACTTCTCTAGCCGATATGCACCTCTGTTCTCTGACCTCTCACTCTCTTTATATCAGGGTTTATTTGCTGAGAACCTATCATCAGCATCCATTAGCGTTTTGCAGTTCTTCCGCGCCAAGTGTTCAGCATCCTGGGCTACATTTATAAAAGTGGTATCATCCGCGTAAAGAACCACTTCTCCAGCCGATATGCACCTCTGTTCTCTGACCTCTCACACTCTTTATATCAGGGTTTATTTGCTGGGAACCTATCATCAGCATCCATTAGCGTATTGCAGTTCTTCCGCGCCAACTGTTCAGCATCCTGGGCTACATTTATAAAAGTGGTATCATCCGCGTAAAGAACCACTTCTCCAGCCTATATGCACCTCTGTTCTCTGACCTCTCACTCTCTTTATATCAGGGTTTATTTGCTGAGAACCTATCATCAGCATCCATTAGCGTTTTGCAGTTCTTCCGCGCCAAGTCTTCAACATCTTGGGCTACATTTATAAAAGTGGTATCATCCGCGTAAAGAACCACTTCTCTAGCCGATATGCACCTCTGTTCTCTGACCTCTCACTCTCTTTATATCAGGGTTTATTTGCTGAGAACCTATCATCAGCATCCATTAGCGTTTTGCAGTTCTTCCGCGCCAACTGTTCAGCATCCTGGCCTACATTTATAAAAGTGGTATCATCCGCGTAAAGAACCACTTCTCCAGCCGATATGCACCTCCGTTCTCTGACTTCTCACTCTCTTTATATCGGGGTTTATTTGCTGAGAACCTATCATCAGCATCCATTAGCGTTTTGCAGTTCTTCCGCACCAAGTCTTCAGCATCCTGGGCTACATTTATAAAAGTGGTATCATCCGCGTAAAGAACCACTTCTCTAGCCGATATGCACCTCTGTTCTCTGACCTCTCACTCTCTTTATATCAGGGTTTATTTGCTGAGAACCTATCATCAGCATCCATTAGCGTTTTGCAGTTCTTCCGCACCAAGTCTTCAGCATCCTGGGCTACATTTATAAAAGTGGTATCATCCGCGTAAAGAACCACTTCTCTAGCCGATATGCACCTCTGTTCTCTGACCTCTCACTCTCTTTATATCAGGGTTTATTTGCTGAGAACCTATCATCAGCATCCATTAGCGTTTTGCAGTTCTTCCGCGCCAAGTCTTCAACATCTTGGGCTACATTTATAAAAGTGGTATCATCTGCGTAAAGAACCACTTCTCCAGCCGATATGCACCACTCCATATCATTAACAAAAATGGAAAACAACAAAGGCCCTAATACCAATCCTTGAGGTACCCCAGTGGTAAGTACTCTCATCTCGGAATGCATGTTGTTCATATAAATCACTTGACGTAGATGTTTCAGATAAGTCTCAAACACGCCAAGTGCCGGGCTCTCACTCCATAAAACTGAAGTTTTTGCAGAAGTATGTTGAGCTGCACTGTGTCAACAGAGTTGGGCAGTACCTATCAATGATATATGTAACTTTGATACGAGGGGTGATTTTTAAGTTCGCGGAATGGGGTAGAAAGAAACGTAAATATTTTTTTTTATAATTTTATTGTACAATAAAATCTTCTCGAATATGAATGCATTTATTACTGCCTTGAATTAATTTTTGTAAACCTTCAAAAAATTTATTTTAATTTTGCTTGTAAAATGCTTGTAAAATGCGATTTATCGATGTCGAAATGCCTTCTATGAAGTTTTTATTTCAAATTTGCAAATGGGTAATAATAATTTAGTGCCAAATCTGTACTTTAGGGTGGATGAACAATTTCTTCGAAACTGCATGATGTCACGGCACTCATCGCAATTGTTAACCTTGTGAACAGGTGCACTGTTTTTCAGTAACTTCTAAATTTGGTCAATTTTTCTCCCCTTTTTGATTTAATTTTTTCTATTAATCGATGTAAACTATCAGCGTAGTATGCGCCTGTTATGGTGGTACCTTTATTTTTGCAATCAATTAAAAGAATTCCCTCAGAATCCCAAAAGATTGCTGTCATCACTTTTCCAGCAGAAGACAAAACTTTCTTCAAGTTCAATTTTTTTGTATGATGAACCACCCTTAAAATGTCACTCCATAGACCCCTGCTTCGATTAAAATCATAAAAGTGAACCCAAGATTCATCTCCTGTGACTATTTGGTGGATAATAGGTCAAAAATCGACAAAATTCAAAAATCCAAAATTCAAAATTATCATTTTGTTGATTGCGACTAAACTACTTGATAAAATTGCATACCATTTTTAGTGCATGCTTGAAAATAAAAAAGGGCAAAAAAGAAATAAAAATGGCCGCCTGCTTCTGTCTCATTCCGCGAACTTAAAAATCTCCCCTCGTACGTATCTATGATACTTTTGTATCTTGTATCTATGATACTCGAAGTGAAAGTATCTTGTATTGTAGCAAGACCCCTTACCCTGAGTCTTATAAAGCTCTGGATTAGCTTAATTCGACAACTAACCTTAAAATGGAACTTTATATTTGTTCTTGCGACTGTTACCGCCTTTACTATAACACTTTACTGTCGAATTACAATTAATTTAACCTGCTCACAGCTGTTTTTGACAAAACAGTATTGATTACTATTAAATAAACAGTTCCATTTTGAGGTTAGTTGTCGAACTAAGCTAATCCAAGCTTTATAGGACTCAGGGTTAATCTTTTAAATTTCCCACTTGTTGATTAAAACACTCCTTATACTATTACTGTTTTTCTTCCTCACTCACCCCTGAGTACTACTGACTCACTTCTTTCAAAGATAATTTCAAAGATACTGAAATTGAATTATCATGTATCATATATCTTATAAAATGTACATTTTATAAGTATCTTGCCCAACTCTGTATGTCAAAGGTCACAACAGGTTGTTGTTGAGTTATTCAAGGATGTTTTTTTTGTGCGTAATATTAAAGCGTCGATTTAATATTTTCGAAGCAGTGATATAGAAAGTGTAGTCAACGAATCAAAATTTATCCTGATTTTCGGACTTTTTTTGTAACAGCGAGTTTTTTTCCTTAATCGGTCGAAACCATTCCTGTGAGTTTGTGTATAAAATGTCTCTACTCAATTTTGACCGGAAGGCCCTTATTCTTCGACTTTAGTGTAAAAGTTTGACTTTTTCAAGTTTCCGTTTCACTATTTTTTTAATAACTTCGCTTGTATTGGTCGGATCGGAACATAAAAATTTTCCTTTTGTTTGTAATGAATCTCTCTTTAAAACTGCCTGGGTTAAAATTATTTATATTAATTTCCTAACCCAAAAAAAATTCAAAACTGTCGTCATTGGTCGGTTGTAGTTTTTTCTAGAGAACTTGAGTTTTAATTAATGGTATGGTATGAAACTTTAGGAAGTTGCAGCTGATATAGTAACAAATCCATATTACAAGTTGGGTCCAAAAATATTAAGAACAACGGCTAAAATTTGCATTTTGGTTGAAATTTTCTAATTCATATTTGTTGTGAGCAATTGGTGGTATCCCAATAATTCTTCTCTTGAAATGTAGGAAATTTAATGCTCTTTCAGATGAAAACAAAAACAATCACATCAGACCATTTTTTCTTCCGATTTCTTTGAAGATAAAAATATTTAAAACGTATTTTTAAAAATTAATCATGAAGAACTCCTATAAACTATTTTTGAACATTAAAACTGGTTTTAAAGTCAACCATTTCGACCACTAAAATTGGTTTTGTGGGTAAACAGTTTAAAAATTTTATTTTTCTTTTCAACGAAATCGGAAGAAAACGTGGTCTAATGTGATTGTCTTTGGTTTCATCTAAAAGAGCATTAAATTTCAAACATTTCAAGGGAAGAATTATTACGATACCACCAATTGCTCACAATAAATATGAATTAGAAAATTTGAACCAAAATGCAAATTTTAGTCTTTGCTCTCAATATTTTTGAACCCAATTTGCAATGTGGATTTGTTACTATATCAGCTACAACTTCCTAAAGTTTCATACCGTAATATTAATTATTACTCGAGTTCTCTATAAAAAACTACGACTCACTAATGACGGTAGTTTTGAATTTTTTTTGGTTTAGGAAATTAATATAGATTATTTTAACCCAGACAGTTTTAAAGAGAGATTCATTACAAACAAAAGGAAAATTTTTTGGTCTCGATCCGACCAATACAAGCGAAGTTATTAAAAAAATAGTGAAACTTGAAAAAGTCAAAATTTTACACTAAAGTCGAAAAATAAGGGCCTTCCGGTCAAAATTGGGTTGAGACATTATATACACAAACTCACAGGAATGGTTTCGACCGATTAAGAAAAAAAACTCGCTGTTACAAAAAAAGTCCGAAAATCAGGATAAATTTTGGTTCGTTGACTACACTAATACAAAAAAATTAATACTTATATTATTCTATTAACTTTTTTCTTTATATTAATTTACATTTGATTATAAAATAAACATAAAATAAAATCCAAGTACAGTGCTGGAGAAGATATTGGTGAGTAGCTTAGTTATTTAAGATTTATTTGAATTTGGCCGGGTTTTGCCACATCAAGAGAAAAGAGCTTTTGCTCAATTATTATCATACTTCGTAACCAACTTGATTTTTTTAATCTTTTCATAATCTGCAGACATGCGCACGAAAATAATATCAAAGGATTTATCCTGATTTTTGGATGTTTTTGTAACAGCAATTTTTTTTTCTTAATCGATCAAAACCATATTTGGTGTGTTGTGAGCAATTGGTGGTATCGCAATAATTCTTTTCTTGAAATTTAGGAAATTTAATGCTCTTTCAGATGACAACAAAAACAATCGCATCAAATCATTTTTTCTTCTGATTCCTTTGAAAATAAAAATAAAATTTTTAAATTGTTTGACCATAAACCCAATTTTAGTGGTCGACATTTTGTTCTTCTTTTACGTATTTTTGAAAATTAATCATAAAAAACTTCTAAAAACTATTTTTTTAACATTAAAACTTCTTTTAGGGTCAAAAAGTTACAAAAATTGATATTATTTTTCAAAAACTTTCGAAAAAATAGTTTTTCTGATAATGTTTTGTAAGAAATTTTTGTTTCAAAAATAATTTTGTTTGAAACTGCCAAAGAAAATGATCCCTTTCGCAAATTTTTGAGAAATAAAAATTTTTTGCTAATTTTTGAGCTTTAAAATGGTTTTGTAATCAAAGAGGTGAAAAATTGCATTTTTCTTTTCAACGAATTCGGAAGAAAAAATCGTCTCATGTGATTGTTTTTGTTTTCATCTAATAGGGCACATAAGATTAATTAAAACTAAAGTTCTCTATAAAAAACTACAGGCAGTTTTAAAGAGATAGCTTTCAAAAGAGCTTTCAAAATATTGAATAATATACAGGGTGTTTTATTTAAATCAAGAAGTTTGATCCTGTTTCCGGTTATACTGGAAGTCAAAATATAAAGTGTTTGGTATCGTGTAATAGCCAATTTTACGAGCTTTCAAAATATTTAAAAATATACAGGGTGTTTTTAAAAATCTCAATATTTTTGTAATTTTCGGTTTAACCGGAAGCGTTTTATTAACCGAAAATAGTGTCAACCAATAGATATTTATGAGATTGGTACATATATCCATTTTCAAGTTTTAATTTCTATTACAAAAGAAATTAGAGGTTTTTAAAGTTTTGACAATATAAAAATCATTGCTCCAAAACGGCCCGAGAGCTTTTGATAAAAATTTATATTGCGATAGAGAATTACGCTGTCTAGAACATATCCAAGAAAGAAAAGATATGGCCGAGGGAATTTTGAGAAAATTCATTTCAAAATTTTGACCTACTTTGACCTCTTTAAAGATAGGCAATTTTGAAACAATTTTCTTATTGACTTATTTCGGTCGAAAGCCCTATATTTTGGCTGTACAAGGGCGTTTTTAAATTTTTATAATAATAATTACCGACTAAGTTATAAGGGAAAAACCACAAAATGGGACAATCGTTCTTTTTACCGCCATTTTAAATTAAAAAATTTGAAATTTTTTTTTCAATTAAGCCACAGATGTACTATGTTATAGCCAAGTAAAATTGAATGTGGTTCTTGTCTTGTCTTCTTGTTTTTGTCTCGATTATAACAACTTTTTCTTGGATTGGAAAAAGTTAAAATCGGTATAAATTTTGGTTCGTTGACTACACTAATTTTAATAAAAAGTATGTCATTTGAAGAGCTATAACTTCGATGTTAATGACTTGACAAAGTTGAGTCTTATAGTTTTTGTAGAAAATTAAATTTGCTACAAAATTGATATTAATAACATTTTTTGTAAATTCAACCGTTGAGAAGATATTGGAGAAAAAAGCCAACTTTCTAAAAATATATGGCTTCCTGTGCTTATATTAGTAGGAAGATTTAATTAACCGTAATAATACTCTAAATGCTTTTAAGAAGTGTTGAATTATCTAAAAGTAAAGTCTAATAACGAGGCAAGGATAAGATTCTGCTCAATATTTAATAAATAAATGAAAAAAAAACTTTGGCGGTACTGCGCAAGATGTTAAAATTGAGATAGAGCATTCAAACTTTATGACAATTTTTGTTCTTAAAAAGGAACCGTTTAGAACCCGTAAGTGCGAAGAAATTCAAAAACACCCCTGTTAAGGACCACCTTATGGTATATGTATAAAATTTATACTATATTTATACTATAAATGATGACAGGTTCCTGACTATGTAGTAAAAGTAAAACTTTAAAGCTGAACAAAACTCAAAAATGCTCTTCTTAAAAATACTTGTTAGTCCTTGAAATATTTATGTAACAACTTTGTTATTTTTAATTGTCGGAATAATTTAACAATAATTTTATTGTTTACATAAATCGTGAAAAGAATAAAAAAATTACAATTAGAAAATTTAATGTGGGAGTTGTTCGGATAAACATAGTTTTTCATATTTTTATTACACTCAAAGGCACAAAATTCGATTCATAGACAATTTTTATAAAACTTGTAATTATTTTGCTTCAACAAAAGTAATCTACGACGACACTATCAACGTTCGTTTCTAAGTAAAGGCAGTACAAAACTACTGCGCAACTTTAACGGTCATCACATGGTGTACTCATCTTAACTTGGGACTACTCTAGTTAGCAAAGTAAAACATTTTTAGAGTGTAATCACGCTTAGGGCCGTTTTACATTAATAGCCATAGTTATAGTCAGACGTGTATTTGAAGTGTAAGCTATACGCGTGCAAGCCCCTAGTTTTCAATGTTAAAATAATTTACACGTTGTACTATGCGCGTGTAAAAGTCTATAACTATGGCCGTAAGTAACTAAATCTATTTTCTTTTATTTAGAACGGAAAAGGTTGTAAACATTATAAAGAAGAATCCGAAAGGAAAACGTACTAGTTTAGATAAATCATGATAACTTTGATCACACACGCAGATGGTTTTTTAATATCTGCCATCTTTATCGGGATTGTATTCTCGTATTTTTATTGGATTTACAATTATTCCAATAACAGTCAGGTACCTTTGATATGTAAACCTATCATTCCGTTCGGAACCATTCCAACTCACCTAGGAAAATTTGAAAATGTAGGAATTGCATTTAAAGAGTGTTATTTAATTGCAAAAGGTCGTGGTCACAAGATCGTAAAAGCTTTTCTTGGTATTATTCCAATGTATGGCTTAGTTGATCTTCAATATACAAAATACATACTACAAATAGATTTCGACCATTTTGATGATCGTGGATTTTATTACAATGAGGAGAACGATCTTTTAGGTGCCACTATATTTGCTTTTCGAGGCGAAAAGTGGCGCTTTATGAGATCAAAACTAGCACCATATTTTACACCAGGAAAAATTAAGAAGATGTTTGATACTGTATTACAATGTGGATACCAACTAGAGGACGCACTTGAGAACAAACAAGTAGTTGATGTAAACGAACTATCATCGTCATATACCATCAATGTCATTGGTTCTTACGCCTTTGGCATTGACTGCAATTCCTTCAAAGATCCAAATATGGAATTTAAAAAACTAGGAGAAGAAGTGTTCGACTTGACTTTCTACAAGATGTTGAAAATATACCTAGGGTTTTTTTTTCCTAACTTTGCTTCGAAACTAGGAGTTAGAATATTTAGTCAAGAGTCCTTAGTTTTTTTTAAGAATCTCGCTAAAGAAGTAGTTGAACATAGAGTTAAAAACAACGTGACAAGAGAAGATATGATGCAGATATTGATGGATTTACATAAAAAAGATGAAAATACGGGAATGGATAAAACAAATTGTGACGATTTTAATTATAAAGAAATTGCTGCAGATATGTTTCTATTTTTTGTTGGTGGATACGAAACAGCTGCACTTACGTTAACGCACTGCCTATATGAAATTGCACTAAATCAAGAGATTCAAAAAAAATTGAGAGATGAAATTCAGCAAGTTCTACAAGCAAACGCCGATGGAAAAATCACTTACGACGCGCTTATGGATATGAAATATATGAGTCAAGTTATTGATGGTGAGTTTAAAACTAAAGAAAAAATATTTGTATCTCTTTTATTTTTAGAAACGTTAAGAAAACACCCGCCAGCCGCGTTCAATGTTAGGAAAGCTGTAAAAGACTACACCATTCCTGGTACGGATATTGAGCTGCCTACTAATTCACATGTGTTTTATTCCATTCTTGGAATTCACCATGATCCAGAATTTTATCCTGAACCCGAAAAGTTTGATCCAGAAAGATTCTCAACAGAAAATAAAAAGCGAATTCCCGCTTTCGCTTATTTGCCATTTGGTGAAGGTCCGAGGACATGTATAGGTAAAATGAAATAATAAACACAAATCCATCAAAACTAAGACATCGGTAAGACCTAGGTTTCAATTTTTAAACTATCTATTTGATACTAGTTGTTCAATTTTGATGAGGTGGAGCAGGCTCAGGATTCCGACATGCTCATAACATAGTCTATAGTAGGACTAGTTCTTCTTGATATCTTCTACATTTTTTGATGGAATTTAATAAATACTACTTACACATCAATTTATTCTTTTTAGCTCCTCGATTTGGAATAATGCAAGTTAAAGTCGCTTTGGCATTTTTATTAAAAACGTATAAAGTGTCGCTTAATGAAAAAACCAAATTACCATTAAAATACAAATTTTTCAGCATAAGTCACACACCATCAACTCAAATTTATCTAAACATAGAAAAAGTATAGTAGGTACAGTAAAATGTGTATAAGGGAAATAATTAGGGGAAAGCTGAATTTTTCAACGATGAATTTTTAGGCTATGCATACTTGAAAACTGCCGAGGCTCCCCGTGCCTCCGCTTACGTTGTCTACAATTTGGAATTAAAGATGGAGGATTTGACTAATATTGATTGCGCTGTATCTCACCAAGTAGCAACTCGAATTAAATAATATTTTTTTAATTAGATCGATAATGTAACGAGTAAAGTTTTTCTATCCTTGTCTTTTTTTTGAATATGTACACATGTACAGGGTATAAAGTTAGGAACCGATTTATCGAAATTTTCTAGATTTATGTTATCTATAACCCTATCGTTGACTAGACTAAACGATTGGAGAGGCTTCTTTGCGCCTCATCGAGCTTATGGTCTCTCTCTTAGGACCTTTCGGATCTAGGAGAGAAGATTAGTGATCTGGAAAGTGCCTTTATCTACAAAGTCATCAGGACTATCGATCTTTTCTTTAAGACCAGTTTAAACTAGAGGAGACTAGTGCTTTGTAGTCTTCCCTGATCTCTCTCAACTTATTGAAAAACCATGTAGACTCCTGTAGACGTATAAAAATATACATCGTTCTTTATTACTTCTTATAAAGGATGTACATTTAAGGATAACATTTTAACAGTCAATAGGAAGAATGCATGTGCCAATATTATTTCTTCTAACAAATCCTGGCAAGCAATTACATCCTGGAGCACAAATATCGGTACATATTGGATTCTGATTGCGGCAAGTTCTATTGCAATTAGCACCACACCTTGTAAAAGTTTCATTTGGATTAGTACATCCAGTTGTTGATACAAGACAACCTAGAAATGTACTTATAGTTTTTAAGTAGAAAGTAGAAATAATTAGGCAAATTCGTACGATAGAACAGTTCCCATCCGAAAGGCATGCCAATCCACCTACGATCACCAGCTGATCTGCTGATCATTCAACTGTTCTATGGTCTAGATGGGCCCATTATAAAATTATTATCTTACCTTTAATTAAGTTGTTTGAAATAAAATTATAATACAGAAAAATTAGAATTATTAGCTTCAACATAATTGTTACAGAACTAAATTGTCAAGTAACAGAGTAATTATGTCCTTCTGTTTCCGTATGTGCAATATTTATAAGTCAATGATTAGTTTAATTTATGCGCAGGTAAACAGGGCCGAATGAATGGCTCAATGAAAGCTCTTTTATTTCCTTTAAAAAATTACCACCACGATAACCAGCCTATTTTATGCAGCTGGGCTTAATGTCTAATTACCCATTAAGCCTTATAGGCCTAATAAAGCCAAGATTTTGAAGCGTAAGTTTTATAAACATACATTTTCTGTAATAAGTAACTAATTATTAATTAACATGAATGTGAGCTTATGTCTTTAAAAAAAATTGTAAGAAGATCCCCATCTTTACCTTTCATATCCAAATGGAGCTGCAAAATAAGACCCAGTCGCCCAAAACCAGCCTTTGGCATTCCTTATGAAATATAGAAATGCTAGATATACAGTCACTTCTGGTGAAGTGGCATATTAAACACTGGAGGGAAACTTCTGGACAGGAATATTCTAAAGCCCTACTGGAGAAACCCTCTAACAAAAGAACTCGCTCTCTACTTCAACTGAGCAGAGATCAAGTACAACTGGCAACGGCAATAATAACGGGCCATTGCCAGCTTAAAATACACCTGTATACGATGGGACTAGAAGAAGGCTCACTATGCAGAGGAGGAGAAAACTCTATAATTCATCTTCTGGTACACTGTGAAGCTTTCACAAGAAGTCGTTCCAGCATTCTCGGAAAAGAGAAGATCCATCAAAGATTTAATTTAGCAATAGGGAAAATTCTGGACGTTATCAAAAGCACAGAACTCCCATAAGGAAAGACCAAATCTAAGGCGCATAATAGATCCGAAAGATCGCGATGCAAGGAACCACTAGCGGCCAGCCTCAGAACTACAATTAATAATAAATACCTTCCTTATAATGCCCCGGAACGGGGTCAGTTTGACCGCTTAGTCCGGCCCTGAGTATTATAATATTTCGCGTGCAGATTAAATTATCAATACATTACTATTCATGAAAGATATCGGTATTTAGGTTTACTGAAGGTGAAAGACCTTTTTTTGGAAGTTTTCTAAAATTTTGATACCTAATAAACTTCTCTGACCTCTCACTCTCTTTATATCGGGGTGCCAACCAAATCCGAGAACAGAGGAAATTAGCAAGTGAAAACACATGTTTTAAGCTCCCTACACAAGTCTTGATCTTAGTCCTGAAAAATGTATAGTACTGGTTTTGAAAAACTCTTGAAATGTGTAAATAGTCTGTAATAATGCTTGTTATATACGAAGGCCCCATCGATTGAAAATTAAAATAAAAACGAAGTTTTTCTAGTAATTATTTCTACTTCAATGGTCACCGTTGGCGCCCCATTAGACATGTCACCCCTATGCGGTTCATACCTTACTTACCGCCTCGCGCCGCCACTGATCAGTTGCTTGTTCATCGCTGGAGTGTGCCGCCATCTTTCTTTATTACACATCGCTAAAATTCTATAATAAAAAACACATTGTCATAGGGAATGCGCAGTAAAGTCTGAAAGAGATAGGGATATAGACAAAGAGAGAGAGAGATATGGGGGAGTAGGACAGAAAGAGGTTTAGAGAGTGAGGGGGGAGACAGAGAGGAGGAAGTAAATTTTTTTTCACTAACCATTATCAAGAGTCAAGACTCTTGTCTTGGTCTTCAGTGTTGGAGTTCAATGTTAGTCTTCTGTCACAAATGTCAGTCACCCAGCCAGCGCGCTCCACGTGCGGGAGCGTCCGACCTCTCGGACGCAACAATTGCTCGATTACAAGTCCTTGCGTTCTAAAATATTTAATAACTTCCGATCTAATAGAGACTCCACTTTTTTGTAAAACGAGTTGTATAGATAAGAGAATAAGGAACAAAATGATATTTTTTCCAAATAATTCAAGTTGGGGGGCGAGCATTTTAAAACTATTTAAACAATTAAATTGTTATTATTTTTCATTTGTTCACAATAAATTTTTTTTTAATACACTTCGAAAGCTAACGTAATAAAGTGAAAAATAGAAAGAAAACGACATTGATCCAATCAGTACAACTGGAGATAATAAATTTCAGATGATTGGAGAAAATCCAGCAAATTATCGAAAATTCATATATTGAAAAAAAAAATTTTTTCAGTTAAATCCTGAAATATGGGTCAAGTAATTTTAAGAGTATAAGCTGTAAAAAAATTTTTGGACGATTCTAAAAAGCCAAGTTTAAATTGGTGTGCGTTTTGTAAAAGAATGACCCATATATTAACAGATTCTTTTATTAAAGAACCAATATTGGCGTTTTCGAAGAGAGGGGCCCCTTTCGGGATCCCCTCTGGATTAAACATAATTTATATGAGATTTTCTAGCAAGATTAAAAGTTACAAAAATACTTTTAAATTTAGAACACCTTTAATTTAGAATTCAATTTACTACGATAGTTACGATAGGTACGCACGTTATACACCGACCTTCACCGACTATGCCAAGTGGAATGTAATAAAATGTAAAGACATAATTTCTTCAAATTCATATCCTCATATTCATACTTATTTTATTTCCTTTATCTTTATAATCCCTCTAATGAAACATTTGAAATAGTATATCATTTACGTTAGAAAATAAATTTTACCACGATCAAATTCAGACCAAATTTGGATTTTATTAAAGATGGAAGTCGTTAGAAACATACGAGCTAGTTTAAAAATAAGTTGTTCTTATATGTTAAAAATTATTCTTCGCATTTTATCTACATCTTTCAACGAAAATGAATCAACTGCATATAAATATTATTCTTATTTTGTCTTTTTTGTGATTGCTAATTATCCAGTAAGCAACGCTCTCAATTTGATAACTAATATCGACGACTTCGATATGATTGCCAAGTACTTATTTCACGTGGTTGGAGGAATCGCAGGTAAGGGACTTTTTATTCCAACAGGCTTGCAGATAGATAGGCTCTTGGTCGACTTAAGGTTCGTCTTCACACACAGGCGGCTTGGCCTGTGCAGGCCGCCTGCACAGGCACACCGGAAGGCAAACCTGTATGTGAAGAGGAGTCTTTAGATCGTGGATCTAATCGTGGATCGTGGATTTCAAACAAAACTCCTCCATCTGGTATTCAGATGGATCTAAAACTGAACAGGGAACAAATATAGGCATATATGGCCCAAAATATAGGGTATCAATAGCCTTAGGAACCCACTTCACAATTATGCAAGCTGAAACTTGCAATAGATCTATGTGCCCGAGAACGCCTACGAAGGAATTTAAACATAAAAAAAGTCTACTTAATGTCTGACAGCCAAGCTGCGAAAAAAGGCACTCAAAGTCAATAGCTTTAAGTCTTTATTCACTTGGGAATGCCGACAATCTCTCAAAACTCTGGCAAGGGACAACGAAGTTGCCTTTCATTAGGTGCCAGGCACGAGGGAATTGAAGGAAACGAAATAGCTGATTTAGTTTAATTAGTTGGAACAGGCTTAAAAGCCCCCCCCCCCCCGATCGGACCCAAACCATTCTGTGGACAATCTAGAACACATAGAAGAGCGGAGATCCAAATATGGGAAACTGAGAACAAAAATTCTCAGCGGAACAACGCACCAGGACGAAGACAGTTGAAAAAATTCATCGAATACACGACCACGAATGCTAAAAAACTTCTTCTATTTATCAAAGAACGAAATCAGACTCATCACGGGTCTGTTTATTGGACACTGCCAAGTAAGGTAGCACCTCAAGAAATTGGGACTGGAGGATAGTGACATTTGCAGACTCTGTGACAAATGCCCGTATTTATAGACAGATCTCAAGCACTTGCTCGGACTCAAGACCGAGACGGGGCCGGTTGCTATTGGTTTCTATTGTATTATACAATGAAAACCAATAGCAACCGGCCTCGTCTCAGTCTTGAGTACGAGCAAGTGCTTGAGATCTGTCTATAAATACGGGCATTAGACTCTGACTCAGAGATCGAATCCGCCGAACACATTCTCTGCAAATGCGATGCATTGGCTCGGCTCAGGCCGAAACACTTAGGGCGGGCTAAGTGAAAAGTAAACTTCTTAGGGACATTATATGCTTCGCTGGCAAGATTGAATTTCTGAGAACATAAATACGAGTAGAGTTATGAACAAAAGCTCAACATTGGTCTTAGTTCTGTAAGGCTTAGAAGCCAACCTACCCGTGAGTACAATACAATAGATTGTGTTGAAGCGTAGAATGGCTTAGGTGCTTAGATGGTCACCCGTCCAAATGCTAGTTCGGTGAACCTTGTACTCTGAAAAGCTCGCAATATTTTTCAACTTCTGATTATTTCAATTATACGCATTGATAGACAGTAGACTTCAATTTTCGATAAGTTTGTGGAAGGTATGCAGTGCTTTCAATTTTCGATAAGTTTGTGGAAGGTATGCAGTGCTTCAGATGATCTGTTTTAGCTTCTGAAAGTGAGGCTTTCAACAATCTTGCTCATCACTTCCTTCTGAAGGTGCCTATCCTAATTATTAATTACAAAGGCCCATTTGATCCATTGGTCTTAGAATTTTTGGGGTTTTAATTTGAACGACATCTTAGTCTCTGGGGTTTTTATTTGAGACGCTGGATTATTACTTCTTTGGTCACTGCAGTCCCAGTCACCACCGCCAAATTTGATAATCCCATTAGTACGCCTAAAAAGTGGTTTGTCTCAATTAATAAACAAGCCTTTCTGATATATTTATCATTTCTTGTATACAGTGTGAGTTTTGTAAAAACTGGAAAATAATTTTATTTCAGGTATCTGTAAAATTATTGTCTTCCGAATACATCGAAAGACGGCAGGCAAAGTGGTCGATAAAGTAATATATTTACAAAATAAGTACAACGTGGAAGAATGGTCCCAAAACATAATTTACAACACAAATCGTGTGGTAAGTAAATTTGCATTCCTTCACTCTTTAATCCCAACAAAATAATTTTCAGATCATCTCCTTTATTGCGGGCTTGTGGGGCTTTTGCATCGCAACTTTTTTTCTAACTTATTTTTTAAGAATATTTCTAAAAGATCCAAACCAAAGAGTTTTACCATTTTCAGAAATTGCCTTTTTAGACAAAACTCGTTCGCCAAGTTTTGAAATTGCTTGGCTCATACAGTGCACTTTTATTTTTTTTGCTGCCCCAGGTTTTATCACGAGTACCGTCGCTATTGCTGGATTAACTGCAGACTTGGTTGTACAATTACAACTTTTACAAATGCGCATCAAAGCGACAGTGCAAAATGCTAGAAAAATGAACGATAATCTTGTAAGATTTTTGCTAAAATTTATTTGCTAAGTGGAAACTCTCAAATAAAATTTTCAGATTAAAAAAGCTGGAAATGAAAATTCGTGGTTTTACTTACAACAAGCTATTAAAACTCTAGTTACGCAACACATCGAGCTCATCGAGGTTATAAATAATCTGGAAACGTTTGCTAGCCCAATTTTGCTTCTAGACGTCTTGTCAAATTTAGTAATGATAGCTTTTTGCGTTTACTATTATACTCTTGTAAGTATAATGAGTATACAGGGCGTAATATGATTTTTCTTATAAAAGGAAAAAGCACATTACGATTCACTACTCTACACTAGATAATAAAAAACACAGCTGTCAGCGGGAATGCGCAGTAAGGGCCGAAAGAGACATATAGACACAAAAGAGAGTGGAGATAATCTGTTACCACATTTGTTACTATATGTAATATGTCAATCAGTCACTATAGCACGGGGTTCATCTTTTATGCCATATGCTATTTCATCTGTCATTCCATCTGTAATCTCATCTGTCATTCCATCCGTCATCCCATCTGTCATGCCATATTTCATCTCATCTTACAGATGAGTTAGAAAAATATAGATATGATGACAGATGAGATCGTCAAATGAGATGACAGATGAGACTGACATATAAAATGAGATGGTAGATAAAATTGACAAAGAGAAAGAGAGAGACAGAAATAGAGATAGATAAAGAGAAGTAACCTACATAGACACAGCGCGTTCATGATCTAGTGTAGAAATTAGTAGCTTATGATATACGTGTTAAAAGGGACGGTTTATTTTGTAAGTTTGAGAAGATTACGAAACGAGCTAAGCGAGTTCAGTAACTCAATGAACAAAATAAAACCATTTACATCCAATACAGAGTGGGAAACTCAAATTTTTTATTTTAGGTCCCTTTAAACGATCCGAGATCATATCAAATCGCCTTTCAAGTGATGGCAGTCATAATTAGTTTATTTGTAATATGTTTTTGGGGAACTCAACTGTCGGCAGAAAGTCAAGCTTTGGGCACAGCTTGTTACTCGTCAGATTTTCTGTTTAGCGATTTGAGATTTCAAAGAGCACTTCAACTGATTATATTGAGAAGCGATAGACCGTTACATATCACGGTTGGAAAATTTACAATTTTATCGCTTAGCGTTTACACTACGGTAAGTGTCATCGAGTAAAAATCTTGCATTCCTCATGGAATAATTACAAATTATTCTATAATGACTATTTATAGATTATGAAAAATTCTTACACTGTTTTCATGGTATTGCGTAAATTTCAAAAGATGAGGTAGGACATTTATGCAGTTGCCATGGCCCTTAGAGGTACACACAATAGTATAGAAGTTTTAAAGCACAATTGCACTCATGAGGACCAAATTTGGGGTTAGTTTGGAAATTCTTCAGGAAGAGACGATTCAAAAGCAGTTTTAAGCTCAGTAATGGCGCAACTAGAAATTTTATAGAAGTGTGCCACCTCTCTATGGAGTCACTTTGAAGAAGGTAATTGATATGGAATAGCTTAGTTCTACTGTCCTCTTCTGGAGCCACCTAGTGACTCCTGTGAACTTAGTATACCACTGCAAGCAATAACACTAGAAAATATATACAAACGGCAAGCAAAACGTCACTAATCTTAAGTTCAAAGGAAGCATAACGACCAACAATAATATTTTGGATATGGATGAAAAATCACTAACCATTATCAAGAGTCTTGAGAGTCACGACTCTAGTCTAGGTCTTCAGTGTTGGAGTTAAATGTTAGGGCCGTTTTAGATGGACTAAATATCGTACGTGCACGACGTTAAAGCTTAGATTCCCGTGCTTTTGTTGCTTGAGTTGATTCAGTTACTAACCGCTAGAGCCGTTTTAGATGGACTAAATATCGTACTAATAATTGTTAGTGACTGAATCAACTCAAGGAGCAAACGCACGGGGATCTAAACTTTAAACGTTGTCCGTAGAAATTTTGACGCACGATCTTGCAAGACGTTAAAGTTTAGATTCCCGTGCTTTTGCTTCTTGAGTTGATTTAATCACTAACAGTTAGTACGATATTTAGTCCATCTAATACGGCCCTTAGGCTTGGTCTTACATACAAAACTACAGTTGAGAGTTATGAGTTGTTTTTGCATATTTGGGCTCGGGGGAACTCCAATCGTCTAGAAATCTAATTAATTTTTTTTTCGATTAATATACAGGGTGGTCACTTTTATCTTGCACACTATGGGCATCTCCTAAACGGTAAGAGTTACGAGATCGGTTAAATTAGAGAAAAGTTGCACAATTTCATGTCCTATCAGAAATAAAAAAGAAAATTACGATAGCTTGTTTGGTTTCTAAAATATCCTGAAAAAACTGAAAACTTCCATTTTCTTGTTTATCACATAACTCTCTTATTATTTATGGCATTGATATGAAATTTGGTAGGTTTACATAACTTGATACGAACTACAAATTAAACGCATGAAACTTTTTCTAAGCCTACTAGATGTCTGTGTTTTAATAGTCAACTTTTGATTTTCTTATGAACGCCATGTTGAATTTTGGCATAAATAAATTGTATTTTTTATTCTGATTTCAACGATGTGTAATAATCTATATTAAAAAAGAAAGATGGCGGCACACTCCACATTGCTTTTATTAAATCTAGTAGCCATGAAAAAAACACTGATAGAATTTAAAATGACAACTCGGGATAGCTTTTGTTTCACAAAGTTTTGTTATATTTCAATTGTTTTTTCATGGCTAATACTTGATTTAATAAAAGTAATATGGAGTGTGCCGCCATTTTTGTTAAAACATAGAAAATTACACATCGCTGAAATGAGAATAAAATCTCCAATTTATTTATACCAAAATTCAACATGGCGCGCATAAGAAAATCAAAAGTTGTCTATTAAAACACAGACATCTAGTAGGCTTAGAAAAAGTTTTATATGTTTAATTCGTAGCTCGTGTCAAGTTATGTAAACCTACCAAATTTCATATCAATGCCTTAAATAATAAAAGAGTTATGTAATTAACAAGAAAATGCAAGTTTTCAGTTTTTTCAGAATATTTCAGAAACCGAGCAAGCTATCGCAATTTTCTTTTTTATTTCTTATAGGACCTAAAATTGTACAACTTTTCTCTAATTTAACCGATCTCGTAACTCTTACCGTTTAGGAGATGCCCATAGTGTGCAAGATAAAAGTGACCACCCTGTATACGAAAAAAATCAAGTAAATTTTATTATTTCCTATAGTATATAATTTTTCCAAAATAATTCATATAATTAATATAAATTATTGATGTAAGTGGAGTGTAATGTATACGTATTAAAGAAATAATCTCTTCAAATTCATATCATCATATTCATACATATTTTATTACCCTTATCCTTATAATCCCTATAATGAACCATTTGATGAAATAGTATAATAATTTACGTTATAAAATAAATTTTACCACGATCAAATTCAGACGAAACTTGTATTTTATTAAAGATGGAAGTCGTTAAAAACATACGAGCTAATTTAAAAACAAGTTGTTCTTATTTGTTAACAATTATTCTTCGCATTTTATCCACATCTTTCAACGAAAATGAATCAACTGCATATAAATATTATTCTTATTTTGTCTTTTTTGTGATTGCTATGTATCCAGTAAGCAACGCTCTCAATTTGATAACTAATATCGACGACTTCGATATGATTGCCAAGTACTTATTTCACGTGGTTGGAGGAATCGCAGGTGAGGGACTTTTTATTCCACCAGGCTTGCAGATAGATAGGCTCTTGGTCGACTTAAGGCTCGTCTTCACACACAGGCGACTTGACCTGTGCAGGCCGCCTGTCCGGAGCGTGTGGATAGCATTCAGACGGCCTGTACAGACTTTAAGCTCGCCTGTGCAGGCCGGCCTGCACAGACCACACCGGAGTAGTGGACATCGTTCAGGCGGCCTGCGCAGGCTTTGATCTACCATGTCTAGATGCGGACCGATAAGTCCGAGCGTGTGGATGCAAAGTAAGAGCTCAGGTGTAGACTGTACAGGCGGCCTGCACAGACCAAACCGGAAGGTAAGTCTGTACGTGTGGACGCAAAGTATAGTTCTGACTTGCCTTTCGGTTTGCCTGTGCAGGCCGCCTGCACAGCCACACCGAAAGGCAAACCTGTGGGTGAAGAGGAGCCTTTAGATCGTGGATCTAATCGTGGATTTGAAACAAAACTCCTCCATCTGGTATTCAGATGGATCTAAAACTGAACAGGGAACAAATATAGGCATATATGGCCCAAAATATTGGGTATTAATAGCCTTAGGAACCCACCCCACAATTATGCAAGCTAAAACTTGTAATAGATCTATGTGCCCGAAAACGCCTACGAAGGAATTTAAACATCAAAAAAGTCTACTTAATGTCTGACAGCCAAGCTGCGAAAAAGGCACTCAAAGTCAATAGCTTTAAGTCTTTATTCACTTGGGAATGCCGACAATCTCTCAAAACTCTGGCAAGGGACAACGAAGTTGCCCTTCATTAGGTGCCAGGTCACGAGGGAATTGAAGGAAACGAAATAGCTGATTTAATTGAACTGGCTATAACAGGCTTAAAAGCCCTCCCGATCGGACCCAAATCATTCTGTGGACAATCTAGAACACATAGAAGAGCGGAGATCCAAATATGGGAAACTGAGAACAAAAATTCTCAGTGGAACAACGCACCAGGACGAATACAGTCGAAAAAATTCATCGAATACACGACCACGAATGCTAAAAAACTTCTTTTATTTATCAAAGAACGAAATCACACTCATCACGGGTCTGTTTATTGGACACTGCCAAGTGAGGTACCACCTCAAGAAACTGGAACTGGAGGATAGTTACATATGCAAACACTGTGAATTCGGCTTAGGTTGAAACGCTTAGAGTGGGCTTAATTGACGCCTGAAGATGTGAAAAGGAAACATCATTCTATGCTTCGCTGGAATGACTGAATTCCTGAGAACATAAAAACGAGTAAGGTTAAAAACAAAAGATTAATACTGGTCGCAGTTCTGTAAGCTTTAAAAGCCAATCGACCCCTGAGTACAATACAATACGATACAATAGATCGTGGATTATTAAAGTGTAGAATTGCTTAAGATGTCATCCGAAGCACCGCCACTTGTGTGATAGTAATTGCTTAAATGGTCACCCATCCAAGTGCTAGTTCGGTCAACCTTGTACTCTGAAAAGTTGTCAATATCTTCTAACTTTCGAGATGTTCAACTACACATCGATAGATGAGTAGACAAATCGACTTAAATTTTCGATAACGTTGTAGAAAGTGTGCTAGCGTCAGAGTTAGCTTCTGAGAGTGAGACTTTCAACAATCTTGTTCTTTGCTGTCTTCTGAAAGTGCCTATCCTTATTACAGACCACAAAGACCCATTTAACCCATTGGTCTTACAATTTTTAATTTAAACGACATCCGGGTCCCTGAGGTTTTTATTTCAGACGATGGATTGTTACATCTTTGGTCACTGCGGTCCCAGTCATCGCTTGTTCTAAATTTGATAAAGGTCGAAGGGGTGACAGGCTCGCAGCGACTCGTCGGTCATAATCCTCTTTCCGCCATTAAAAACAGTTTTACCTTACTTGTAATATTAAATACTATTATTGCAGGTATCGGTAAAATTTATGTTTTCCGAGTATATCGAAAGACAGCAATCAAAGTGGTCGCGAAAGTAATTTATTTACAAAATAAATACAACGTGGAAGAATGGTCCCAAAACATAATTTACAATACAAATCGTGTGGTAAGTAAATTTGCATTCCTCCACTCTTTAATCCCAACAAATTAATTTTCAGATCATCAGCTTCATTACGGGTTTGTGGGGCTTTTGCGTAGCAATTTTTTTTCTAACTTATTTTATGAGAATATTTCTAAAAGATCCAAACCAAAGAGTTTTACCATTTTCAGAAATTGTCTACTTAGACAAAACTCGTTCGCCAAGTTTTGAAATTGCTTGGCTCATACAGTGCACTTTTATTTTTTTTGCTGCCCCAGGTTTTATCACGAGTACCGTCGCTATTGCTGGATTAACGGCAGACTTGGTTGTACAATTAAAACTTTTACAAATGCGCATCAGAGCGACAGTGCAAAATGCTAGAGAAATGAACGATAATCTTGTAAGATTTTTGCTAAAAATTAATTGCTAAGTCTAAACTCTCAAATTAAATTTGCAGATTAAAGAAGCTGGAAATGAAAATTCGTGGTTTTACTTACAACAAGCTATTAAAACTATAGTTACGCAACACATCGAGCTCATCGAGCTTATAAATAATCTCGAAAAGTTTGCTAACCCAATTTTGCTGCTAGACGTCTTATCAAATTTAGTAATGATAGCTTTTTGCGTTTACTATTATACTCTTGTAAGTATAATGAGTATACAGGATTTAATATGAGTTTTCTTATAAAAGGAAAAAGGACATTACGGTCCACTATTCTACACTACATAATAAAAAAACACAGTTGTCATCGGGAATGCGCAGTAAAGTCCGAAAGAGACAGAGGCTATAGCGGGGGGTCATCTTTCATGCCATATGTTATTTCATCTGTCATTCCATCTGTAATCTCATCTGTCATTCCATCCGACATCCAATCTGTTATGCTGTATGTCATTCATCTCACAGATGAGTTTGACAGATAGGATCAGTGACATATAGAATGAGATGACAGATGAGATTGCCAAATAATATGACAGATAAGACTGACACATAAATTGAGATGGCAGATGAGATTGACAGAGAGACAGAAATAGAGATAGTTCATGATCTAGTGTACAAAAAAGCATTTTACATCCAATACAGATTTGGAACTCAAATTTTTTATTTTAGGTCCCTTTAAACGATCCGAGATCCTATCAAATTGCATTTCAAGTAACGGCAGTCGTAATTAGTCTATTTGTAATATGTTTTTGGGGAACCCAACTATCGTTGCAAAGTCAAGCTTTGGGCACAGCTTGTTACACGTCGGATTTTCTCGGTAGCGATTTGAGATTTCAAAGAGCACTTCAAATGATTATAATGAGAAGCGATAGACCGTTATATCTCACGGTTGGTAAATTTGCAATTTTATCCATTAACGTTTATGCTACGGTAAGTGTCATCGAGAAAAAATCCTGCATTCCTCATGGAATGATTACTGATTATTCTATAATGACTATTTCTAGATTATGAAAAATTCTTACACTGTTTTCATGGTATTGCGTAAAAGTAAAGAGTTAGAGAAGTAAGACAATTATGCAGTTTCCATTGCCGTTAGATGTTTACACAAGCATAACAGTTTAAAAGCACAATTGCACTCTTGAGGATCAAATTTGGGGTTATTTTGGAAATTCTTCAGGGAGAGACGATTCAAAAACAGTTTTAGTCTCATTATTAGCGGAACTGGAAATTTTATAAAACGGTGCTACCTATGGAGTCACTTTGAAGAATGTAATTGATATGGAATAGCTTAGTCCTACTGTCCTCTTCTGGAGCCACCCAGCGACTCCGGTGAATTTAGTATACCACTGCAAGCAATAATATTAGAAAATATGCACGAAGGAGTAACAAAAGGTCACTAATCTTAAGTTCAAAGTAACCATAACGACCAACAATCATATTTTGGGGAACTTTATTGACACCTTCAGGATGTGGATGAAGAAAACAATTATTGCAGTTTACGTAATACAAAATGTATTGTTGTCTTTATCATTCTTATCAGAGAAAATTTTACAAAACTTGAATTAGAAACTAAATAAATTATGGCTTTGTACACCTACGTCGTAGTCAAATCTTTTTTCTCTCCTTTAGACTTTCTCCACCTCCTTACAAAATAAACTAAATAAATGGTAAAAATTATTAACAAAAGCAGCCCAACGATGCTTCCAAAAAGTTTGGAATAATATTCACTAATTTGACTCAAGTCCACTAAAAAGAAAATTTTTAATTATAGGACAACAAATTGTAATTTTAGACTCACCTACAACAGCCCTTCCTTCGCTGATACTGCTCGAAACAAAAAATTCAACATTGGATAGTTTTATTTCAACACCTTTTCCCATTTCCAAAATTATTAAAGTTGAATTTTCATAAACAAGACTTGGTTTGGATGCAAAAATTTTCATCTTTTTTTGGACGTAAAGTTTAGTGCCTGAAAGATTATTTTTTTTTAAATAATTTATGATTAAGTTTAAACTTACCGTTGGTAAACTTCAATTTAACAAAAACATCGTTAACGTAACAAAGCTTTTCTTCACAAATTACACCAAAATTTGCCGATAAGTTGCCAAAATTTTCAATATCGGTCCATTTAAATTCGACAAACGCGTCGAAAGGATCACAACCTCCATCTATCAGTGTGTTGGTGTCGAGGTTCAATGGAACGTTCTGAAATTAATTTTATTTTTATTTTATGGTGAAAGTGGAAGCCAGCATGTGGATGTATAAATTCAAATCCCAGGCAATGGCAAACACTCCTATTTTGGAACTGAATCAGAATTGGGGTTAAAGACAATTCATTATTGAAAAAATTCTTATTTGGGCACATGAGTTTCTGAAAGCTTCATGAACTATAATTTCTAGGAATATCCTGGAAAATCCATGGACATACAAGGGTCGATGAATAAGGATTCTCTGTCTTTCTTGACATTACAGTAATAAAAACGAACTATAATTAGGGCCAGTATTTTAAAGCCTAGTTAACCGAAGGTTGATTCAGGTTGAAAATATAAATTACCATCCATTTCACTATTTTGGCCCATTACGTCAAATTAAAATTACAGCTAACCTTAGGTCGAGTTTCATTCTTCGTTTATAATACTGTCCCTAAGGGCCAGTATTATAAAGCCTAGTTAACCAAAGTTTAACTCAACCGTTGGTTGAAACGATAAATAAACGTCAATTTCACTATTTTGTCCAATTACCTCAAACTAAAATGACAGCTAACCTTAGATTGAGTTTCAATCTTCGTTTATAATACTGCCTCTTAGTCATTCTTACCTTATATTCGATATTTAAAGTTAGATTTAACGAAATACAACTCAAGTCGTTTCTATCTCGAGCAGCTCCAAAGAAATGCCCATTGCTAACCAATTGATGATTTTGGTAAAGATTAGTAGTTGTTTGTTCTGCATACGCACTTATGGTAGAACTAGAAGCATCTAAAGAACCATTCAACACTGTAAAATTCAAAATTTGACCGTTACTCTCAAAATTTATTTCTTCGTCCACATCAGGAATTTTAGTAACGTTTGCAACTGCACCGATTCTCGATTGATTTACTATCTCTTCTCTCAACTTTTCATTTGATTTAAAAAAATTTTCATTTTCTTCCAAATATCCTAAATCTAAAGTCGCATCATCATTTAAAAGATTTTTTTCCAACGTATCTTTTTGTTTTGCTTCATTTAACCAAATTTGTAAAATGTTGTTTTCCGAAAACGTAAGATCGCTTCTAACTGTAGTTAAATCGCCATTTGATTCTCCACTTTGAAAATTGACTAAATCGAAAGGATCTTCCACATATCCATCATTGTCAATAACTTCAGGTACAACAAACGAATCCACATCAGTTGCAGATTCTGTAAATAAATCGTAATCGATTTCAGATAAAAGTTTTTCAAACAGTTTGTAATTTTCCGTAGTCGAATTTTCCATTTCTTCAAATGTAGCAAGTTTTAAATTATTTTGAGAGTCGTTCGAAATAGGCTGCAGCGATCGTTTAAATTTGGAAATTTGTATAAATGTGTTGTTTGTATTTTCGCAGTTGATAACTGAAAATAAATTACAACATTAGATACGATTTTAACAATATAATCCAATTTATAAAGAAAAATGCGCCTAGCGAGTAGGCAACCAAGAATACACCATAGAACATTAAATCGATTTATTTATATGATTTTAAATGTTAAAAGTCTGATTAATTATTACAAGGAGACTCATTAAAATGTATTTAAAAAGGATTATTATCAACATTAAGAACTTTAGCTTAAATTTATACATACAGGGTGTCCGAAAAACGATATCTAAAATAAATGAGACAGATTAATGGAACTGATATCTTATGACCTGTACCTATCAATTTTGTAGTTATAGGTACGCACATAAATTTCAAAAATCTTCAAAAATGACGAACAGTATATCCACTTATCCACTATCCAGGTCAGTATTAAAAAAATTTCAGATTAAAATTTGAATCTGATGATTGTATAAAAAATCTATTGAAGGAAGTTTTGGCACTGTAATGTATGTACTTGGAAAAAGAAGAGTTGTTATAAAGCGATTTAATTTGTTAAAACTAAAATAAAATTTGAAAACTACAGCTGAGAAATATAAAAACGACATAAAACGCTCATCAAATCAATAAAAGTGCTCTTTACGAAACGAATCTAAAAGTTATCGCATTTTATATAAAAGCAAGCCATTAAAGACAATGAAATTGAATATAAGGGTGTAATCTAAAACTGATATTTTTGTACAGTAGCCCATCTTTTTAAATGATATCATTGTTATCTAAATGGCTGCATCCTGAAGATTTAAAGCTTCCAAAAATATTAAACAGAGATAATGAGATTTTTTCACTAAATATTTAGAACAAAAAGACGTGGAAAAATATTTAAGTTTGTGGTTTTAGAAAACAAAAAGAAATCTGTTTTAAATCCACTCTCGCCCCTAATTAGGCTCTCCAACACGCCTCCATTTAAATTAATTTTTTTATTTAAACCCTTAAGCGTTTTAAAAAAATTATTCGAATTTTTGGTAAAAATAGAAAATTTTTATGTTAAATAACGCATTTCAAACACTTTGTTGATGTAGATTAAGCAGTTAGATCAGAGAAAAACACGATTGGAAGCTTAAGGTGATGTCGTCTTTGTACTTTACTATCAAAACAAAGTTATATTTAGATTACTTTTCTATTAAATTTCTTTTAATTTTTATTAAGAGCACTAAATTATAATTAGTTTTTTTAAGTGTTTTTGTTAAAGAAACTTGCATTGAAAGTTTTCCTAAGGTTACCTAAAGAATGGCTATGAGATAACACATGATAACACTTACCTAACTTAAGCAAAGGTACACCCAGAGGTCTGGGTATTTTAATGGATCATTTCAGAACAATTCGTCCAAAAATTTACTTAAAATCGTATACAGAGGGTTTTATAAGAAATATGTAAATTGTGATCTTTTAAAAATTAACGAAATAGAAACTAAATTTTACAACACCCTGTATCCATTTGGACAAAAATGAAAATTCTACAAATAATGATATATTCTGATAATTCATCCTTCCAAAGAAATTGCTCTACATTTTTAAATTCTGTAGATACGAATAATTTGGTAAACTCCACTAGCTGTGGCTGATCTCCAAACATTTACAAAAATTATTTTTTCTCAAAAACGGCTACGTTTAGGAATAGGGAAAGGTGCATTAAATATTCTCAGAATTAAACTTTAGCTTTAATTAATTTAACTTATAAATTAAGCTTTATAAGAAAAAGGTAAATTGTGATGCTTTAAAATAAAAAAAATAGAAACTACATATATTTTCAATATTCTGCATCCATTTGGGCAAAAACTAAGGTCACTAAGGGGCAAAATTGAAAATGCTACAAACAGTGATAATGTGATAATTCATCCTTCCTCAGAAATTGCTCTAAAAAAATGGAAACTACATATATTTTACAATATTCTGCATCCATTTGGGCAAAAACTAAGGTCACTAAGGGGCTTCATCCTTCCACAGAAATTGCTCTACATTTTTAAATTCTGTAGATACGAATAATTTGGTAAACTCCACTAGCTGTGGCTGATCTCCAAACATTTACAAAAATTAATTTTTCTCCAAAACGGCTACGTTTAGGAATAGGGAAAGGTGCATTAAATATTCTCAGAATTAAACTTTAGCTTTAATTAATTTAACTTATAAATTAAGCTTTATAAGAAAAAGGTAAATTGTGATGCTTTAAAATAAAAAAAATAGAAACTGCATATATTTTCAATATTCTGCATCCATTTGGGCAAAAACTAAGGTCACTAAGGGGCAAAATTGAAAATGCTACAAACAGTGATAATGTGATAATTCATCCTTCCTCAGAAATTGCTCTAAAAAAATGGAAACTACATATATTTTACAATATTCTGCATCCATTTGGGCAAAAACTAAGGTCACTAAGGGGCTTCATCCTTCCACAGAAATTGCTCTACATTTTTAAATTCTGTAGATACGAATAATTTGGTAAACTCCACTAGCTGTGGCTGATCTCCAAACATTTACAAAAATTAATTTTTCTCCAAAACGGCTACGTTTAGGAATAGGGAAAGGTGCATTAAATATTCTCAGAATTAAACTTTAGCTTTAATTAATTTAACTTATAAATTAAGCTTTATAAGAAAAAGGTAAATTGTGATGCTTTAAAATAAAAAAAATAGAAACTACATATATTTTCAATATTCTGCATCCATTTGGGCAAAAACTAAGGTCACTAAGGGGCAAAATTGAAAATGCTACAAACAGTGATAATGTGATAATTTATCCTTCCTCAGAAATTGTTCTAAAAAAAATGGAAACTACATATATTTTACAATATTCTGCATCCATTTGGGCAAAAACTAAGGTCACTAAGGGGCTTCATCCTTCCACAGAAATTGCTCTACATTTTTAAATTCTGTAGATACGAATAATTTGGTAAACTCCACTAGCTGTGGCTGATCTCCAAACATTTACAAAAATTAATTTTTCTCCAAAACGGCTACGTTTAGGAATAGGGAAAGGTGCATTAAATATTCTCAGAATTAAACTTTAGCTTTAATTAATTTAACTTATAAATTAAGCTTTATAAGAAAAAGGTAAATTGTGATGCTTTAAAATAAAAAAAATAGAAACTACATATATTTTCAATATTCTGCATCCATTTGGGCAAAAACTAAGGTCACTAAGGGGCAAAATTGAAAATGCTACAAACAGTGATAATGTGATAATTTATCCTTCCTCAGAAATTGTTCTAAAAAAAATGGAAACTACATATATTTTACAATATTCTGCATCCATTTGGGCAAAAACTAAGGTCACTAAGGGGCTTCATCCTTCCACAGAAATTGCTCTACATTTTTAAATTCTGTAGATACGAATAATTTGGTAAACTCCACTAGCTGTGGCTGATCTCCAAACATTTACAAAAATTAATTTTTCTCCAAAACGGCTACGTTTAGGAATAGGGAAAGGTGCATTAAATATTCTCAGAATTAAACTTTAGCTTTAATTAATTTAACTTATAAATTAAGCTTTATAAGAAAAAGGTAAATTGTGATGCTTTAAAATAAAAAAAATAGAAACTACATATATTTTCAATATTCTGCATCCATTTGGGCAAAAACTAAGGTCACTAAGGGGCAAAATTGAAAATGCTACAAACAGTGATAATGTGATAATTTATCCTTCCTCAGAAATTGTTCTAAAAAAAATGGAAACTACATATATTTTACAATATTCTGCATCCATTTGGGCAAAAACTAAGGTCACTAAGGGGCTTCATCCTTCCACAGAAATTGCTCTACATTTTTAAATTCTGTAGATACGAATAATTTGGTAAACTCCACTAGCTGTGGCTGATCTCCAAACATTTACAAAAATTAATTTTTCTCCAAAACGGCTACGTTTAGGAATAGGGAAAGGTGCATTAAATATTCTCAGAATTAAACTTTAGCTTTAATTAATTTAACTTATAAATTAAGCTTTATAAGAAAAAGGTAAATTGTGATGCTTTAAAATAAAAAAAATAGAAACTACATATATTTTCAATATTCTGCATCCATTTGGGCAAAAACTAAGGTCACTAAGGGGCAAAATTGAAAATGCTACAAACAGTGATAATGTGATAATTTATCCTTCCTCAGAAATTGTTCTAAAAAAAATGGAAACTACATATATTTTACAATATTCTGCATCCATTTGGGCAAAAACTAAGGTCACTAAGGGGCTTCATCCTTCCACAGAAATTGCTCTACATTTTTAAATTCTGTAGATACGAATAATTTGGTAAACTCCACTAGCTGTGGCTGATCTCCAAACATTTACAAAAATTAATTTTTCTCCAAAACGGCTACGTTTAGGAATAGGGAAAGGTGCATTAAATATTCTCAGAATTAAACTTTAGCTTTAATTAATTTAACTTATAAATTAAGCTTTATAAGAAAAAGGTAAATTGTGATGCTTTAAAATAAAAAAAATAGAAACTACATATATTTTCAATATTCTGCATCCATTTGGGCAAAAACTAAGGTCACTAAGGGGCAAAATTGAAAATGCTACAAACAGTGATAATGTGATAATTCATCCTTCCTCAGAAATTGCTCTAAAAAAATGGAAACTACATATATTTTACAATATTCTGCATCCATTTGGGCAAAAACTAAGGTCACTAAGGGGCTTCATCCTTCCACAGAAATTGCTCTACATTTTTAAATTCTGTAGATACGAATAATTTGGTAAACTCCACTAGCTGTGGCTGATCTCCAAACATTTACAAAAATTAATTTTTCTCCAAAACGGCTACGTTTAGGAATAGGGAAAGGTGCATTAAATATTCTCAGAATTAAACTTTAGCTTTAATTAATTTAACTTATAAATTAAGCTTTATAAGAAAAAGGTAAATTGTGATGCTTTAAAATAAAAAAAATAGAAACTACATATATTTTCAATATTCTGCATCCATTTGGGCAAAAACTAAGGTCACTAAGGGGCAAAATTGAAAATGCTACAAACAGTGATAATGTGATAATTCATCCTTCCTCAGAAATTGCTCTAAAAAAATGGAAACTACATATATTTTACAATATTCTGCATCCATTTGGGCAAAAACTAAGGTCACTAAGGGGCTTCATCCTTCCACAGAAATTGCTCTACATTTTTAAATTCTGTAGATACGAATAATTTGGTAAACTCCACTAGCTGTGGCTGATCTCCAAACATTTACAAAAATTAATTTTTCTCCAAAACGGCTACGTTTAGGAATAGGGAAAGGTGCATTAAATATTCTCAGAATTAAACTTTAGCTTTAATTAATTTAACTTATAAATTAAGCTTTATAAGAAAAAGGTAAATTGTGATGCTTTAAAATAAAAAAAATAGAAACTACATATATTTTCAATATTCTGCATCCATTTGGGCAAAAACTAAGGTCACTAAGGGGCTTCATCCTTCCACAGAAATTGCTCTACATTTTTAAATTCTGTAGATACGAATAATTTGGTAAACTCCACTAGCTGTGGCTGATCTCCAAACATTTACAAAAATTAATTTTTCTCCAAAACGGCTACGTTTAGGAATAGGGAAAGGTGCATTAAATATTCTCAGAATTAAACTTTAGCTTTAATTAATTTAACTTATAAATTAAGCTTTATAAGAAAAAGGTAAATTGTGATGCTTTAAAATAAAAAAAATAGAAACTACATATATTTTCAATATTCTGCATCCATTTGGGCAAAAACTAAGGTCACTAAGGGGCAAAATTGAAAATGCTACAAACAGTGATAATGTGATAATTCATCCTTCCTCAGAAATTGCTCTAAAAAAATGGAAACTACATATATTTTACAATATTCTGCATCCATTTGGGCAAAAACTAAGGTCACTAAGGGGCTTCATCCTTCCACAGAAATTGCTCTACATTTTTAAATTCTGTAGATACGAATAATTTGGTAAACTCCACTAGCTGTGGCTGATCTCCAAACATTTACAAAAATTAATTTTTCTCCAAAACGGCTACGTTTAGGAATAGGGAAAGGTGCATTAAATATTCTCAGAATTAAACTTTAGCTTTAATTAATTTAACTTATAAATTAAGCTTTATAAGAAAAAGGTAAATTGTGATGCTTTAAAATAAAAAAAATAGAAACTACATATATTTTCAATATTCTGCATCCATTTGGGCAAAAACTAAGGTCACTAAGGGGCAAAATTGAAAATGCTACAAACAGTGATAATGTGATAATTCATCCTTCCTCAGAAATTGCTCTAAAAAAATGGAAACTACATATATTTTACAATATTCTGCATCCATTTGGGCAAAAACTAAGGTCACTAAGGGGCTTCATCCTTCCACAGAAATTGCTCTACATTTTTAAATTCTGTAGATACGAATAATTTGGTAAACTCCACTAGCTGTGGCTGATCTCCAAACATTTACAAAAATTAATTTTTCTCCAAAACGGCTACGTTTAGGAATAGGGAAAGGTGCATTAAATATTCTCAGAATTAAACTTTAGCTTTAATTAATTTAACTTATAAATTAAGCTTTATAAGAAAAAGGTAAATTGTGATGCTTTAAAATAAAAAAAATAGAAACTACATATATTTTCAATATTCTGCATCCATTTGGGCAAAAACTAAGGTCACTAAGGGGCAAAATTGAAAATGCTACAAACAGTGATAATGTGATAATTCATCCTTCCTCAGAAATTGGTCTACATTTTTAAATTCTGTAGATACGAATAATTTGGTAAACTCCACTAGCTGTGGCTGATCTCCAAACATTTACAAAAATTAATTTTTCTCAGAAACGGCTACGTTTAGGAATAGGGAAAGGTGCATCAAATATTCTCAGAATTAATCAGGGAATTGAAAAAAATATTATTATACAGGGTGTTTCATAAGAAAAAATTAAGTTGTGATCGTTTAAAACAAGCAAAAACGACACCCTCTTTACACACTTCAATAGTGTATCGAATCACTCTGTATATATTAGTCACACAGACTCTGTAAACTCTAAATCAGTTCTTCAGCTTCTGTAGGTAAGTAGAGTAAGGAGCACAATGAAATTAAAGTAAAAATAAACCTTTATGGATATAAGCATATTCATTTTTCATGCATTAATTAATATGACGAATTGGTTAAAACCACGTTAAAACCCATGAATGAATGAACAATCATCAAAATAACTATTTTTGATCAACAAGCACCCAGTATGTATAACTGTAACATAACAGACCTCAACAAATTGCAAATATCAACCACAAAGCTTATTTAATTTAAACAGGAAAAACATTTCCTCAAAGAACATTATTTCAACATAAAAGAAAATTACGTAAATTGCCAAAAATAAAATTTAAAATAAACAAAAGAGCGATGACCTAATGCAAAATTTTGTTTAATTCTCAATTCATACGGATCGTTTGCACTTATTCTAATCGTACAACTCTTCACATGCTTTCACTGCTTCCAGAGGTTATTTTAGAAACTAAATTCCTGAGAAAAGCTCGGCAATCTAAAAAAATGCATTTAAATTACGTAATTTTTTTTTATAATCGTGGAGTGCTTTGTTGGTTTACGAGTTGACAATGAGGCAAAATTTGGCCGAAACGTCGTTGATATGTGTTAATTCTAGGGTACAGACGCACAAGGGTATGATTATTGAAAAGAAATGTGCACGTAATTAAAAATGTAAATTAAGTACGTTTAAACAGTGGTATCGTTGATGACTTTTGAGAGCACTCGAAGAAGAAAAAAAATGACGCCAAATTGCTACTCTTGAAAAAGCAAACAAATAAAGACTTAATTGTATTCAAATTGAACCCAAAAAAAGCTTTCAATTTTAAAAATAATTAAAAAAAATTAAATTATTTAAGGGGTAGATTTTTTTTAATTATAAAAGTAGGAATAACTTACGCATGATTCTCATCTGAAGAATATTCAAAAATAACCACAATATTTTTAACGCGAGCATCTTGTGTACAGTCACCACCGTCTAACAAAACTAAACACAAACTGTTTGGCTTTTGGTACCTACTTTTAAGAGAGGTTTAAGTGTTTTGAGAGTAAATTAGTAACTAAACACCCTCTTCATCTTCAAAAAATAAATTGTAGCAATAACAATATTGGACACGTTTTTAAAAATAGGGACACACGGGACACGAGGGGAGAATATTTTGTCGACTTTTGAATAAAAAGGATCGTTGTAAAAATTTTACAATCTTTTCAATTCAAAAACTTTTGAAATATTATTTTTGAACACATCTGGTAAAATCATTTTGACCAATTTTAAGGGTAGCTTTATGACTGTTCGTGTTCGGGTGTTGTAAATTTTTCTTTAGTTGGACAAATTCAAAATTCTAAAATTATCCTTTTGCTAATCGCTAAAATTCGTGTGGAAGATTCTATTTTTTCATCAGACTATTTATGTTAGGGGCGGAAAGCTGAAGGGTCGAAAACGTTGGTTTTACAAATGTTTACTAATAGTCCTCAAGTCCTCTAACCCTTAAACAAGTAAGTATGAACTTTAATTTGCATCTATATACATTGATTTTTTAATTTTTATTAAGTGATAAATTCCTTCTTATGACTGCTTAGGTGCTCCTAAGTAGCTGGCCTACTTACAGGGAGAATTTTTAACTGGTACCAATATTGGAATCCTTTTAATTTTCTTACGCGGACCTATTTTTAACTTTTTCCAATCCAATAAAAAGTTGTTATAATCGAGAAAAAAAAATAATAAATAATAAAATTTTTTTTATTCAAAATGGCGGCCAATAGAACGATTGTCCCATTTTGTGGATTTTCCCTTATAACTTGGCCGGTAATAATTATTATAAAAATTTCTAAACGGCATTATACAGCCAAAATATAGGGCTTTCGTCTTAAACAAGTCGATTTTCAAAATTATTTAAAAATTGCCTACCTTTAAGGGGCCAAAGTAGGTCAAAATTTTGAAACACATTTTCTCAAAATTCGCTCTACGATATGTTTTCTTTTTTGGATATATTAAAGAAAACGTAATTCTCTATCGAAATATAAATTTTTATCAAAATCGCTCGAGCCGTTTTGGAGTAATGATTTTTTGAATGTCAAAACTTCAAAAATATCTAATTTCTTTTGTAATATAAATTAAAATTTGAAAATGGGTATTAGTACCACTCTCATGAATATCTATTATTTGACACAATTTTTGGTTCACAAAACGCTTCCGGTTAAACCGGATATTACAAAAACAGCAAAATTTTTTGGAACACCTTGTATATTTTTTACTATTTTGAAATCTCGTAAAATTAGCTATTAAACGATACCAAACACTTTATATTTTGACATCCGGTTTAACCGGAAATGGGATAAAATTTCTTAATTTAAATGGAACACCCTATATATTTTCCAATATTTTGAAAGTTCCTAAAATTAGCTTTCTGAACATATAAAATAATATATAGGTATTTTGAACTTCAATTTATGCCAAATTAAAAAAAAATAAATTATAATTTCAGACAGTTTATGTCTAAAAATTCTGCTTCCACGCAGAAGTTCTAGGTTCGATCTCGGACGAAAGCAATTTAAAAATTTTTTTTTGTTTTTATTTTATTTTATTTTTTTAATATCATGTAATTTATATTAACATAAAAATAAATTTAATAATAAAACAACGCATGGGGCCCGGCCCATACGAGGAACTTTTTCCTGTCCGTCTAGTATATTATAATTTCATATTTTTTTAATTAAAATTTAATTTGATATCTTATAAATGAAATACATTAAAGAAAATTTTAAATTATAAACTTTTAAAAAAATGCACAAAAAAATACAACAGGAAAAAGTTCCTCGTATGTCCACATCCGTTGTTTTTTCATAAAATTACTCATATTTTACGACACTACAATATTGAAAGATGAAATTGAAGCACACTGTATACAATTATTGAACTTTACTTTTAAAAGAAAAATTTAGTAGCTGTGCACTACTTGTGGACTTGTGCAGTGTGCAATGAACTCAATAATGTAAAATATAAACAAATGCGGAAAGAAATTCTTAATGTAAACACAAGAGTACACTTATGTTTATATTTTATGCCATTATACCGATAATTGATTCCAACCATTTACCAACGGTTCAATTTTTATTGTAGGTACGTTTTCTGGACGAGTGAGCAAAATTAAGCTTTTCGCACAATTCTAAAACAAATCGTGTTCTAATTTCGTAAAATTATGAATTTTGTTTAAAATAAAAATAATAAAGTCATTTAGATTTAGTGATATCATAAAACATAAAAGGTGATGTATGGATTTTTAGTACATAGAACCCGAATTGTATATTATCGTGATAATTAATCACTTAATGATACTTAAATTAACGATCAAAATAACCTTCAACCTTCAATTTCGGCTTTTTGTATAATTTTTAATATGCCAATTATTCAAAATTAACAATCGTTATTAGTTGCCCAAATCTTTATTTGTAACGTCTACGCAACGCTAATGAATTTTGATTTATATTCCAAAAATTGAGGCAAAAACATGGGAGTATGGTCATCTCATAAATATCAAAGAATACGTCTGTAGACAGAGGCTTGGAGCACTTGCTTTTGAGTTTATTATATCTACCCATAAGGCCATAAATTAATACAAAACGTGAGGGTGAGATCGTAAAAAGCTAATATTTTTAGACAGGGTTGTAGCTAGAAGTACGCTAGGGCAGGCTCAGCCTACCATGGAATATTTTAAGCCCGTTCTTGCCAGAGCTTGCTAAGGATTTCTCAATAATAAGAAAACGATAAGTTCTTAATTGGTGTCGAAGAAGAAAACATTGATTTAGAGAAAGTCAAATTTTTGCAAAATTTGGGCAAAAACCCTACATTCTCAGAAGAGATTACAGTGATCAACAGATTTACACAAACCCAGAAGAGAGAAAACTCTAATTTTAGCTTTCAGTCTCTCTTGAAACTTGAAAATTTTTGAGCTTGTCCTGATACAGTCCAGACACAGTCTGGCCACAGCCCTGGCTTTAGATTTTCGAAAGATATCCATTGGATAACTATCTAACGATTTTGTCGTTATCTAATGTTTCAGAAACACTTTTTGAGGAGCTGACTATCTGATAAAATTAGCTAAATGATAAAACACGATCTAGAAAGCCAGCCACGTAACTACGGGAAGGCCAGTGTTGGCCCGGGCTCACCTAAAATTTTGCTCGTCCACCCTTATGAGTCTTATGACTTATGACCACCCTGATAAAATGATAATAATAAGCGAAAATTCAGATATTTACGGGATAATCTGAATTCCGTGCGAAGTATTCAATCTTTAAAAAGTTTTATATTATGTATTTGGCCCACCAAAAAAATTTGTGGCCACCACAGGCACGTATAACTAGCTTCCTAAAATCAGGTCGGCACTTGGTGGCTACAAATTTTTTTGGGTGGACTTAATATCAGCCAAAGCGCTACCTTAGTATTACAAGGTTCAATTTGCAATTTTTCAAAAATTGATATTTTTACGTAATAAGGTTCTAAATGCCACCTATTACCATAAAAAGGCCGTTTTGGTAGAAAAAGTTTGAAGTTGTCGAAATTATATTGCGAACAAAAGTTCTAATGCTACCTAATGGGATTTTAATACTTTAATTGCCTATGTCTCCCTCTCCGTATGTTAAACTTGTCAGATAGAACCTTGTAACACCAAGAGAGTGAAAAGTAGCTCACAAAACTGATGACATATTTTGTGTGGAATTCAGATTACACTGTAAATATCTTAATTTTCGCTTATTATTGTCATTTTATTAGGGTAGGCATAAACGTTGGCCACCAAAATTTTAGGTGGCTCCGGGCCCACCCTGGTCCTCCCGTAGTTACGTGCTTGTGCCACCAAGTGCCCACCTGATTTTAGGAAGCTAGTTCCATGTGCCTGTAGAAAACGACTATCAATGGATAAAGTTGCCCATTATTCAATGAATACTTTTTTTTCTTCGAACTAGGGCCCACTTCAAGGCTCTCTTCTCACAGTGAGTTATAAATAAAGAGAAAAAAGAAAATAGTCTTTAGGGGGTGTAGTAGAAGTATCAAATGATCTCATTTATTTCGCGTGACATCGGATCCGGTATTATAAATCAGCTTATAGGATGAAACTCTCTGTACTGTGTACTATCTCTTAAAATTAGGTGTTGCTCATTATGTAATTATAATTACAACTTGAAGAAATTGCATTTATTCCATGATTTATTCGATTTTTCTTATTGAATCAATTAATCCTGGACGTTAGGCAACACGTTGTACTTTATTTAGTCAAGTGGGTTGCATGCAGCGTAGGGGTAAATTTTTAAAAACTTTTGAATAAATACAATTTAATTGCTGATTATAAGCAAATTCTGTGCATGTTTTAATAACCATATAGAAATTAATAAGCTCAACGTTTCTGTAAATACACAAACAGGGACGGATCTAGAATTTTCGGGGCCCAGGGCTATTGAAGTCCAATGGGCCCCGTTTTTTGTTCAATTAAGAATATTTAAATTTACGTTTATAATTCATTTTTGCTTTATAATAATTTATGATAATTCAGTTTTTGTGGGCCCTTTGACACTTGGGGGGCCAGGGCTTAAGCCCTATTTGTCCTTATGTAGATCCGCCCCTGTTACACAAATCTTATCTATTGAGTTTTGCCGGCATCGAGTGAGGTGGTAAATAATTATTTTTACACGTACTTTTGAAACCCTTTGTACCCTTTATCTAAGATATCCGCTCCTGGAGATAGGCTCAACAAGTCTTCGTATATAGGACCTGTATTGTGTAAAGGTTTCCCAATCAGTTAACTGGTCTTCCATATTTTTTAGATAAGTATAAGTAGTTTCCATCATCTCCATGACACATGTTAGCGTTATTTAGGCTACTGGAGTTGGAGATATAATTCCGTTTCGTCCAAGTTGAAGTTGTGGTGTTTGTACGGTTTCATATCTTACAAAATTTCAAACGTGACTTTTCGATAGACTGCTTCAAGTGATCAATTATATTCTTGTATTTTACTAGTAGTAAAGAAGAAACCCCAAATAATTTAAATTTTGGAAACATCTAGTCCAAAGTCGTTCAATATGTATATTCTAACTTCTATGATTGTACGCATGAACTGCCAGTAACGGATATGGTCGATATGGACATCAATTGGCAACCAATAAGTACGCAATGTCGAAGATTACCTGCACCCACATAACACCCACATTTTTAATTGATTTAATCTTAATGGATAACTACATGGGTAAGGGGTAACTGTAGAAGAAGTAAAAGTTTGAAATTTCAATAAAACGCAAACGTCAAAAAACATAATCCCCTCGTTCTTATAATTAATGATGTTATCTACTTGCACATGAATGTAAAAGATTTTCAATTTGAAAAATTTGACTAAATTTGAAAAATTGAGGGTAGAGTTTTTGCCAAATGTAAGCGATCTGCGCAGAAAGCAAAATTGTGTACTACCTCATAACCAAGGTTACATATACGTGAAAACCGTTGTGAAAACAATGTTTGAGCGTCTTTTTTGACAGCTTTCTCACTTGCTCTTCTGCGCATTTAAGGTCGCTTAGATATGGTAAGTACTTTACCTACATAATCATATTTCAACATCAGAAGAATTACTTATTCTACGACTGTACTTATTGCAAAATTGCACTGCAAAACTCAAAATTCATAAATCTCAAATGTAACTTTTACCGTTAATCTACCTAAAATGTTCTTACATCATCTGGAGACCCTAACTGATTATATCAAATTCGGAGAAAATTGCCTTAATGATCTATTGAATGAACCACCAATGTCCAATGAGCATCAAATTTACCTAACACGATTAAAAAATGAGAACGAAGCAGCAGTAGTTTTGTTTTCTTTGTAACGTGCTGTTGTAGTGTCGTTTGTCGTTAGAACCAAAAAAGTATTTTATAGTGTGTTTCAAAATGCAGAAGTATTCGATAAACTATCATCAGGTGAGCTTTATTTTGTAAATAATAAATTAATAAGAAATATAACTTTTTTGAAAATTTGATATTCAAAAATATAACTCCGGTCCTGGAGAGATTTAACACATTTAACGAACGTCGTTCAATTCATAATTACCGTGTCTACAACATATCCAAAAATTTAAAAAATGACCTGAGTCAATTCTGAGAAAATTCATTTTAAAAATTTAATAGATTTTGACTCCTTAAAGGTGGGCAATCTTGAAAAAAAAATTGAAAATTGAGTATATCGGGACTCAAGCCTTATATTTGCTCTGTAAAATGCCGTTTTGAGATTGTCTAAATAATAACTATCGGCAAAGTTATAGTAGAAAAACCAGAAACATCAAATTTGATATTCAAAAAATTATAACTCCTGCCCTGGAGAGATTTAACACATTTAACGAGCGTCGTTCAATGAATAATTATTAAGTCTACAACATATCCAAAAATTAAAAAAATGAACTAAGTCAATTTTGAGAAAATTCGTTTTAAAAATATAATCGACTTTGGCTCCTTAAAGGTAGACAATCTTGAAAAACAATTGAAAATCAAGTATATCTGGACTCGAGTTTTTTGCTTTGTAAAATGCCGTTTTGAGATTGTCCAAATAATAACTATCGGCAGAGTTATAGTAGAAAAATCAGAAAATTATTTGAAATATCAAATATAATATTCAAAAAATTATAACTCCTGTCGTGAAGAGATTGAACACATTTAACGAGCGGATTCAATCAATAATTACTATTTCTACAACATATCCAAAAATTAAAAAAATAGCCTAAGTCAATTCTGAGAAAAATCATTTTAAAAATTTAATCGATTTTGACTCTTTAAAGGATGGCAATCTTGAAAAAAATTTAAAAATCGAGTATATCGGAAATCAAGCCTTATATTTCCTCTGTCAAATGCCGTTTTGAGATTGTCTAAATAATAACTATTGGTAAAGTTATAATAAAAAAGCCAGAAACTGAGATAGTGGTTCTTATATTGGCCACTATTTTGCCTTTAAATTTTTTTTAAATATTCATTTAATTAGGGTCAAGGTGTACTAACTTATAGCCTAATTTGAATAAAGTAGATTTAAAGCTGTAAGGTGTCCAAAAAGAAAACTCTACATTTTGGGTCGCTCTGTATCCATTTAAAGGCTTATTTTGATGACAAAATTTTGCTAAAGCGGTTTGAACTAATTTTTATCACAAGCGATTCAGTAGTTTTTGATTTACGAGTGCAGAGCGAGAACTAATTCGTATAAGAAAATTGTTTGTATAAAAGTATAGAGAATTAAAAGCTCTACAAGTTTTATCTTAACAATTTTTCGATCTAAGTGACCAAATTGCGCTGTAACTTTTAAACAATCGCGATAAGCGAAAAAAGCTAGATGCCATTTTGTAGAGTATTAAATTTGCAACAAAACTGTAGCAAAACTTTTTTTTTCTAAAATCAAAAATAGGTGTGTTACGCGCGAAATACTTAAAACCAGTCTTAAGAACAAGATGGCCGCTTTGCACATTGCACTAAGGGGTATAATTGTGCAAAAGGTGTTTGTAGCTCGTGTACTGATGCTCTTTCGGAAATCGAAAGCTAAATTCGTCTCGGAATTATTTTTCAGAACACTCATGTAATGAAATTTAAATGCCCTGTACTATCATTGCATTTTTGGACTCAAAAGTTTAAAAAAACTATTATAAAATCACCCTGTAAAATAGAATACGTCAAATGATTGGAAAATAAAATTTCAATTCCATTTAAATAAAACGTTTTTATAGCTGTAGATAAAAATTTTTAATTTTTGTAAGTGTATAAGAAAAAACCCTATTGGTACGTCACTGCTTTTTTTTTAAACAGTAAAAAATAATAAAATGTGTCGACGTTATTATTACAAATGTCAAATTTACGCCACGTCGACGATTTCAAACTATTAACAATAAAATATTTATTAATTTTTGCGCAATTACCAATTAAAATAAACAATAATTAGCGTAGAATAAATTTTTTTTGAAATTTGTACATTCGTATTTGGTTCGTTAGTTGGCTGACTGTACAAAAGATCGACAGCGCCTCCTTGCGCATATCGAATGAGTCATAGGAAAAACGTAGTTTGTGGGAGGTGGACGTGTGTGTGTGTCGAATAGCATGAATTTATGAAATCGACAAATATGGAGTAAAATATAAAATTAAAAAGTAGTTAGATTAAAATACGAATTTAATAATATGTTGGTTAAAGTGTTAAACTAATAAGAAATGTGTCTAAAACTAATAAAAACATCAAATGTGTCGTTAAAAAAAACTAAAATTCATTATTCGGTTGTTTCAAGATGGCTGGAAATTGAAGGACCTCTTTGTCCCTAATGTCAATATGATAGTGGAGTGGTTTGTGAGAGACATTCAGATTGAGAGGTATTAATTAAACTATTATTTATTTATTTAATTACAACAATATGTTGCTTGACGTTTAGTTTGTACGCTTCAGTATGGTTACTCCGCGAAACCCACCTTGTTATTTCGTGGCCTCGTCGTGTTGACGTGTTAGCGTTTTTAATTTTATTGTTTTTAACCCCGTTATTAACTTTTAAGCAATCACTTACATCCCTAACAATTAACACTTTGTTTAAATTATTTTATCGAACTTGTGAGCTCTTGGGGAAAATTCCATAGCAACAAGGGGTCGCCCAGTCGAATTTATTATGATAACACTTTCAACTGTTTATTTTTAATAATATTGGAAATCAATTGTTTTATTTTGTTTATTTTTGAGTTTGAGGAATTTCCAAATTGTAAAACAGTACCCGGAGAATTTCCATATAAAACAGTTATAAAGGTCATAAAAGTCATCAAATACTTGTTGATGATTTTTAAATGTAAAAATCATTGTTTGTAGTGTTTTTTTTAAACCGTGTGTATTAAAAAAACTATACAAAAGAACAAAAAGTGTGTAATGTTTGCTCTAAAAATTTAAAACTAAACGATTGTTGTAAAATTTACAAATTGAGGACTTTACATAGCCTCGGGCTTAAATTTATTCAGGTGCCCTTCTTATAATGTTACCTTTAAATAAAAGTTGTTTTTCAATATTGATGATGATGTTTATTGATTGTTGCATTTATGTTGCCAAGTTGTGCAATTTTTTGTTAAATTGTAATAAAAAAAAGAAATTCGACGAAAGAGCGTGCTAGAAAAATCTAGAAAAAATCAAATTACGCATTCTAACCCAACTTTTATTTAAATCCAATTATCAAAATGTTCATGGACGTGACTCTGGGATTATCCCAATGACTGTCTAATTTTTGGCTCAAAATATCAGTTTTTGAAATATCATTTTCAACGTATTAAGCACAAGGTGTGGAATCATTTTTATTATACACATGGTGGCCTACTTCTGCGTATTAAATGCACTCTTGCACGATTTGTAAATGACGTCTATAGAGTCTTTTTTGACAAGTATATTAATCTGAATCCAGACGACCTTGTTCATTGATCCGGATTAGCGAGAATTCACATTATACAATGACGATATCTCGACAGTGGTTACCGTTTCCAATTACCATATAGTTGGGCAGTGATGTAAGTTGTAATTTTTGCCGTGAATTACGAACGTGATACCCTAAATTACGAACTCACTACCGTAATTTACCGTTTTAAATTACCATTAGTTAAAATAGTGCAATGATGTAGTTAAATGTTTCAAGTACTGCGTATTTTCGTCGGTAAATTACGCTAGTAATTTACCAATTTCATAATAGAATACCTGAGAATTAAAAGTGCTAATATAAAATCATAAATTACGGGAATTATTTACCAAAATTTTAAATTACGGTAATTTTACATCTCTGATCTTTACACGAATTATTTTTTATTCTCTTATCAGGAGTTTATAGATACATATAGAATGTTTTCAAAGATTTATTTTTAGAATCTACTCCAGAACCGTCGAAAAATCCCTGTGTTGTTGGCCCACCCTGTATAAATTATTGTTTGTCATAACAGCGCACTTACGTTATTTAAGAATTGTTTTTGTAGAAATGTATTATCTTTGTTGTTAATCCATTTACAATTAACTAAACATTCGCTTTATTTATACTTGCGAATTAAACCTTGGTTTAATGTGGCCTCCTTTTTTTTACAAAAAGAAAAAATTAATAATTTGTTATTGATTTTCATAATTTCAAAAATCCGCCTTGATTTGTGTAAATATCGTTTTGACTTGCTGGCAACTTGTTACACTTGATTTGATTTAAATTAATTAATTTTGTTCAAAATTACGTTATTTACTTTTTCTTTTAAATGTCATTAAATAAATAATTATTGTATTGTTCATGTTGTTAATAAGCGGAATGCATTAAGTTTACAGCTTTTTTAAATTAAAGGTATTAAAAAGTTTTAATCTGAGTAAGTTGTTTTGTTAACAAACAAACGCCAGAAAGCTCTGTAAAATAAAATAATTCCAAGTTTAAATTTCCCTATTGTAATGAAAGAAGTTTAATTTAATCTAAAAGTGCTTTTTTATACAGGGTGGTTCAAATTATTTGTCATTGGCTTATCGTTGAGTAGTAGGTCTCTTCGAGACTGTCTTTTATTTTGGAGACTTGACACAGCATCATTGGGTTAAGGTCGCTTCTAAACTCGAAAATTGTCTTTCTGTGTAAGAGACTCTAGAGAGAGACTTGTCTCATCATTATGACTATTACCATCGCTCCCAGACTGAGAGGCTGTCTGATACAGTTTTCCATATTATGTAAGAGACTCTAGAGAACCTTACCTTGTCATTGAGTAGACTTCTAGAGTATTTTTTGTAAGAGACTCTAGAGAGTCTTGTTTCTTCATTAAGTTTCAAGGTCGCTTCCAGATTGGAAAACAATCTGTCTGATACAATCTTTTATGTAAGGGACTCTAGAGAGCCTTGTCCCATCATTGAATAATAAGGTCGCAGTATTTTTTTAAAGTGACTCTAAAGAGTCGTGTTTCATCATTAATTATTAAGGTCGCTACCAGGCTGGAAGACTGTCTTATAGAGTCTTTTATGTAAGGGACTCTAGAGAGTCTTATCCCGTCATTGAATACCAAGGTCGCAGTGGTTTTTTAAAGAGACTCTAAAGAGTCGTGTTTCATCATTAAGTATTAAAGTCGCTTCCAGGCTGGAAGGCTGTCTTATACAGTCTTTTATGTAAGGGACACTAGAGAGCCTTGTCCCATCATTGAATAATAAGGTCGCAGTAGTTTTTTAAAGAGACTCTAAAGAGTCGTGTTTCATCATTAAGTATTAAGGTCGCTACCAGGCTGGAGGGCTGTCTTATACAGTCTTTTATGTTAGGGACTCTAGAGAGCCTTGTCCCATCATTAAATAATAAGGTCGCAGTATTTTTTTAAAGAGACTTTCAAGAGTCGTGTCTCATCATTAATTATTAAGGTCGCTTCCAGGCTGGAAGGCTGTCTTATACAGTCTTTTATGTAAGGGACACTAGAGAGGCTTATCCCTTCATTGAATACTAAGGTCGCAGTAGTTTTTTAAAGAGACTCTAAAGAGTCGTGTCTCATCATTAAGTATTAAGGTTACTTCCAGGTTGGAAGGCTGTCATATACAGTCTTTTATGTAAGAGACTCTAGAGAGCCTTGTCCCATCATTGAATACTAAGGTCGCAGTATTTTTTTAAAGAGACTCTAAAGAGTCGTGTTTCATCATTAAGTATTAAGGTCGCTTCCAGGCTGGAAGGCTGTCTTATACAGTCTTTTATGTAAGGGACTCTCACTCTAGAGAGCCTTATCCCATCATTGAATACTAAGGTCGCAGTCGTTTTTTAAAGAGACTAAAGAGTCGTGTTTCATCATTAATTATTAAGGTCACTTCCAGGCTGGAAGACTGTCCGATACAGTCTTTTATGTAAGAGACTAGAGAGGCTTATCCCTTCATTGAATACTAAGGTCGCAGTTGTTTTTTAAAGAGACTCTAAAGAGTCGTGTCTCATCATTACATATTAAGGTCACTTCCAGGCTGGAAGGCTGTCTTATACAATCTTTTATGTAAGGGACTCTAGAGAGTCTTATCCCGTCATTGAATACCAAGGTCGCAGTGGTTTTTTAAAGAGACTCTAAAGAGTCGTGTTTCATCATTAAGTATTAAGGTCGCTTCCAGGCTGGAAGGCTGTCTTATACAGTCTTTTATGTAAGGGACTCTAGAGAGCCTTATTCCATCATTGAATACTAAGGTCGCAGTCGTTTTTTAAAGAGACTCTAAAGAGTCGTGTTTCATCATTAAGTATTAAGGTCGCTTCCAGGCTGGAAGGCTGTCTTATACAGTCTTTTATGTAAGAGACTCTAGAGAGCCTTGTCCCATCATTGAATACTAAGGTCGCAGTATTTTTTTAAAGAGACTCTAAAGAGTCGTGTTTCATCATTAAGTATTAAGGTCGCTTCCAGGCTGGAAGACTGTCCGATACAGTCTTTTATGTAAGAGACTCTAGAGAGGCTTATCCCGTCATTGAATACCAAGGTAGCAGTAGTTTTTTAAGGAGACTCTAAAGAGTCGTGTTTCATCATTAAGTATTAAGGTCGCTTCCAGGCTGGAAGGCTGTCTTATACAGTCTTTTATGTAAGAGACTCTAGAGAGCCTTGTCCCATCATTGAATACTAAGGTCGCAGTATTTTTTTAAAGAGACTCTAAAGAGTCGTGTTTCATCATTAAGTATTAAGGTCGCTTCCAGGCTGGAAGACTGTCCGATACAGTCTTTTATGTAAGAGACTCTAGAGAGGCTTATCCCGTCATTGAATACCAAGGTCGCAGTAGTTTTTGAAGGAGACTCTAAAGAGTCGTGTTTCATCATTAAGTATTAAGGTCGCTTCCAGGCTGGAAGGCTGTCTTATACAGTCTTTTATGTAAGAGACTCTAGAGAGCCTTGTCCCATCATTGAATACTAAGGTCGCAGTATTTTTTTAAAGAGACTCTAAAGAGTCGTGTTTCATCATTAAGTATTAAGGTCGCTTCCAGGCTGGAAGACTGTCCGATACAGTCTTTTATGTAAGAGACTCTAGAGAGGCTTATCCCGTCATTGAATACCAAGGTCGCAGTAGTTTTTTAAGGAGACTCTAAAGAGTCGTGTTTCATCATTAAGTATTAAGGTCGCTTCCAGGCTGGAAGGCTGTCTTATACAGTCTTTTATGTAAGAGACTCTAGAGAGCCTTGTCCCATCATTGAATACTAAGGTCGCAGTATTTTTTTAAAGAGACTCTAAAGAGTCGTGTTTCATCATTAAGTATTAAGGTCGCTTCCAGGCTGGAAGACTGTCCGATACAGTCTTTTATGTAAGAGACTCTAGAGAGGCTTATCCCGTCATTGAATACCAAGGTCGCAGTAGTTTTTGAAGGAGACTCTAAAGAGTCGTGTTTCATCATTAAGTATTAAGGTCGCTTCCAGGCTGGAAGGCTGTCTTATACAGTCTTTTATGTAAGAGACTCTAGAGAGCCTTGTCCCATCATTGAATACTAAGGTCGCAGTATTTTTTTAAAGAGACTCTAAAGAGTCGTGTTTCATCATTAAGTATTAAGGTCGCTTCCAGGCTGGAAGACTGTCCGATACAGTCTTTTATGTAAGAGACTCTAGAGAGGCTTATCCCGTCATTGAATACCAAGGTCGCAGTAGTTTTTTAAGGAGACTCTAAAGAGTCGTGTTTCATCATTAAGTATTAAGGTCACTTCCAGGCTGGAAGACTGTCCGCTACAGTCTTTTATGTAAGGGACTCTAAAAGCCTTGACCCGTCATTAAGTACTAAGATCGCTCTTAAGCCCCGTCCAGACTGCAGCGCAATACTGCTCCAAACATTTGCGAACGTTGCAAATTTCAGCCAGCATGGCCGGTTTGGACGCTAAACTACGGTCTGGACCCACCTTAACAGTCTTAAGGTGGGTCCAGACCGCAGCGCAATACTGCGCCAAACGTTTGCGAACGTTCACACACAGTTTGCGCGTTAACGTCCTAACTGCTGCAAAATTTATTAAAAATGTTCGTGTTTACCAATGTCAGTTTATGCGCAAGTTGTTGCAGCACGCGAATTTCTTTGATGTACCGACAACGATCGGAACAAATTCTGCTATGCGCGAGACAGCGCGCCCTCGCGCGTTGTACGCAGTTTAGCGTCCAAACCGCTCATGTTTGCTGAAATTTGCACCGTTCGCAAACGTTTGGCGCAGTATTCGCTGCGGTCTGGACGGGTCTTTAGAGACAGTTTTGTATGTAAGAGACTCTTGAAAGTCTACGTGGATTCATAAGCTCCGATTTAATGTTAATCACGAGAAAAAAGCTCCAGACTCTTCTGGAAAGACTACCTACAGTTAGTAGCCCCTTTTATTACACTCTATAAACGCGACCATTGGAGCTTCGAGAATGCTACAGTCTGTTTTAAGTTTGTTAGGGAGAGAGCATGTTCTACTTTTAATGTTTAGGTTTAGTTTCAGTAAAAATACAAAAATAGTGCATGTAGAGGGAAACGCTTTATGTTTCCCTATAGTCGTAAATAGTGCTAAATAGAGACGTTTCAAAATAACTCAGGCTATGAGACGTCGAAAAGGAGGAAATGGAATGAAATTGCATAATTTGTTGCATTGCAACAAACTCTAGAGAGTTTTGTCAACACAAGGGGATCGGTCGATAATGTAAATTTCTAATCTAAAACGTTATGATTATGACATCCGACATCTTCTGTCAAATAATTTTTATTTCAAACTATTTCGTAGCACAATGGATTTAAACGAGTGGAAGAGAGAGAGAAATAGTTATTTAGTTTCAAATTTATTTTAATTATCGCTCTCGTACTCATTGTAAAAATAATTCTTCAATGTGTTAGCTCGATCGATGCATAATACCATTGAATAAAAAAAAATACCTTCTATTTTACCAGGACCTATAAAAACTTCTTTTTTCTTCCAGCAGCTTCTCGATTATTATTGCGACCCTTGCTTAGAATTTTTTGACATGAAAAAAATCGAGTGATACCTCATTGTGAATCTCTTAAGGACAAGTGGAAGTGGGTTGATTTCTGAATCAGCCTGTATATTTCGAAACACCTTTAGAGAAGACCTTGTTATTTTTTAACTTTTTCTCAGATTTAAACGCATTGTTGTTGTAATTTACATTTTCTTCCCATCGTTGTTTTACTTGTTGATTGTATTGACCAATCCCACATCCTAATAACTAGTACGGATATTGCGGCATGAACTACAACACCGTGCTATACAACAAAACAGTCCCCCTGTTGACAATGTTACTGCTAGTGGAATTTGCATTACAACGGACATTAATGCCACAAATTGGAAACTTGTTTAATTTCCCTACATTTTGTAAAAAAAAATGTAAATCTCAAATTCACTCTCATTTCCACATGAAGAAGCAATGAATGAATGGTGAGAGTTTGTTACTGTTGTTGATTTTATAATAAAATGAGAGCAGATCTCTAATTACTTATTCCTCATTCAATCCTCATTGCAAATTCGCAAAAAATTATTTTGGTAATTAATTAAATTTTCGCACATTTAAATTTCACGCTATTTGCTTAATTAAATTTAACCGCTAATTAAAGAATCGTTACTCGAGTTTAGATAATTATTTTTTTTCAAACAAAAAGTAATGCCACTTTCAATTCAATTATTTGTTTAAATTATGTGATTACATACCTACTACGATTTAAACTTTTTCTCTTGGCGTTGTTTTATTAGAAATTAACCCAATATAAAAAGTTAACGTAGCGTTAACAATAAAAAAAGGTGTTGTTGCAATACTTATGCATGGATGAAAAATTATATAAATAAATGAACCAATTTCCTTTATTGGTTCAATTTGATTTCGACATTTTGATATTTTAGAAAATGGCTTACTTTGCTTTAAGAATTTATAAGAAAACAACTCTTGTTTATAATTAAAAGTATACAGGATGTTCGGTCAATAGTTGGAAAATTTAATTACTTATCTGATAGTTCTGGTAAAATTCTCTATCTAAAGCTGAGTTCAGATTATTTGTTGCGTATTAAAATGAATGATGCGGTACGCCGCAACGTGACTCAGTTTTTCTCAAAATCGAGTAACGAAGTAGCTAACCGTAACGAGTAATGTCCAGACCGGTTGGTTACGCATTTAGCGTACTATCCCTGAACTATGATACCAAAAGCAGTTAAGTGAGCCATGAAGCCATTGCGTATCGTTGTATCAAATTTTCAACAGGATACAGACTAGACTGAGCTAACATGAGACCAGTATGGACCTGGCTTGACGTTTGGATGGTGTGTCTCTTACTAATAAAGCGATTCGACTAGCCAGAGAGTGCAATATCGGAGCGAATAGCGAGAAAAGTAGTGCGTCTTGATTTGAACTCTGAGTCTATAGGAAAGCTAGTGATGGGCCAACATCATTTGAGCTAGTTTGGTAACGGCTAGTAGCTTGTAAACTGGTCCAGTCTAATTCAGCCATATCTGTCTGTCGATTTCTACCTTTTGCCTCGAAAACTGATATCTCATTGTAAAAATTTTTATAAATATTTTTATAAAACTGGTTTTGAGGTCATATAAATACAAACACATTCTCCAATCTGTAAAAATAATGATAGCAAATTATGACAGTGTGGTATATCCACATAATGACATATTTTTATAAAAATATTTATGAAAATATTGATAGTCAGACCAAATTTAGTCAAACTTCGAATAACTGAAGTCGTCTCTGTTTATAATAGTGCAGGGTTACGATACATGATAGAGGCCTGTTGAATAGAGAAGAACCCATCACGTCATTGCGTGAAATTTTCTTGGACATGAACATAGCACATAATTATGATTCATTGTTTCATACGCCTCCTTCCATCTTCTGCAGCTAGCGCTGCCAGCAACACCCATTCTGTAAAAATGCCTATTTAGCTGACAGTGTCAGAGAGAGTACCAGCCATGGTACGTAGGTTTTATGCCCGTACACCTACTCCTTGAACATAACACATATGATCCATTGTTTCATACGCCTCCTTCCATCTTCTGCAGCTAGCGCTGCCAGCAACACCCATTCTGTAAAAATGCTTATTTAGCTGACAGTGTCCAGAGAGAGTACCAGCCATGGTACGTAGGTTTTATGCCTAGACACCTACTACTTGAACATAACACATATGATCCATTGTTTCATACGCCTCCTTCCATCTTCTGCAGCTAGCGCTGCCAGTAACACCCATTCTGTAAAAATGCTTATTTAGCTGACAGTGTCCAGAGAGAGTACCAGCCATGGTACGTAGGTTTTATGCCTAGACCCCTACTACTTGAACATAACACATATGATCCATTGTTTCATACGCCTCCTTCCATCTTCTGCAGCTGGCGCTGCCAGCAACACCCATTCTGTAAAAATGCTTATTTAGCTGACAGTGTCAGAGAGAGTACCAGCCATGGTACGTAGGTTTTATGCCCAGACACCTACTCCTTGAACATAACACATATGATCCATTGTTTCATATGCCTCCTTCCATCTTCTGCAGCTAGCGCTGCCAGCAACACCCATTCTGTAAAAATGCTTATTTAGCTAACAGTGTCAGAGAGAGTACCAGCCATGGTACGTAGGTTTTGTGCCCAGACACCTACTCATTGAACATAACACATATGATCCATTGTTTCATACGCCTCCTTCCATCTTCTGCAGCTAGCGCTGCCAGCAACACCCATTCTGTAAAAATGCTTATTTAGCTGACAGTGTCCAGAGAGAGTACCAGCCATGGTACGTAGGTTTTATGCCCGGACACCTACTCCTTGAACATAACACATATGATCCATTGTTTCATACGCCTCCTTCCATCTTCTGCAGCTAGCGCTGCCAGTAACACCCATTCTGTAAAAATGCTTATTTAGCTGACAGTGTCCAGAGAGAGTACCAGCCATGGTACGTAGGTTTTATGCCCAGACACCTACTCCTTGAACATAACACATATGATCCATTGTTTCATACGCCTCCTTCCATCTTCTGCAGCTAGCGCTGCCAGTAACACCTATTCTGTAAAAATGCTTATTTAGCTGACAGTGTCCAGAGAGAGTACCAGCCATGGTACGTAGGTTTTGTGTCCAGACACCTACTCCTTGAACATACACATATGATCCATTGTTTCATATGCCTCCTTCCATCTTCTGCAGCTAGCGCTGCCAGCAACACCCATTCTGTAAAAATGCTTATTTAGCTGACAGTGTCAGAGAGAGTACCAGCCATGGTACGTAGGTTTTGTGCCCAGACACCTACTCATTGAACATAACACATATGATCCATTGTTTCATACGCCTCCTTCCATCTTCTGCAGCTAGCGCTGCCAGCAACACCCATTCTGTAAAAATGCTTATTTAGCTGACAGTGTCAGAGAGAGTACCAGCCATGGTACGTAGGTTTTATGCCTAGACACCTACTACTTGAACATAACACATATGATCCATTGTTTCATACGCCTCCTTCCATCTTCTGCAGCTAGCGCTGCCAGCAACACCCATTCTGTAAAAATGCTTATTTAGCCGACAGTGTCCAGTGAAAGTACCAGCTATGGTACGTAGGTTTTATGTCCAGATACCCTCCCTTGAACATAACACATATGATCCATTGTTTCATACGCCTCCTTCCATCTTCTGCAGCTAGCGCTGCCAGCAACACCCATTCTGTAAAAATGCTTATTTAGCTGACAGTGTCCAGAGAGAGTACCAGCCATGGTACGTAGGTTTTATGCCCAGACACCTACTCCTTGAACATAACACATATGATCCATTGTTTCATACGCCTCCTTCCATCTTCTACAGCTAGCGCTGCCAGTAACACCTATTCTGTAAAAATGCTTATTTAGCTGACAGTGTCCAGAGAGAGTACCAGCCATGGTACGTAGGTTTTGTGTCCAGACACCTACTCCTTGAACATACACATATGATCCATTGTTTCATATGCCTCCTTCCATCTTCTGCAGCTAGCGCTGCCAGCAACACCCATTCTGTAAAAATGCTTATTTAGCTGACAGTGTCAGAGAGAGTACCAGCCATGGTACGTAGGTTTTGTGCCCAGACACCTACTCATTGAACATAACACATATGATCCATTGTTTCATACGCCTCCTTCCATCTTCTGCAGCTAGCGCTGCCAGCAACACCCATTCTGTAAAAATGCTTATTTAGCTGACAGTGTCAGAGAGAGTACCAGCCATGGTACGTAGGTTTTATGCCTAGACACCTACTACTTGAACATAACACATATGATCCATTGTTTCATACGCCTCCTTCCATCTACTGCAGCTAGCGCTGCCAGCAACACCCATTCTGTAAAAATGCTTATTTAGCCGACAGTGTCCAGTGAAAGTACCAGCTATGGTACGTAGGTTTTATGTCCAGATACCCTCCCTTGAACATAACACATATGATCCATTGTTTCATACGCCTCCTTCCATCTTCTGCAGCTAGCGCTGCCAGCAACACCCATTCTGTAAAAATGCTTATTTAGCTGACAGTGTCCAGAGAGAGTACCAGCCATGGTACGTAGGTTTTATGCCCAGACACCTACTCCTTGAACATAACACATATGATCCATTGGTTCATACGCCTCCTTCCATCTTCTGCAGCTAGCGCTGCCAGTAACACCCATTCTGTAAAAATGCTTATTTAGCTGACAGTGTAAGAGAGAGTACCAGCCATGGTACGTAGGTTTTATGCCTAGACCCCTACTACTTGAACATAACACATATGATCCATTGTTTCATACGCCTCCTTCCATCTTCTGCAGCTAGCGCTGCCAGCAACACCCATTCTGTAAAAATGCTTATTTAGCTGACAGTGTCAGAGAGAGTACCAGCCATGGTACGTAGGTTTTGTGACCAGACACCTACTCATTGAACATAACACATATGATCCATTGTTTCATACGCCTCCTTCCATCTTCTGCAGCTAGCGCTGCCAGCAACACCCATTCTGTAAAAATGCCTATTTAGCTGACAGTGTCAGAGAGAGTACCAGCCATGGTACGTAGGTTTTATGCCCGGACACCTACTCCTTGAACATAACACATATGATCCATTGTTTCATACGCCTCCTTCCATCTTCTGCAGCTAGCGCTGCCAGCAACACCCATTCTGTAAAAATGCTTATTTAGCTGACAGTGTCCAGAGAGAGTACCAGCCATGGTACGTAGGTTTTATGCCCAGACACCTACTCCTTGAACATAACACATATGATCCATTGTTTCATACGCCTCCTTCCATCTTCTGCAGCTAGCGCTGCCAGTAACACCCATTCTGTAAAAATGCTTATTTAGCTGACAGTGTCCAGAGAGAGTACCAGCCATGGTACGTAGGTTTTATGCCCAGACACCTACTCCTTGAACATAACACATATGATCCATTGTTTCATACGCCTGCTTCCATCTTCTGCAGCTAGCGCTGCCAGTAACACCCATTCTGTAAAAATGCTTATTTAGCTGACAGTGTCCAGAGATAGTACCAGCCATGGTACGTAGGTTTTATGCCCGGACACCTACTCCTTGAACATAACACATATGATCCATTGTTTCATACGCCTCCTTCCATCTTCTGCAGCTAGCGCTGCCAGCAACACCCATTCTGTAAAAATGCTTATTTAGCCGACAGTGTCCAGTCAAAGTACCAGCTATGGTACGTAGGTTTTATGTCCAGATACCCTCCCTTGAATAATTTGATAATTTGGATAATTTTAGTTCGTATAGTATAATTCATGTTCATCTGGTCGTATAAGGCTGAGTTTTTCATTGGGAGTTTAAACTACGTTCCATCTGAACGAATATCAATCTCATGCGCTGTACTTTTCCTGTAACGTAAACGAGTTACGGCGCATGAGCTTGAACTTCATTCAGATGAAACGTAGTTTAAACTCCCAATGAAAAATTAGGCCTAACTGGGCCTCTACTCCCCTCTCCAATGGACAATGGTTCTTCCTAACCCAGTTCTCATCTGCTTGCACGAGTCCTTTTGTATGTAGAGATAAAACTGAAAACTAAAGGAAATGCAGATTTTATTTATAGAAAATTAAAATTTTTGGCCTCGATCATTTTCAAAAGCAAAATATGTTTACATAAACTTTTCTTTTAAAATATCCTCGATAAATCAATTTTTGTAATTGTAATTTGAACTATTTATAAAATTCGTAACGATTGCTGTGAGTGAACTTTGTATTACGGTAATATTTAACCTGAATAATCGATTGTTACACTCTCTTTTGTTATTCGTTTGCATAGGCCGTCTCATATAAAAACCAAAATTGCACTAACGTAACAAGTACGCCACTGGTGAAGAAGTGTTACGTTTTTAAAAATGTTGTGTATTGGAAGTTATTTTCTATACTATTTGTCCACAAATGTAGACAGTTGTGTCACATATAGAATAAAGACTAGATTACATCGAGATTTTTTGGTACAACATTATGAACAATCGTTCGTACTAGGATCCACTTCTACTACCTGGATTCGTTCAAATTCTGTCAAATTATACTAAAGTACGTTATTCTATTAAAGCGGCACGTGTTTTCTGCATCTGTCTCAATAGAAGCTGCGCTATAGTTAGCTAAATTTTGTGAACACATATTAGGAATGAGTCACTCTCTATAATTGTGGAATTGAACTTTAGTTGATACAACTAAGTATTTATCAATAATTCTATTACGTCGCCTTTTTAGAAATAAATTGAAATTCGACATACAGTAGAACCCCGTTATAAAGTACCCTTTTATAACGTTTCTCTGGATATAACGTATAGTCCTGAACTTTCGTATAGAATAGGGCGTAACCAATATCTTGCGTAGTGCTCTCTCTCTCTCACTCTAGATCTCTAAAATTGATGAGACCGGATGTTACGAGACACATTTTCGTTATAGTGCATTGGCTCCGCCCTATTCTTTATAAAAATTCAGGACTATACTCAAGTCTTTGGTCTCATTCTAAAACGTATTTTGTAGTTTTTTTTATGATGTGCGCCGGTTATAACGTATCAAATTTTTCGGCCTCTGTTGGTACTTTATAACGGGGTTATACTGTATTTTATATTAATTCCTTTCATACAAGTTAACATGAAATGAACTTTAGTACATAATTTAAAAATTGTTTCTAACAGAAAAATATTTTTATTATTTTCAATCAACAGTTGAAAGTTCAAAAAAAGTGTATGAAATGTGTTTGTTTAACAATTGATTGATAACTACTGTTATCATATCTCTCGGTAATGTGATGACGTCCAATTTTGAGCCCATCTTTTTCTAGGGCGATCAGAGTGGTTTCTGAACATACATTTGTTTCTTCTGAGGTATGTTTAGCTTCTTTGAGCCTCATTCTGTTTCTATAGAAGACATCTGTCTGTCCAACACACCAACCATTCTCCTTTAGCCTTTACCAGTTAGGTTTGGAACTGACAACGACACTCAAGTCACCCAATGGGTATGGGACAAGTTGAGTTAGGAATTGAACACTCTTCCCTCTCCACCATTTCAACTTTTTGTTAAGATTTCATTAGATAAGTCGAAACAATTTGAGTGTGTCTATTTAACTTGTTAACAACTAATGGAGTTTTGAAAGGGAAAAAATTTGAATGAAAATGAAATTCTACACCTGGTTATTCTAATTAGTTGTGATGGTGTTTTGTCGTGGCGCCAAGCGGAGTTGTTGCATGTGCCAGTATTTAAACGGCCTTCAAAAATAGCTCAAAATTGCTCTTAAATAGGTTATTAATTTAGAAAATAGTACGCCACCCTCCTCGCTAATCTTTTTTAAAATAACCATCGAGCAAGTCAACAATTAATACGTTTAACCTAATTTTAATTTATCAGTTTAACGTGATGCCAATTTAAATTTCTTTGTACGTTACTTTGTATGAAATTATAAATATTTTTTCGTTATTAAAGGGAATGCGTGACATGTTTATCCAATCCCAACAGTTGGGTACAAGCAGCAGCAGCAGCGGAGCGGTGCAACCAAAAAAACGAAAAGCAGACCATTACATTAGCGATCCATTCATCCAACACCAAATTCCATATTCAGTAAATAATTCCAGTCAAACAGATATCAATCATGCAAATTCAAATAATCAACCCTTTGTACGAACTTCGACTATCAAATTGTTAGACACGCGCTGCGGCCAGAAGGTAAAAAGTATTTACTCTTTCTCTCACACGTGAGTTATAAAAATGTTTTTATAGCGAAAAGCTTGGTCGCGAGAAGGTAATGGTGATAGCGGAGAAACTCTTGCTAACACAGGTAGTAGCAACGAAACCACCACGACGGCCCACAGCAAGGTAACTGCAGCCCCTGGGGCTAATCCTCAACCCCAAGGTAATGACGATTCGTCGTAATGTTTTTTTATACTAATTGAAAAATTATTAAAGGAGGCTCTGGCAGTGGAGCGGATGGAGACTACCAATTAGTTCAACATGAGGTTCTATATTCAATGACTAACCAATATGAGGTGCTCGAATTTCTCGGTCGTGGCACCTTTGGACAAGTTGTCAAGTGTTGGAAGAAAGGCACCAACGAAATTGTTGCCATTAAAATTCTTAAAAATCATCCGTCTTATGCCAGACAGGTACCTACTTTATTATATTAATCAATTAAACAATTAAAAAAAAATTTTTTCTAGGGTCAAATAGAAGTTAGTATTTTATCGAGATTAAGTCAAGAAAATGCCGACGAATTTAACTTCGTACGTGCGTACGAATGCTTTCAACACAAGAATCACACATGTCTTGTGTTCGAAATGCTCGAACAAAACTTATACGATTTTTTAAAACACAACAAATTTAGTCCTCTACCACTCAAATATATCAGACCCATTCTGCAACAAGTGCTTACTGCATTGCTAAAACTTAAGGTAAGAATTTCAAACCTCCACTAAAACAAGCTAACAGAAACATTTTCCCCATTGCAGCAACTTGGTTTAATCCACGCAGACTTGAAGCCTGAAAATATAATGTTAGTAGATCCTTTACGTCAACCATATCGTGTAAAAGTAATAGACTTCGGAAGTGCGAGTCACGTTAGTAAAGCAGTATGTAATACTTACTTACAATCGAGATATTATCGAGCGCCTGAAATAATTTTGGGCTTACCATTTTGCGAAGCTATCGACATGTGGTCACTCGGTTGTGTTGTAGCCGAATTATTTTTAGGATGGCCTTTGTATCCTGGTTCTTCAGAATACGATCAAATTCGTTACATAAGTCAAACACAAGGCTTACCCACTGAACACATGTTGAACAACGCTTCGAAAACGACCAAATTTTTTTATCGCGACATGGATAGCACTTATCCATTCTGGAGACTAAAAACTCCCGAAGAACATGAAGCCGAAACTGGAATTAAATCAAAAGAGGCACGCAAATATATATTTAACTGTTTAGACGACATCGGACAAGTTAACGTCCCGACGGATTTAGAAGGAGGTCAATTATTAGCCGAAAAAGTAGATAGGAAGGAGTTCATCGATTTGCTTAAACGAATGTTGACTATGGATCAAGAAAGACGCACCACACCTGGAGAAGCTCTAAACCATCCTTTCGTGCGTTTAGCACATTTAGTGGATTATGCACATTGTAATAACGTCAAAGCTAGCGTACAAATGATGGAAGTGTGTCGTCGAAACGACTACAATAACGGAACCAACCCAACTCATCATCAATCGGCACAACAAGCACCTTCTCTCGTCGCTAATTTTGTACCTAGTACAAATGGAAATGTGACTTTTACAATTAACAACCAATTGACAAATCAAGTGCAACGATTGGTGAGAGAACGTCCCGGTTATGACAATTTATATCAAATTTACAACGGACGTTCTGTGGGAAGACAATATACTACGAGTAGTAGAGCCGATCCATTTCAACATCAACTTGTTTCTAGTATTTTGTGCCCTGCGGGATATCAAGGTATGACAGGCTCACCGGCTAAACACGTTACGGTAGTTCAACAGCCTCCTTTACAAATACAACCTCCAATTTTGAGTCAACCCGGTCAACAGCAATACGTTCCTGTTAGTGTAGTGGAGCCTAGTGGACGTCAAATGTTACTTACAAACGCCGTTCAAACGTCTTGGCCTACTAATAGGCAAATGGCAATCGTACCCTCGTGGCAACAAATACCGGCACAACACGCCACAATACAACAACCCTTATTATCCGACGCCACAGATTGGGGTAGACCGCTGATTGTGGACTCGTCCGCAATTTTACAAGAACAGCGTCCTGTGTTTCCAGTGGATGTGGCTACAGAAGTTTATAATCCGGCTCTAGTTGAACATACTGGATCCTGGAGCACCAGTAAGCGTAGTTCGAAAAATCATCACGTTCAACAACAGAATTCTCATCATAGCCATCATCATTTAATGGTAAGTGATCCAAAATTTTCCATTTGTGACGAATTAAGTTGGAAACTTACAAAGGCGTAGTAGCGTCATAAGAAATTTTCCGACTTTCATTACGGAATTTTGACATCAATCTCGGAATTCAGAGTTAAAAGTCGACATTCCGAACTTCAAAAATTGAATTCCGAGTTCAGAGTGGGAATTTAGAGTTCAAGTCAGAGTTACAAGTCGTAATTCACAGTTCTAAATCGGAATTACAAACTTTATAAGGAATTTAGAGTTCAGGGTAGCAATTTAGAGTTTAAAGTCAGAGTTAAAAGTCGGAATTTACAGTTCTTAATCGAAATTACGAACTTAAAGATGGAATTCCTAGTTCAGAGTAGGTATTTAGAGTTAAATATCAGAATTAAGAGTACAGAGTCGGAATTAAGAGTTCAAAATCGGAATTATGTACTTAATAACGGAATTCTATACTTTGAAAATGGAATTCCGAGTTCAGAGTAGGAATTTCGAGTTTAAAGTTACGAGTTCAAAGTCGTAATTCACAGTTCTAAATCGGTATTACAAACTTAAAAAAATGTAATTCCGATTTCAGAAAAGGAATTTAGAGTTTAAAGTCAGAGTTCAAAGTCGGAGTTCACAGTTTTAAATCGGAATTAGTATCTGAAAAAATGGAATACCGAGTTCAGAGTAGAAATTTAGAGTTTAAAATAAGAATTTAGCGTTCAAAGTCGGAATACAGAGTTCAAAACGGGAATTACGAAGTTAAAAATGGAATTCCGAGTTCAAAGTAGGAATTTAGAGTTTAAAATAAGAATTTAGCGTTTATAGTCGGAATACAGAGTTCAAAATCGGAATTACGAAGTTCAAAATGGAATTCCTAGTTCAAAGTAGGAATTTGAAGTTTAAGGTCAGAGTTCAAAGTCGGAATTCACAGTTCTAAATCGTAATTCCGAACTTGAAAAATAGAAATCTGAGTTCAGAGTAGGAATTTAGAGTTTAAAATCAGAATTGAGAGTTCAAAGTCGGAATTAAGAGATCAAAATTGGAATTACGTACATCAAAAATGAAATTCCGAGTTCAGAGTAGAAATTTAGAGTTTAGAGTAGGAATTTAGAGTTTAAAATAAGAATTCAGAGTTTAAAGTCAGAATTAAGAGATCAAAATCGGAATTACGTACATCAAAAATGGAATTCCGAGTTCAGAGTAGAAATTTAGAGTTTAAAGTCAGAGTTAAAAGTCGTAATTCACAGTTATAAATTGGAATTACGAACTTAAGCTTAATTCTCAGCTATCCGAAACCGTCGTATACGACGATAGGAAAGTTTTCCTATTGGTGGAATTTCGAAATTCCATAGCTGAGAATTAAGCTTTAATAAATGGGATTCCGAGTACAGAGTAGGAATTTAGAGTTCAAAATAAGAATTCAGAGTTCAAAGTCGGAATTCCGAACTTAAAAAATGGAATTCCGAGTTCAGAATAGGAATTTAGAGTTTAAAGTCAGAGTTCAAAGGCGGAATTGACAGTTTTAAATCGGAATTACGATCTGAAAAAATGGAATACCGAGTTTGGAGTAGAAATTTAGAGTTTAAAGTCAAAGTTACAAGTCGTAATTCACAGTTCTAAATTGGAATTACGAACTTAAAAATGGGATTCCGAGTACAGAGTAGGAATTTAGAGTTTAAAATCAGAATTCAGAGTTCAAAGTCGGACTTCAGAGTTTAAAATTGTAATTTTAAAATAAAAACTGTTGTGACCTTCCTACGCCTTTGTTAGGAACGGGTTTGTTATTAAAAATCCTATTCTGTTTATAACTTTTGTAGCGTTTTAAGATGTCTCGCGACTGTACTATAGAGCCTTTATTTTTTTAGGTTCCAACCCATCGTTCTCAGCATGATAAAAAAGAGCAGACGCAATTGAGTCCAGTCAAAAAGCGAGTTAAAGAAAGCACTCCACCTTCGGAACATGTAAATGGGTACAACAGTAGTCGTAGGAACCACAGTCCAAATAACGGTGGACATTGGCAACACACATCTCAATCACAGGGTAAACATGCACAAAACTACAATCAAGATAATCATCACGCTGCAAGTAATAACAGACAACACACAATTACTATCAACGACACACCATCTCCTACTGTGTCTGTTATTACAATATCAGATAGTGAAGATGAGAGTGGACCAATTAATAAAACGAGCTCGAATCGTCAACAAACACAAGACCAACAATCAAATAGCCATCGTAAAAACATCGCGAGTTGTGTGAGCGTTGCCGATAGCGACAACGAAGATAACAACAGTCCTGCAAAGGTGCAATCGCAAAATTATCACCAAATAATCAAAAATGAACCGACGCCCAACTCTAACTATTCGACGCAATCTCAAAAGAAAAGGTTGCTAGCAAAAGCGCAATCGGAATGTATGTTAAACGTACCGACTAAACAAGAACCTGGCATAGAATATCAACATCATCGTTCGAATGAATATTTATTACCACAATCCTCTCACTTGCACTCAACTTCTCATTGTACGTCCGCTTGTAAAGAACCGATACAAACGTATCATTATATTAACGCCGGTCCTGTTAATCATTTAAATAATCAAGAACAACACGTCGTGTATGCTTCAAATGATAAGAGAGTATCTTGGGCACCGCCTGCGGCGCACGCACCTAATTCTTCTCACGGTAGCCATAGAAGACATTCTGCGGTTCCAGTAGTTAATCTAAGGGACTATAATATAGCCACACAAAGTCATAAAGATTACATTCAACCTCCGGCTGCTCACACAACTAGAGATACTTTGGCGGTGGCGCGTGAACAACACCACTTGTTGGCTGCAGGTAAAGGATGGGCTCATCCTCAAGCGTTGCATCAGGGCTATAGGTAAGATTTTGTTTTGTCTTTAACCCATTTTTTGCTCTCTTTTATAGTTCTTTATTTATATTCATTTGCAAGTACTTGTTTTAAAGCTAGGTTTTTATTTACAGACATACTACAGCTCATTTGTCACCACAACCACTTACCGGTGCACCTCGACTGTCTCCACAACATCCTTTAGCAGCTGCAGCTGGTCAACCTTTATATCATCAAACGGAATTATATCGTAGACCGGCAGTTTATGTAACAACTACCCAACCCGCATATATTCCTGCTACACATCAAGTTGCACCGGCAGGGTACGAATATAACCCATTACATTATTTCTAACAAAATGCCTTTAGAATTCGTATGTTAGAGGTAGGACTTTTGTTCTAAAGAAAGAAATTAATTACTTAAATAACTTCTATGTGGGCCTACTTAGATAATATTCTTCTCACACACTAGGGGATCTGCAGTAAGAAGTAAGTTACCTGTTGGGGGACCGACTTATACTCGGACTGAGGTTATTCTTTGATTTATTTTGAGATTTACAAAATAATCTATAACTAATAGCGTCAATTTTATAATTTTTCGGTTATAAATAATTCGAAGAATAATCTTTTGTATTGTTGTGACATTCTTAGGGATCAAATGGGATTATTGTGAGGATTCCATCTTGCTTTAACCTGGACAGTCCCATTTTACAGACTATCTTGGTGTTCTCAAAGCATTTGTGTGATGTAAATGTGTTCCGTTTTTAACTACTTTGCCAAATATGTACTAATTCTCACACAATAGTACTAAACCTGAATCTGGGACAGTCCCATATTTAGAGATGGTGTCCTGGCGTTCATAAAACACTTGTTGAATTCAAAATTTGTCTATAATGTGCTGTTTCTAACACAAAATACAGCAACAGCGCTAAATTGTCTTTTGGAACCCCTGAAACCGAGCTGGGACAGTCCCATATTTGGAGATGGTGTTATAGGGTTCTTAAAACACTTGTTTAACTCAGATGTGACCCAGTTTTAAGTATAAATTTGCCTAATATGTGCTGTTCTATTTTTAACTACTTTGCCAAATATGTACTAATTCTCACACAATAGTACTAAACCTGAATCTGGGACAGTCCCATATTTAGAGATGGTGTCCTGGCGTTCTTAAAACACTTGTTAAATTCAAAATGTGCCTATAATGTGCTGTTTCTAACACAAAATAGAGCAACAGTGCTAAGTTGTCTCTTGGAACCTCTGAAACCGAGCTGGGACAGTCCCATATTTGGAGATGGTGTTATAGGGTTCTTAAAACACTTGTTGAACTCAGATGTGTCCCAGTTTTAAATATAAATTTGCCTAATATGTGCTATTCCGTTTTTAACCTCTTTGCCAAATATGTACTAATTCTCACACAATAGTACTAAACCTGAATCTGGGACAGTCCCATATTGAGAGATGGTGTCCTGGCGTTCTTAAAACACTTGTTAAATTCAAAATTTGTCTATAATGTGCTGTTTCTAACACAAAATAGAGCAACAGTGCTAAGTTGTCTCTTGGAACCTCTGAAACCGAGCTGGGACAGTCCCATATTTGGAGATGGTGTTATAGGGTTCTTAAAACACTTGTTGAACTCAGATGTGTCCCAGTTTTAAATATAAATTTGCCTAATATGTGCTATTCCGTTTTTAACCTCTTTGCCAAATATGTACTAATTCTCACACAATAGTACTAAACCTGAATCTGGGACAGTCCCATATTGAGAGATGGTGTCCTGGCGTTCTTAAAACACTTGTTAAATTCAAAATTTGTCTATAATGTACTGTTTCTAACACAAAATACAGCAACAGCGCTAAATTGTCTTTTGGAACCCCTGAAACCGAGCTGGGACAGTCCCATATTAGGAGATGGTGTTATGAGGTTCTTAAAACACTTGTTTAACTCAGATGTGACCCAGTTTTAAGTATAAATCTGCCTAATGTATGATACTGTTCCGTTTTTAACCACTTTGCCAAATACAGGGTGATTCATGAGGAAGTGCAAATATTTTGGGAGGTTGTAGTATGGATTATTCTGAGTAAAAAATGTCATATGAACATGTGTCCTATTGTCAATAGATACAGAGATATGGTCATTTTAAGATGTATTAAAGTATAAAACAAATAACTTATTGTTGATTTTCAATACTAACAATTAAAATTAAATAAATTTACAAGACGGTTCAAGGAAAGGTAAACATTAGAGACGAATTATTGCTCACTCGAATTGTGAATTGTGCGGCGCTCATAAAGGACCGCCAAGATGATATTAGAAAAGTAACAGTAGTATTACAAAGTGCATTGAGGTTGGCTGTGGGATTTTTGAACCATTACTGTAAATTTGTTTATTTTAATGGTTAGTATTAAAAATCAATAAAAGGTCATTTGTTTTATGCTTTAATACACCTTAAAATGACCGTATCTCTGTATCTATTGACAATAGGACACATGTTCATATGACATTTTTGACTCAGAGTAATCCATACTACAACCTACCAAAATATTTGCACTTCCTCATGAATCACCCTGTATGTACTAATTCTCACACACTAGTACTAAACCTGAATCTGGGACAGTCCCATATTGAGAGATGGTGTCCTGGCGTTCTTAAAACACTTGTTAAATTCAAAATTTGCCTATAATGTGCTATTTCTCACACAAAATACAGCAACAGTGCTAAATTGTCTCTTGGAACCCCTGAAACAGAACTGGGACAGTCCCATATTTGGAGATGGTGTTATGGGGTTCTTAATACACTTTTGAACTCAGATGTGTCTCAGTTTTAAATATAAATTTGCCTAATTTATGTGCTGTTCCATTTTTAACCACTTTGCCAAATATGTACTAATTCTCACACATTAGTACTAAACCTGAATCTGGGACAGTCCCATATTGAGAGATGGTGTCCTGGCGTTCTTAAAACACTTGTTAAATTCAAAATTTGCCTATAATGTGCTATTTCTCACACAAAATACAGCAGCAGTGCTAAATTGTCTCTTGGAACCCCTGAAACAGAACTGGGACAGTCCCATATTTCGAGATGGTGTTATGGGGTTCTTAATACACTTTTGAACTCAGATGTGTCCCAGTTTTAAATATAAATTTGCCTAATTTATGTGCTGTTCCATTTTTAACCACTTTGCCAAATATGTACTAATTCTCACACATTAGTACTAAACCTGAATCTGGGACAGTCCCATATTGAGAGATGGTGTCCTGGCGTTCTTAAAACACTTGTTAAATTCAAAATTTGCCTATAATGTGCTATTTCTCACACAAAATACAGCAACAGTGCTAAATTGTCTCTTGGAACCCCTGAAACAGAACTGGGACAGTCCCATATTTGGAGATGGTGTTATGGGGTTCTTAAAATACTTGTTGAACTCTTGTGTCCCAGTTTTAAATATAAATTTGCCTAATTTATGTGCTGTTCCATTTTTAACCACTTTGCCAAATATGTACTAATTCTCACACACTAGTACTAAACCTGAATCTGGGACAGTCCCATATTGAGAGATGGTGTCCTGGCGTTCTTAAAACACTTGTTAAATTCAAAATGTGCCTATAATGAGCTGTTTCTCACACAAAATACAGCAACAGTGCTAAATTGTCTCTTGGAACCCCTGAAACAGAACTGGGACAGTCCCATATTTGGAGATGGTGTTATGGGGTTCTTAAAACACTTTTGAACTCAGATGTGTCCCAGTTTTAAATATAAATTTGCCTAATATGTGCTATTCCGTTTTTAACCTCTTTGCCAAATATGTACTAATTCTCACACAATAGTACTAAACCTGAATCTGGGACAGTCCCATATTGAGAGATGGTGTCCTGGCGTTCTTAAAACACTTGTTAAATTCAAAATTTGCCTATAATGTGCTATTTCTCACACAAAATACAGCAACAGTGCTAAATTGTCTCTTGGAACCCCTGAAACAGAACTGGGACAGTCCCATATTTGGAGATGGTGTTATGGGGTTCTTAAAACACTTTTGAACTCAGATGTGTCCCAGTTTTAAATATAAATTTGCCTAATTTATGTGCTGTTCCATTTTTAACCACTTTGCCAAATATGTACTAATTCTCACACACTAGTACTAAACCTGAATCTGGGACAGTCCCATATTGAGAGATGGTGTCCTGGCGTTCTTAAAACACTTGTTAAATTCAAAATTTGCCTATAATGTGCTGTTTCTAACACAAAATACAGCAACATTGCTAAATTGTCTCTTGGAATACCTGAATCGGAGCCGTGACAGTCCCATATTTGGAGATGGTGTTATGGGGTTCTTAAAACACTTGCTTAACTCAGATGTGACCCAGTTTTAAATATAAATTTGCCTAATATGTGCTATTCCGTTTTTAACCTCTTTGCCAAATATGTACTAATTCTCACACAATAGTACTAAACCTGAATCTGGGACAGTCCCATATTGAGAGATGGTGTCCTGGCGTTCTTAAAACACTTGTTAAATTCAAAATTTGCCTATAATGTGCTATTTCTCACACAAAATACAGCAGCAGTGCTAAATTGTCTCTTGGAACCCCTGAAACAGAACTGGGACAGTCCCATATTTCGAGATGGTGTTATGGGGTTCTTAATACACTTTTGAACTCAGATGTGTCTCAGTTTTAAATATAAATTTGCCTAATTTATGTGCTGTTCCATTTTTAACCACTTTGCCAAATATGTACTAATTCTCACACATTAGTACTAAACCTGAATCTGGGACAGTCCCATATTGAGAGATGGTGTCCTGGCGTTCTTAAAACACTTGTTAAATTCAAAATTTGCCTATAATGTGCTATTTCTCACACAAAATACAGCAACAGTGCTAAATTGTCTCTTGGAACCCCTGAAACAGAACTGGGACAGTCCCATATTTGGAGATGGTGTTATGGGGTTCTTAAAACACTTTTGAACTCAGATGTGTCCCAGTTTTAAATATAAATTTGCCTAATTTATGTGCTGTTCCATTTTTAACCACTTTGCCAAATATGTACTAATTCTCACACATTAGTACTAAACCTGAATCTGGGACAGTCCCATATTGAGAGATGGTGTCCTGGCGTTCTTAAAACACTTGTTAAATTCAAAATTTGCCTATAATGTGCTATTTCTCACACAAAATACAGCAACAGTTCTAAATTGTCTCTTGGAACCCCTGAAACAGAACTGGGACAGTCCCATATTTGGAGATGGTGTTATGGGGTTCTTAAAATACTTGTTGAACTCAGATGTGTCCCAGTTTTAAATATAAATTTGCCTAATTTATGTGCTGTTCCATTTTTAACCACTTTGCCAAATATGTACTAATTCTCACACACTAGTACTAAACCTGAATCTGGGACAGTCCCATATTGAGAGATGGTGTCCTGGCGTTCTTAAAACACTTGTTAAATTCAAAATTTGCCTATAATGTGCTATTTCTCACACGAAATACAGCAACAGTGCTAAATTGTCTCTTGGAACCCCTGAAACAGAACTGGGACAGTCCCATATTTGGAGATGGTGTTATGGGGTTCTTAAAACACTTTTGAACTCAGATGTGTCCCAGTTTTAAATATAAATTTGCCTAATTTATGTGCTGTTCCATTTTTAACCACTTTGCCAAATATGTACTAATTCTCACACACTAGTACTAAACCTGAATCTGGGACAGTCCCATATTGAGAGATGGTGTCCTGGCGTTCTTAAAACACTTGTTAAATTCAAAATTTGCCTATAATGTGCTGTTTCTAACACAAAATACAGCAACATTGCTAAATTGTCTCTTGGAATACCTGAATCGGAGCCGTGACAGTCCCATATTTGGAGATGGTGTTATGGGGTTCTTAAAACACTTGCTTAACTCAGATGTGACCCAGTTTTAAATATAAATTTGCCTAATATGTGCTATTCCGTTTTTAACCTCTTTGCCAAATATGTACTAATTCTCACACAATAGTACTAAACCTGAATCTGGGACAGTCCCATATTGAGAGATGGTGTCCTGGCGTTCTTAAAACACTTGTTAAATTCAAAATTTGCCTATAATGTGCTATTTCTCACACAAAATACAGCAACAGTGCTAAATTGTCTCTTGGAACCCCTGAAACAGAACTGGGACAGTCCCATATTTGGAGATGGTGTTATGGGGTTCTTAAAACACTTTTGAACTCAGATGTGTCCCAGTTTTAAATATAAATTTGCCTAATTTATGTGCTGTTCCATTTTTAACCACTTTGCCAAATATGTACTAATTCTCACACAATAGTACTAAACCTGTATCTGGGACAGTCCCATATTGAGAGATGGTGTCCTGGCGTTCTTAAAACACTTGTTAAATTCAAAATTTGCCTATAATGTGCTGTTTCTAACACAAAATACAGCAACAGCGCTAAATTGTCTTTTGGAACCCCTGAAACCGAGCTGGGGCAGTCCCATATTTGGAGATGGTGTTATAGGGTTCTTAAAACACTTGTTTAACTCAGATGTGACCCAGTTTTAAGTATAAATTTGCCTAATATGTGCTGTTCCATTTTTAACTACTTTGCCAAATATGTACTAATTCTCACACAATGGTACTAAACCTGAATCTGGGACAGTGCCATATTTAGAGATGGTGCCCTGGCGTTCTTAAAACACTTGTTAAATTCAAAATGTGCCTATAATGTGCTGTTTCTAACACAAAATAGAGCAACAGTGCTAAGTTGTCTCTTGGAACCTCTGAAACCGAGCTGGGACAGTCCCATATTTGGAGATGGTGTTATAAGGTTCTTAAAACACTTGTTGAACTCAGATGTGTCCCAGTTTTAAATATAAATTTGCCTAATATGTGCTATTCCGTTTTTAACCTCTTTGCCAAATATGTACTAATTCTCACACAATAGTACCAAACCTGTATCTGGGACAGTCCCATATTTAGAGATGGTGTCCTGGGGTTCTTAAAACTTTTGTGTCCCGTTTTTAAATACAAATTTGCCTAATGTGTTCAAATTCTTTCGCAAAGTACAGCAACAGTGGTAAACTGTCTAGGATCCCTGAAACCAAGCTGGAACAGTCCCATTTTTTGAAGATAGTGTCTCTAAAACATTAGTTGTGGGCAATTACAGTTCGGTTAATGTAGTTAATTTGGCCAACACTGCACGTTTGTGGTCTGAACTTGGGACTTTTAAATCTGTAGTCTAAGCAAACTACCACGTTACCTTCCCACGCACATGTAGAATAATATAGGGGCCTTGTTAAAGTGTTCCGTTTTTTTACTTTAAGTATCATGAGATCCCTAAATTAATGTAACATTTAAATTTTTTCTGTGTTGTAACTAGTGCTAAAATGCAAAATTTCTTTTCAGTCGTGCGTTGCCTCCGCCACCAGCACATCATTCGAGTGCTCGACCAGTTTTAGCTAGTCACGCTGCACATCCTTTACCGGCACATTTACAATTTCCTTCGCATCCTCAAGTAGCTACTGCTCCATACGGCTTTGCTCCACTAAGTCCTGCCAAAACACATCAGTATCAAGCAAGTTTATGGTTTGCTGAGTGAAAACTTTGTTTCGGCCTCAAGAAATTAGGTTTGTTTTTTATTAGTTGTTAAGTTATAAATGAATATAGCCCTCTCTTCCCTCTATACACAAACACAAAATATTGTGAAAATGATGAAGAATTTTTTTTAACAGTTTCTTAATGGAAATTGTTGTTTGATGTTTTATTGGAATTTATTATTATAAAAATATGTGTAGAAGACTTTTTAAAAAGTTGCTTTTGTGTGATTTGACTAAAATCCAAAATTTAAAAAAAGTGTAGTATGTTGTAGAGCGTACGAAATCGCACATTATTGGTCTTATAAAATAGTTACATATACATTTGTAAGTTTCGATTTATTTCGGGTTTAATTATTTTTTTTTCTTTAATATAAATAACGTGAAAGTTTGCTTTGTCGGATTATTAAAATAATATATCAATAACAATAGTTTTGTTCTAGTCTTAAATTGCGCTAATGAAGCAACATTTACATATCTTTCACATAAGGGTAGAAAAATTTGTACGATTTTAAGTAAATTTTTTTCTAAAAAAAGAAAAGATTAATTAATGTGCAATTTTTGGTTCTCCCCAACCCCCTCGATGGTAATAATTTGTAAATATTGCCGAATTAGTTTTTTTTTAATTTAGATTCGTTATGTTTTAATAATGTGTATATTGATGTACTGATAAGATTAATAATCTTTCTTAAATTTTACTATTTTATTTTAAGCTGTGTGTAAATAATCGTTTTACTTTTAATTTAGAAAAATTTGTTACTTTTTAAAATATAACGAGTGGTAAAAGGAAGATGTGATAAATGTGAAAAAAGAAGAAGAAACATTTTATAATTTGACTTCTGATTTAAATAAGTACTTTTACTTTTAAATCAAACATTTTTTTTATTTTAATCGTACAATTATTATTGTAATTTTATTTTTGTTTGTGTTTAGTTAATTATTATTTTTTTTATGTTATTTGCACAAACGCTAATCAAGTTTATGTATCGCTACTAACTATTATTGTTTTGTGTATGTATAAAGATGACTTTTGCATGTTTACAAAAGTAGTTAAATGCGTAAACATGTGTCTAATGGACGTAATACTTCTTTTAAATGTTTCCAAAGCTTCGTATATATATTTAATTTTTTTAAACTTAAATATGAGCTTACTTTAAAAACAAACTTCGTAGCTACGATATAAATTTTCTTTAATCGAAAGTAGATGTGCATTTTAAATCGATAATTTACTTAAAAACGCATTTTTTGTTTGTTAGTTAGGGCTTTTTTGGTGTTGCGGGCGTGGGATTACTTTAATTCAGATTGAAATTGTAAAGTTTTGCTTAATATTTTTGTAATTTGCAAACAAAAAGTGATATCTTATTTCCAACAAGTCTAAACTAACTTATTATTATTAATTGCTATCTAAAAGAGCGCTAAAACTTACTTGTTCGCTTGAATTGCAAAAAAAGTTACATAAATCAAAAATTAGTTGTGGATTAACGTTGCTACCATTAAATTTGATTTTTAAATGGTTTTGATAACGTTTTTCAATATCAAAAGTTACTTGTTCGGTTAAATTACAAAAAATGTTACATAACCTAAAAAAATCAAAAATTAGTTGTGGATAACGCCGCTAGGCGTCGCTACTATTAAATTTGATTTTTTTTAAAATGGTCGCATTTGATAAACTTTTTCAATATCTCTGTGTATTTCACGTGTATTTGTGTACTCAAAGTAGTGTTTAAAACTTTTTAAATATTTCAATAGATTTTTGTCGAGTGTAAAAATAATTTTTTGTAATTTAACCAAGTAACTCTTACGACTACTTGGATAGCAATCGCTTGAAAAACGAAGCAGCTTTAACAGTAAGTTTTCGTTAATTTCTATTACTTTTGGTTTGATTTATGTTTATCTACGGTCTATTTATAATATAAAACGTGGACCAAAATTTACAATAGGCTTACGGCCTACTTTTTTTGTATCGGGTGTTGTAACCGTAAAAACCCCTCAATTGATGTGTTGCAAATTACAAAAATGAAAAGTTAGGAAGAAGTGTGTATAAAATATAAATCGATGTGCCTGTTAGTTTGACTCTCCGTTCGTACTCTCTGTTTGACGTTTGCCGATGTAGATAGAAGCTGTATGTCTTTTCAGCAGTAATTAACGTCACCGGAGTTACGGCAATAGTTGTGATATTTAAGATGATCATTTAAAATTGTATATATAAATATATTAATAATACATAATGCCTAATATATTAAAAGTGGGTTTTTAAAAAAATTATTTCGAAGATATCGGAAAAATTTCCCAAATATCTAAGCCCACTTGGATGTTTTAACTTACAAGTAGTTTTTGGGTATAATAAAACCTAAAACTCTAGTACTTTTAGAGTATATTTAATTGGTAGTTGTACAAATAATAAAATAATATTTTTGGATTGTGTAGACTTAGACATTGCCCATGTTTATATTAAAAAAAAATGTTTGGATGTTTGCGTTCAGATGTTCTTCTGTATACGTGTCGTCTTTACATGTTTCTAATGGTTCCTTTATTCATTTATACGCTTTTAAAACAATATAAGGTTTATGTTTGAATGTACGCTTATTGGGGTGTTTAAATATCTTTTTTGTCGTCAACAAATATCTCTTCAAATTCGTCGTTTAAGAAGTTATTTATTCAAAAGCCTTAATCGTTAAAAAATTAAAAAGAAGAAAACAAGACTATTATGCCTGTAAATTTGTTTTTAAGACTGTTTTTCTAATTATACGTGAACCTTTTGAAAATCGTCGAGACTTGTCGAGTTATTATTTGTGGTGTGTATAATATTTAAAAAATTTAGTAACTCGAATCTATGTGTATAAAGTTGAAAAAGTTTCGATGATTTTAAAAAAAGCGTATAAATAATTGCACAGGGTGTCCATTTTTTGTATAACAGCGAATTAGTGCTATTTAAAAGTCAAATGTTTTTAGATTGTTGCCAAATTAGAAATTTTCAGTTGTTTCAGGGCATCGAACATTTTTCGTTTCGTCTTTCATTTTAAGACTGGCCTATTTTTATAATTTTTGCAAAGCTACAAAAGTCGCAGTATTATTTTAGCTTGTTTTATTGTAAATACAACTCTCTCCCCTTTCTTCTCTATTCTCTCAACTTTTGAATTTGATGAAGCGCGACCAGGATTTTAAGTGCCAAATCGATTTAATTATTTTTGAGTCTTACTCAAATTTTAACTCCAACATTTTTCACAAAATTTCAAATACTACACTCGGCTTACCTAACAGTGTGGTAAGCTAATGGGCCTACCACTGGGAGAAGGAGCTCTTGGTAAATTTTAGGTGGTCGTAGTATAGTATCTACAGTGTGTCCTACGTGACGTGGCATAACATACCTACCGTGCGTTTCCAAAAAGGGCCCTAGCTTATAGAGGGTTTATTTGTAACTTCAGACAAATAAAACCTTATATAAAATTAAATGCGACGTTAGTTCCTACAATTTTAGTTTAAAAAAATAGCTTTAATAAGAAATATATACAGGGTGTCCAAAAATAAGGTGGTTATTTTGGGCGCATATTTGCAAATTTGGGCCAAATTCAATTTTATTTGGCTATAAGATAGTACACGTGAGCCCCAGCTCAAAAACAAAATTTCAAATGTTTTTATTCAAAATGGCGGCCAATAGAACGATTGTCCCATTTTGTGGTTTTTCCCTTATAACTTTGCCAGTAATTATTATTATAAAAATTTCAAAACGGCGTTAAACAGGCAAAATAGAGGGCTTTCGTCCTAACTAAGTCGATTTCCAAAATTGTTTCAAAATTGCCTATCTTGAAGAGGCCAAAGTAAGTCAAAATTTTGAAATGGATTTTCTCAAAATTTCTTCTGCCATATTTTTTCTTTTTTGGATATGTTACAGACAACGTAATTCTCTATCAAAATATAAATTTTTATCAAAATCGTTAGATCCGTTTCGAAGTTATCATTTTTTGAATATCAAAACTTCAAAAATCTCTAATTTCTTTAGTAATAAAAATGAAAACTTGAAAATGGATATATTTATCAATACCAGGAATATCTGTTATTTGACACTATTTTCGGTTAACAAAACGCTTCCGGTTAAACCGGAAATTAAAAAAATATCAAAATTTTTAGGAACACCCTGTATATTTTTGAATGTTTTAAAAGGTCGTAAATTTAGCTATTACATGATACCAAACACTTTATATTTTGACTTGAATCAAATTTCTTAATTTAAATGGAACACCCTGTATATTTTTGAATATTATAAAGCTCATAAAATAGTAGTACAAAAACAACGGATGTGGCCATACGAGGAACTTTTTCCTGTTGTATTGTTTTTGTGCATTTCTTTTAAAGTTTATAATTCAAAATTTTCTTAATGTATTTTATTTCATTTATAAGATATCAAATTAAATTTTAATAAAAAAAATAAAATTATATTATTTGATGTACAGGAAAAGGTTCTTCGTATGGCCACATCCGTTGTTTTTTAGTCTAATATTAGAGAATTTTTTTCTCTTTTCAATAAGGTAAAGCATCCGTAGGGCGAAATCAGAAAATTTTAAAGAAAAAATTTAATGTTTCATTGCGCCACGGCCGCTGGATTGGCTACGATAAGCTTGTCACGAATAAATTTGAGAAAATATCGTTTCATTTAATTTCATATAAGGTTTTATTTGTCTAAAGTTACAAATAAATTTCCTATAAGCTCTGGGGCGTATTTTTGGAAACGCACGGTGTATTTCGTATTAGTCTCCTTTAGGGGATGTGCTGGAATTTTAATTTTTTTGGGTTGAAGTTAAAACCATTTTGAGATAGTAACGAGTACCTAGTTGTTTTTCTAAACAAACTGTGTGGTCGCGTTAGCGCTTATCAGCTTCTTCAAAATTTGCATCTTTTTTAATACCTACATCAAAACTAGCACAATAAAAAATAACCTATAGTACCTCAATTAACCGTTTATACCTGTCGATCTCTCTTTGACAAAAATGTTATACCTATTAATCGTGTACTCATGTGCTTCTTATTAAAAATAGTTTGTTTTCTCGTATGTGTATAATTTATGCTTTATTGGATGATGGGTTGATTTATTCTAGTTACCATAAATATTTATGTATGTATAGGGTGATTTTTTCATTTTCTCTCAATATGTCGCTTGTTGTAAGAGTTACAGATCAAACTTCATTATAACTGTTGCAATAAGATGATTTGGAGCGAACGAAAATGAAAGTCACTCGTTGTATAATATTATTGCTTGGCACATTTACTAATTTTTACACGTTTTAAGTGACAGTTAATTTATTCATAATCATTAAAAAGATCTGAGTGTGGCACAACCTATTTAAAATATTTAAAAAAAACAATTTTTACTAACCTAAAGGCTGCACTACAGAATGTAGTATTTGTAAGTAGGAGAGGATACACATTAAAATTTTGTGTGTATCACTTAATTTAGTGATTAAAAAAATATATTGCTAGTGTGTACACAAGACTGGTGTTTTTTGATGTCAATAGCTAAGTAGAAATTTTGAACGGTGATAGGCTATAGTAGCAATTGAATACAAAAATATATTATTGCATACTGTTAATTAATGTACTAACGTAAAATTTTTTATGGAGTGTCGATTTATTCAAATTGTGCTTTCGTTTGTATATTTTTTTGTAACTGTTCAAATATTTTTTTTTTGTATTAGTTTTGCAGTCATTAACAAAATCAAAAGAAGGCATCGACAATATAATTTTACTTTAATTTCGAAAATTTTAACTTAATTTTTGTTTTTTAGAAAAAAAGTATTTTTATATATTTAAATAAACTTTGACTGCGCGACTGATACACAATTTAAAAATTAATTAGTCAAAATAATAGAAAACTCATAGCTTATGATTGTCTAATATCTAAATAATAAGTATTCGGTGATTTTGTATGTTTATTAACTTGTAGAGTACAAAAAAATGGTTATAATATACCTACTTAACATTAAACGTACTAGAAAAATTTTATCACTGCTGTTTTTATCTGGCGACGTCAGAAAATTTTCAACCTCTAACGACGCCACTGCTAAATATTGAATGTATTGTACGTTCTCTGTAGAAGTTTACTCAAATTTTCTATACATTTGCACCTAATATTCAACAATATTTTTAAACGTATCCCTTATAACTCATATATTTAGACAATCCGATGAGTACGTAAAAATTTTTTTACGGTTAAGAGGCCAATTCTAACGAATGGGCGGGAAAGTTTATATTTAGACATTCCGCGCGTAACCGTTAGCGACTTTAATTTCCGGTTGATATCACTAATAGTCATTATTCCTAATAGAGTGAGGTTCAAAGAAGGCAATGACATATTTGTATATAGGAAATAAGAGCCTAATTAGTGAAAAAAGTCCAATTGAACTTGGTGTAATTTCAAAAAATAGGATTTTGTTTTTACCCAACATCTTTTGTTTTTTTTCTCACTAATTAGGCTCTTATTTCCTATATACAAATATGTCATTGCCTTCTTTGAACCTCACCCTATTAGGAATTATGACTATTAGTGACATCAACCGGATATTAAAGTCGCTAACGGTTTGTTAGAAATCGCCGTCTTAAGTACAATATTTGTTGAAATATGCACAAATAACGACCGTGTGAAACAGTGTTCATCATTATAATCGCACACATCGAAATATCAATTTAATGTATATTTAAAAAAAACAAAAATATACAGGGTGTTCCACTTAAGAATCGAATAATAGGGTCCATTTCCGGTAAAACTGAAAGTGATAGAAAGTAGAAAAGTAGAACACAAGTCAAATCTATGACTTGTTTATCAAATAACGAAATTATAAAAGTACTTTGACTTCCTGTGTCACCTGGTATATTCCACGATCGTTTTGGCACATTTCGAAAAATATTGTACAGTTCAAAACCATTTATGTAGCTTTTAATAAAGTTTCAAATCCAAATTAGTCAATCAATGTCTTGTAATTTATTGTATGCTGCTAATGTGTCATTATGATTAATTGTTTTAAGTAGCGTAGGATAAACGGTGATACGCTAAAAATAGCATATTGTGTAACAAGTGCGGAAAGTAACCTTTTTCTCGCCTATCGACTCGTGTTACAACCACACAAATGAGAAAATAGTGCTTTATACGTGTTACACACTATGTGTTTTCTACAACTGGACATTTTTGAGAAAATTATGCTATGACGTCTGAGTTATTCAGACTAGGGCACCCATGGGGAAATAACTGCCTTGGGTTTTTCATAGCCGTTGTAGAAAAACATTTTTAACGCCAATTTTGTTAATAAAAGCAATCGGTTGATAGGAGAGTTTTCAGGCTATAATAAAAGTTACCTTTTTAATCGACGATTCAAAATTTGCTCCCAAAAATCGAGACCTTGTGACTATACTCGATGAAGATTATTTTTATTTCAACAGAAGGTGTAGAGCTGTAGGTATAATTCTAAACATCGATAGTACAAAAATATGCACATGGATGTCACACTCACTGTAACTATTATAGCCTAGGTATTTTATCACTTTGAAAAAATTGATGGGTTCTCCAAACGTATCAAAAGGCTCTTCTGGGCGTTCCTATGTTTAGTGGTCACAGACAGTCGACTAACCTACGAATCTTTTGATCCTGTCACTAAACGCAGTTCTTTGCATTTTCCTTACGCAAAACCCTATAGGAACCTCAACTAACTTTTGAGAGACACTAAAACGAGATCGTTTCAAAGGCTTCCTAGAACGGTTGGAACGAACCAATCGATTTACTCAGATTAGTCCCAAATCAAGTGTAAAATTCTAAACGTACAAAATGTCACTGTTGACTCGCCATTATTAGACGATTTATTGACGATTCTTAAGCAAAATCGATTTGTTCGTTCCTATGCAGTAAGCATTCAGAAATCAATTTGAACGTCTTAACCTTCTGTGACCACAACAAATATGGACGCGCACACACGAGCTTTTGGTAGTTTTGTGCTAATGAAGTGTTAAAAATTTAAATTTTTTCTTGTTTATTTCATGAAAGTAGATAAAATCTTGTAAAACCTTGTTACCTTAATTGGTGGGTTATAAAACGAGGCGCTAGCCGAGTTTGCCTATCTTCTCATCTGGTATCGTAATATCATTTTGAGCAAATATAAGATACCTAGGCTACTATGTGAAACTGTAAAATTTGAGTAATTGAAAATCCATTAATTAAGCCTGTGAGGTTAATTTTCATTTCGATTAACACAATTAACTTAGCGTTAAAGATTTAAGAACTGAATTAAAATAAATTAATGGCCTTATAAAAACCTAAAAAAGTAGGTTTTTATGTTGGAATGAAAGTTGATGTTTACGTGTAAATTTTATAATTTGGTCAATTTTAATGTGAGATATTTAAAAAAAAAACTGGAAGCAAAAAACATTAGCAGGGTACATACCTAATATTTAAAATAATACATTATTCTAGTGGCATCGTTTCTAATAATTTTACAAAAAAATTCACACGTCCATTATTTCTGAATTCCCAGCGTGAAATTCGTCGCACAATAAATATTTGGGTTTTTGTAGTAAAAAAAAAAAGAAATGTTCTCTGGGTAATTCAGAAAAATTATGCAATTTCGACTGCACTTGAAACAGACTGCATCGCATAGCCTGCCACATTAACCAAATTAGTTGGACCAAGTTTAAAAAAACACTACTATTTATAATAATTATGAGACGATGTTATAAACGCTGGGTTTTTTATTTTATTTTTTACTATAATAATAAATAAACTATCAATGTGATTTGGCCTCAAACCATTTTTTGTAATTTAATGTAATATAGAATTTAAAAAAATATATATTATATTAGGTATCTATTTGCATGTATAAAATAGAATTGTAATATTGTAAAGCTTGCATAGAATTTGAGCTATTTTAGTAATGTTTTTCATTCTCTTAAATAAATAAATTAAATGTTGCATTTTTTGTCAATCAATTTGGTACCTCCAGCCCCCCATTTTTTCGTTTATATCTAATTAATTGGTTATTGTAGCCATTTAAATAATAAATAATGTAATTTGGTATCAAATAAATAGTCAAAATTATTGTTGCTTATTCACGAACAATTATTTGATTATTTTTAACAAAAAATTATTTATATTTAACAAAATACTAATAAAAGAAATTGAAAGTGACTTGTTTTTATTTTAAACATTCAAGTAAACTGTGCACTAGTAACTTTATTGCGGCAATTCAAAAATCGTCCAAAGAAAACCCACCGTTTCATATGGAACCAGCTACTAATGTGGCCATAATAGGACTTTCAGTACGTACCTTCAAAAAAATCAACTTACGCCCTGGGTATGCTTATGCTCTACACTTTGTAATAGAGGCAAAATTGCCCTAAGATCACTCCTAAAGGAGCTAGAGTAGGGAGAGACACCTAATTTGCAAAAACTGACTTAATACATATTTTTTTCTTTTTCCTTAACTTTGATAGATTAATTATGACAACTAAGGCAGATGCTTTTATTGATTTGGATAGATAATTTTGTGATCTATAATTTTCATTAGAAGCAAAATTGTCCTCAGACACTCCTAACGGATATAGAGTAGGGAGAGACACCTAATTTGCAAAAACTGACTTAATACTTGTTTTTCTTTTTCCTTAACTTTGATATATTAATTATGACAACTATAAGGCAGATGCTTTTATTGCTTTGGATAGATAATTTTGTGATCTATAATTTTCATTAAGGCAAAATTGCCCTAAGATCGCTCCTAAAGGAGCTAGAGTAGGGAGAGACACCTAATTTGCAAAAACTGACTTAATACATATTTTTTTCTTTTTCCTTAACTTTGATAGATTAATTATGACAACTAAGGCAGATGCTTTTATTGATTTGGATAGATAATTTTGTGATCTATAATTTTCATTAGAAGCAAAATTGTCCTCAGACACTCCTAACGGATATAGAGTAGGGAGAGACACCTAATTTGCAAAAACTGACTTAATACTTGTTTTTCTTTTTCCTTAACTTTGATAGATTAATTATGACAACTATAAGGCAGATGCTTTTATTGCTTTGGATAGATAATTTTGTGATCTATAATTTTCATTAAGGCAAAATTGCCCTAAGATCGCTCCTAAAGGAGCTAGAGTAGGGAGAGACACCTAATTTGCAAAAACTGACTTAATACATATTTTTTTCTTTTTCCTTAACTTTGATAGATTAATTATGACAACTAAGGCAGATGCTTTTATTGATTTGGATAGATAATTTTGTGATCTATAATTTTCATTAGAGGCAAAATTGTCCTAAGATCACTCCTAAAGGAGCTAGAGTAGGGAGAGACACCTAATTTGCAAAAACTGACTTAATACATATTTTTTTCTTTTTCCTTAACTTTGATAGATTAATTATGACAACTAAGGCAGATGCTTTTATTGATTTGGATAGATAATTTTGTGATCTATAATTTTCATTAGAAGCAAAATTGTCCTCAGACACTCCTAACGGATATAGAGTAGGGAGAGACACCTAATTTGCAAAAACTGACTTAATACATGTTTTTCTTTTTCCTTAACTTTGATAGATTAATTATGACAACTATAAGGCAGATGCTTTTATTGCTTTGGATAGATAATTTTGTGATCTATAATTTTCATTAAGGCAAAATTGCCCTAAGATCGCTCCTAAAGGAGCTAGAGTAGGGAGAGACACCTAATTTGCAAAAACTGACTTAATACATATTTTTTTCTTTTTCCTTAACTTTGATAGATTAATTATGACAACTAAGGCAGATGCTTTTATTGATTTGGATAGATAATTTTGTGATCTATAATTTTCATTAGAGGCAAAATTGTCCTAAGATCACTCCTAAAGGAGCTAGAGTAGGGAGAGACACCTAATTTGCAAAAACTGACTTAATACATATTTTTTTCTTTTTCCTTAACTTTGATAGATTAATTATGACAACTAAGGCAGATGCTTTTATTGATTCAAATAGATAATTTTGTGATCTATAATTTTCATTAAGGCAAAATTGCCCTAAGATCGCTCCTAAAGGAGCTAGAGTAGGGAGAGACACCTAATTTGCAAAAACTGACTTAATACATATTTTTTTCTTTTTCCTTAACTTTGATAGATTAATTATGACAACTAAGGCAGATGCTTTTATTGATTTGGATAGATAATTTTGTGATCTATAATTTTCATTAGAGGCAAAATTGCCCTAAGATCGCTCCTAAAGGAGCTAGAGTAGGGAGAGACACCTATTTTGCAAAAACTGACTTAATACATATTTTTTTCTTTTTCCTTAACTTTGATAGATTAATTATGACAACTAAGGCAGATGCTTTTATTGATTTGGATAGATAATTTTGTGATCTATAATTTTCATTAGAGGCAAAATTGCCCTAAGATCACTCGTAAAGGAGCTAGAGTAGGGAGAGACACCTATTTTGCAAAAACTGACTTAATACATATTTTTTTCTTTTTCCTTAACTTTGATACCTTAATTATGACAACTAAGGCAGATGCTTTTATTGATTCAAATAGATAATTTTGTGATCTATAATTTTCATTAGAGGCAAAATTGTCCTCAGACACTCCTAACGGATATAGAGTAGGGAGAGACACCTAATTTGCAAAAACTGACTTAATACATATTTTTTTCCTTTTCCTTAACTTTGAGAGATTAATTATGACAACTAAGGCAGATGCTTTTATTGATTCAAATAGATAATTTTGTGATCTATAATTTTCATTAAGGCAAAATTGCCCTAAGATCGCTCCTAAAGGAGCTAGAGTAGGGAGAGACACCTAATTTGCAAAAACTGACTTAATACATATTTTTTTCCTTTTCCTTAACTTTGAGAGATTAATTATGACAACTAAGGCAGATGCTTTTATTGATTCAAATAGATAATTTTGTGATCTATAATTTTCATTAAGGCAAAATTGCCCTAAGATCGCTCCTAAAGGAGCTAGAGTAGGGAGAGACACCTAATTTGCAAAAACTGACTTAATACATATTTTTTTCTTTTTCCTTAACTTTGATACCTTAATTATGACAACTAAGGCAGATGCTTTTATTGATTCAAATAGATAATTTTGTGATTTATAATTTTCATTAGAAGCAAAATTGTCCTCAGACACTCCTAACGGATATAGAGTAGGGAGAGACACCTAATTTGCAAAAACTGACTTAATACATATTTTTTTCCTTTTCCTTAACTTTGAGAGATTAATTATGACAACTAAGGCAGATGCTTTTATTGATTCAAATAGATAATTTTGTGATCTATAATTTTCATTAGAAGCAAAATTGTCCTCAGACACTCCTAACGGATATAGAGTAGGGAGAGACACCTAATTTGCAAAAACTGACTTAATACATATTTTTTTCCTTTTCCTTAACTTTGAGAGATTAATTATGACAACTAAGGCAGATGCTTTTATTGATTCAAATAGATAATTTTGTGATCTATAATTTTCATTAAGGCAAAATTGCCCTAAGATCGCTCCTAAAGGAGCTAGAGTAGGGAGAGACACCTAATTTGCAAAAACTGACTTAATACATATTTTTTTCTTTTTCCTTAACTTTGATAGATTAATTATGACAACTAAGGCAGATGCTTTTATTGATTCAAATAGATAATTTTGTGATCTATAATTTTCATTAGAGGCAAAATTGCCCTAAGATCGCTCCTAAAGGAGCTAGAGTAGGGAGAGACACCTAATTTGCAAAAACTGACTTAATACATATTTTTTTCTTTTTCCTTAACTTTGATACCTTAATTATGACAACTAAGGCAGATGCTTTTATTGATTCAAATAGATAATTTTGTGATTTATAATTTTCATTAGAAGCAAAATTGTCCTCAGACACTCCTAACGGATATAGAGTAGGGAGAGACACCTAATTTGCAAAAACTGACTTAATACATATTTTTTTCCTTTTCCTTAACTTTGAGAGATTAATTATGACAACTAAGGCAGATGCTTTTATTGATTCAAATAGATAATTTTGTGATCTATAATTTTCATTAGAAGCAAAATTGTCCTCAGACACTCCTAACGGATATAGAGTAGGGAGAGACACCTAATTTGCAAAAACTGACTTAATACATATTTTTTTCCTTTTCCTTAATTTTGAGAGATTAATTATGACAACTAAGGCAGATGCTTTTATTGATTCAAATAGATAATTTTGTGATCTATAATTTTCATTAAGGCAAAATTGCCCTAAGATCGCTCCTAAAGGAGCTAGAGTAGGGAGAGACACCTAATTTGCAAAAACTGACTTAATACATATTTTTTTCTTTTTCCTTAACTTTGATAGATTAATTATGACAACTAAGGCAGATGCTTTTATTGATTCAAATAGATAATTTTGTGATCTATAATTTTCATTAGAGGCAAAATTGCACTAAGATCACTCCTAAAGGAGCTAGAGTAGGGAGAGACACCTATTTTGCAAAAACTGACTTAATACATATTTTTTTCTTTTTCCTTAACTTTGATACCTTAATTATGACAACTAAGGCAGATATGCTTTTATTGATTCAAATAGATAATTTTATGTTCTATAATTTTCATTAGAAGCAAAATTGCCCTCAGATCACTCCTAACGGATATAGAGTAGGGAGAGACACCTAATTTGCAAAAACTGACTTGATACATATTTTTTTCTTTTTCCTTAACTTTGATACCTTAATTATGACAACTAAGGCAGATGCTTTTATTGATTCAAATAGATAATTTTGTGATCTATAATTTTCATTAGAGGCAAAATTGCCCTAAGATCGCTCCTAAAGGAGCTAGAGTAGGGAGAGACACCTAATTTGCAAAAACTGACTTAATACATATTTTTTTCTTTTTCCTTAACTTTGATACCTTAATTATGACAACTAAGGCAGATGCTTTTATTGATTCAAATAGATAATTTTGTGATCTATAATTTTCATTAGAGGCAAAATTGCCCTAAGATCGCTCCTAAAGGAGCTAGAGTAGGGAGAGACACCTAATTTGCAAAAACTGACTTAATACATATTTTTTTCTTTTTCCTTAACTTTGATACCTTAATTATGACAACTAAGGCAGATGCTTTTATTGATTCAAATAGATAATTTTGTGATCTATAATTTTCATTAGAGGCAAAATTGCCCTAAGATCACTCGTAAAGGAGCTAGAGTAGGGAGAGACACCTATTTTGCAAAAACTGACTTAATACATATTTTTTTCTTTTTCCTTAACTTTGATACCTTAATTATGACAACTAAGGCAGATGCTTTTATTGATTCAAATAGATAATTTTGTGATCTATAATTTTCATTAGAGGCAAAATTGCCCTAAGATCACTCGTAAAGGAGCTAGAGTAGGGAGAGACACCTATTTTGCAAAAACTGACTTAATACATATTTTTTTCTTTTTCCTTAACTTTGATACCTTAATTATGACAACTAAGGCAGATGCTTTTATTGATTCAAATAGATAATTTTGTGATCTATAATTTTCATTAGAGGCAAAATTGCCCTAAGATCACTCGTAAAGGAGCTAGAGTAGGGAGAGACACCTAATTTGCAAAAACTGACTTAATACATATTTTTTTCCTTTTCCTTAACTTTGAGAGATTAATTATGACAACTAAGGCAGATGCTTTTATTGATTCAAATAGATAATTTTGTGATCTATAATTTTCATTAGAAGCAAAATTGTCCTCAGACACTCCTAACGGATATAGAGTAGGGAGAGACACCTAATTTGCAAAAACTGACTTAATACATATTTTTTTCCTTTTCCTTAACTTTGAGAGATTAATTATGACAACTAAGGCAGATGCTTTTATTGATTCAAATAGATAATTTTGTGATCTATAATTTTCATTAAGGCAAAATTGCCCTAAGATCGCTCCTAAAGGAGCTAGAGTAGGGAGAGACACCTAATTTGCAAAAACTGACTTAATACATATTTTTTTCTTTTTCCTTAACTTTGATAGATTAATTATGACAACTAAGGCAGATGCTTTTATTGATTCAAATAGATAATTTTGTGATCTATAATTTTCATTAGAGGCAAAATTGCACTAAGATCACTCCTAAAGGAGCTAGAGTAGGGAGAGACACCTATTTTGCAAAAACTGACTTAATACATATTTTTTTCTTTTTCCTTAACTTTGATACCTTAATTATGACAACTAAGGCAGATATGCTTTTATTGATTCAAATAGATAATTTTATGTTCTATAATTTTCATTAGAAGCAAAATTGCCCTCAGATCACTCCTAACGGATATAGAGTAGGGAGAGACACCTAATTTGCAAAAACTGACTTGATACATATTTTTTTCTTTTTCCTTAACTTTGATACCTTAATTATGACAACTAAGGCAGATGCTTTTATTGATTCAAATAGATAATTTTGTGATCTATAATTTTCATTAGAGGCAAAATTGCCCTAAGATCGCTCCTAAAGGAGCTAGAGTAGGGAGAGACACCTAATTTGCAAAAACTGACTTAATACATATTTTTTTCTTTTTCCTTAACTTTGATACCTTAATTATGACAACTAAGGCAGATGCTTTTATTGATTCAAATAGATAATTTTGTGATCTATAATTTTCATTAGAGGCAAAATTGCCCTAAGATCACTCGTAAAGGAGCTAGAGTAGGGAGAGACACCTAATTTGCAAAAACTGACTTAATACATATTTTTTTCTTTTTCCTTAACTTTGATACCTTAATTATGACAACTAAGGCAGATGCTTTTATTGATTCAAATAGATAATTTTGTGATCTATAATTTTCATTAGAGGCAAAATTGCCCTAAGATCGCTCCTAAAGGAGCTAGAGTAGGGAGAGACACCTAATTTGCAAAAACTGACTTAATACATATTTTTTTCTTTTTCCTTAACTTTGATACCTTAATTATGACAACTAAGGCAGATGCTTTTATTGATTCAAATAGATAATTTTGTGATCTATAATTTTCATTAGAGGCAAAATTGCCCTAAGATCACTCGTAAAGGAGCTAGAGTAGGGAGAGACACCTAATTTGCAAAAACTGACTTAATACATATTTTTTTCTTTTTCCTTAACTTTGATACCTTAATTATGACAACTAAGGCAGATGCTTTTATTGATTCAAATAGATAATTTTGTGATCTATAATTTTCATTAGAGGCAAAATTGCCCTAAGATCACTCGTAAAGGAGCTAGAGTAGGGAGAGACACCTATTTTGCAAAAACTGACTTAATACATATTTTTTTCTTTTTCCTTAACTTTGATACCTTAATTATGACAACTAAGGCAGATGCTTTTATTGATTCAAATAGATAATTTTGTGATCTATAATTTTCATTAGAGGCAAAATTGCCCTAAGATCACTCGTAAAGGAGCTAGAGTAGGGAGAGACACCTATTTTGCAAAAACTGACTTAATACATATTTTTTTCTTTTTCCTTAACTTTGATACCTTAATTATGACAACTAAGGCAGATGCTTTTATTGATTCAAATAGATAATTTTGTGATTTATAATTTTCATTAGAAGCAAAATTGTCCTCAGACACTCCTAACGGATATAGAGTAGGGAGAGACACCTAATTTGCAAAAACTGACTTAATACATATTTTTTTCCTTTTCCTTAACTTTGAGAGATTAATTATGACAACTAAGGCAGATGCTTTTATTGATTCAAATAGATAATTTTGTGATCTATAATTTTCATTAGAAGCAAAATTGTCCTCAGACACTCCTAACGGATATAGAGTAGGGAGAGACACCTAATTTGCAAAAACTGACTTAATACATATTTTTTTCCTTTTCCTTAACTTTGAGAGATTAATTATGACAACTAAGGCAGATGCTTTTATTGATTCAAATAGATAATTTTGTGATCTATAATTTTCATTAAGGCAAAATTGCCCTAAGATCGCTCCTAAAGGAGCTAGAGTAGGGAGAGACACCTAATTTGCAAAAACTGACTTAATACATATTTTTTTCTTTTTCCTTAACTTTGATAGATTAATTATGACAACTAAGGCAGATGCTTTTATTGATTCAAATAGATAATTTTGTGATCTATAATTTTCATTAGAGGCAAAATTGCACTAAGATCACTCCTAAAGGAGCTAGAGTAGGGAGAGACACCTATTTTGCAAAAACTGACTTAATACATATTTTTTTCTTTTTCCTTAACTTTGATACCTTAATTATGACAACTAAGGCAGATATGCTTTTATTGATTCAAATAGATAATTTTATGTTCTATAATTTTCATTAGAAGCAAAATTGCCCTCAGATCACTCCTAACGGATATAGAGTAGGGAGAGACACCTAATTTGCAAAAACTGACTTGATACATATTTTTTTCTTTTTCCTTAACTTTGATACCTTAATTATGACAACTAAGGCAGATGCTTTTATTGATTCAAATAGATAATTTTGTGATCTATAATTTTCATTAGAGGCAAAATTGCCCTAAGATCGCTCCTAAAGGAGCTAGAGTAGGGAGAGACACCTAATTTGCAAAAACTGACTTAATACATATTTTTTTCTTTTTCCTTAACTTTGATACCTTAATTATGACAACTAAGGCAGATGCTTTTATTGATTCAAATAGATAATTTTGTGATCTATAATTTTCATTAGAGGCAAAATTGCCCTAAGATCACTCGTAAAGGAGCTAGAGTAGGGAGAGACACCTAATTTGCAAAAACTGACTTAATACATATTTTTTTCTTTTTCCTTAACTTTGATACCTTAATTATGACAACTAAGGCAGATGCTTTTATTGATTCAAATAGATAATTTTGTGATCTATAATTTTCATTAGAGGCAAAATTGCCCTAAGATCACTCGTAAAGGAGCTAGAGTAGGGAGAGACACCTATTTTGCAAAAACTGACTTAATACATATTTTTTTCTTTTTCCTTAACTTTGATACCTTAATTATGACAACTAAGGCAGATGCTTTTATTGATTCAAATAGATAATTTTGTGATCTATAATTTTCATTAGAGGCAAAATTGCCCTAAGATCACTCGTAAAGGAGCTAGAGTAGGGAGAGACACCTATTTTGCAAAAACTGACTTAATACATATTTTTTTCTTTTTCCTTAACTTTGATACCTTAATTATGACAACTAAGGCAGATGCTTTTATTGATTCAAATAGATAATTTTGTGATCTATAATTTTCATTAGAGGCAAAATTGCCCTAAGATCACTCGTAAAGGAGCTAGAGTAGGGAGAGACACCTATTTTGCAAAAACTGACTTAATACATATTTTTTTCTTTTTCCTTAACTTTGATACCTTAATTATGACAACTAAGGCAGATGCTTTTATTGATTCAAATAGATAATTTTGTGATCTATAATTTTCATTAGAGACAAAATTGCCCTAAGATCACTCGTAAAGGAGCTAGAGTAGGGAGAGACACCTATTTTGCAAAAACTGACTTAATACATATTTTTTTCTTTTTCCTTAACTTTGATACCTTAATTATGACAACTAAGGCAGATGCTTTTATTGATTCAAATAGATAATTTTGTGATCTATAATTTTCATTAGAGGCAAAATTGCCCTAAGATCACTCGTAAAGGAGCTAGAGTAGGGAGAGACACCTAATTTGCAAAAACTGACTTAATACATATTTTTTTCTTTTTCCTTAACTTTGATACCTTAATTATGACAACTAAGGCAGATGCTTTTATTGATTCAAATAGATAATTTTGTGATCTATAATTTTCATTAGAGGCAAAATTGCCCTAAGATCACTCGTAAAGGAGCTAGAGTAGGGAGAGACACCTATTTTGCAAAAACTGACTTAATACATATTTTTTTCTTTTTCCTTAACTTTGATACCTTAATTATGACAACTAAGGCAGATGCTTTTATTGATTCAAATAGATAATTTTGTGATCTATAATTTTCATTAGAGGCAAAATTGCCCTAAGATCACTCGTAAAGGAGCTAGAGTAGGGAGAGACACCTATTTTGCAAAAACTGACTTAATACATATTTTTTTCTTTTTCCTTAACTTTGATACCTTAATTATGACAACTAAGGCAGATGCTTTTATTGATTCAAATAGATAATTTTGTGATCTATAATTTTCATTAGAGGCAAAATTGCCCTAAGATCACTCGTAAAGGAGCTAGAGTAGGGAGAGACACCTATTTTGCAAAAACTGACTTAATACATATTTTTTTCTTTTTCCTTAACTTTGATACCTTAATTATGACAACTAAGGCAGATGCTTTTATTGATTCAAATAGATAATTTTGTGATCTATAATTTTCATTAGAGGCAAAATTGCCCTAAGATCGCTCCTAAAGGAGCTAGAGTAGGGAGAGACACCTAATTTGCAAGAACTGACTTAATACATATTTTTTTCTTTTTTCTTAACTTTGATACCTTAATTATGACAACTAAGGCAGATGCTTTTATTGATTCAAATAGATAATTTTGTGATCTATAATTTTCATTAGAGGCAAAATTGCACTAAGATCACTCCTAAAGGAGCTAGAGTAGGGAGAGACACCTATTTTGCAAAAACTGACTTAATACATATTTTTTTCTTTTTCCTTAACTTTGATACCTTAATTATGACAACTAAGGCAGATATGCTTTTATTGATTCAAATAGATAATTTTATGTTCTATAATTTTCATTAGAAGCAAAATTGCCCTCAGATCACTCCTAACGGATATAGAGTAGGGAGAGACACCTAATTTGCAAAAACTGACTTGATACATATTTTTTTCTTTTTCCTTATCTTTGAGAGATTAATTATGACAACTCAGGCAGATGCTTTTATTGATTCGGATAGATAATTTTATGATCTATAATTTTCATTAAAGGCAAAATTGCCCTTAGATCACTCCTAAAGGAGCTAGAGTAGGGAGAGACACCTAATTTGCAAAAACTGACTTAATACATATTTTTTTCTTTTTCCTTAACTTTGAGAGATTAATTATGACAACTAAGACAGATGCTTTTATTGATTCGGATAGATAATTTTGTGATCTATAATTTTCATTAGAGGCAAAATTGCCCTAAGATCACTCCTAAAGGAGCTAGAGTAGGGAGAGACACCTATTTTGCAAAAACTGACTTAATACATATTTTTTTCTTTTTCCTTAACTTTGATACCTTAATTATGACAACTAAGGCAGATATGCTTTTATTGATTCAAATAGATAATTTTATGTTCTATAATTTTCATTAGAAGCAAAATTGCCCTCAGATCACTCCTAACGGATATAGAGTAGGGAGAGACACCTAATTTGCAAAAACTGACTTGATACATATTTTTTTCTTTTTCCTTATCTTTGAGAGATTAATTATGACAACTAAGGCAGATGCTTTTATTGATTTGGATAGATAATTTTATGATCTATAATTTTCATTAAAGGCAAAATTGCCCTTAGATCACTCCTAAAGGAGCTAGAGTAGGGAGAGACACCTAATTTGCAAAAACTGACTTAATACATATTTTTTTCTTTTTCCTTAACTTTGAGAGATTAATTATGACAACTAAGACAGATGCTTTTATTGATTCGGATAGATAATTTTGTGATCTATAATTTTCATTAGAGGCAAAATTGCCCTAAGATCACTCCTAAAGGAGCTACAGTAGGGAGAGACAGTAGGTGTTGAAAAACCTTGTTTAATGCAAATTTTCCTTTTTCGATTTACTTTGAGATTAATAATTATGACATGACAACTAGGACAGATGGTTTTATTGCTTGGGATCGATAATTTAATGCTGTATAATTCTTATTAGATAAAATTACCCTTAGTTCAGGTCCTGCACCTGTTATAAAAATCGGCCAACTGAAAAGTTGGACTCTTAATTAGCGGAATAAATAATTTCAAATTATGTAAATGTTTTCAACTATTTATTAATCTATTAGAATTACAGTAAAATATTGTATAAATAAATTTTCATTTTATTTAAAAAATGACATTTAAATAACTTTGATTCCCTGCTAATTTTTGTTTTAACGCATTGTACCTGATCTTATATGATGGCAATTTTAGGCAGACTGCACAATGCAATGTAGGGTTCATCTAGAAATAAATGACTTATACTCTATCTACAGCAAACCCATATCGCCATACCTACTGCCTTATTTTCCGACATTCTGTATATAAAACAATATAATGTTACTTATGTGAAAATAATTGTAAAATAATGCGAGCCTTGACCTATTTTTGATAGCAAATCACTTAGGTTGAATCAATATTTTTCTATAGATTTAACTTGCAGTACAAGTTATTTGTGTATAATTGCTTATTTTAATCGTATTTAAAATAAAAATAGATCAGCAGGGAATACAAGCTACTTTTTAGTCACCTACTTACACAGACTGTATAAAAAGTGGAGCGATGCTTGGATAACTCTTAAACAATTTTCATTAAAAATTCTAACGTGTCAGAAAGCGGTACAAAAACAAAATAGTTATCCAAAACAATGCCACCGTTTTTACAATCCGTATACAAATGCATATAAATATTTTGTTAGTTCAGTCATGTGCAGATTATTTATCAGTCCTAAAATTTAATTATAAAATAAATATCGAAATCAAGTGCGATTATATACAGATAATTTTAATAAATTAAAAACAAACTTATAAAAAATATACATATAAATAAAGTATATACAGTTGTATTAAGCTGTACTTATAACAAAGTATACAAACAATAATATATTTACAATTAACGATACCTAATTTTAAGTCAAAAAAGAAAAACTTATTTACAAAACGGATATGTAGAACAGAATTTAAACAAATTGTAAATTTCTTTACTGTATTGATAAAGGGTCAGTCATATTATCAGGCATAACTGGAACTCCGATGGGCTGTAAGAAAATAATACGGCAATTTGCATTATTTTGTTACTTCATGATGTGTTTTGTGATGGTACATTAACTCCAATCGAACTAATTTTCTCTTTTCTTAATAAATAAATAAATAAAAATTTATAAATCTTCCTTAATATAATTAAATAATTTTAAAAGTTAATTTCTAATTCCTTCTCACCTGTATTAAAATTGTTTCTTCTAAAGAATTGTTATAAGCCACTCCGAGAGTTCTTTCTTGTAACGATCGCTTCGAATCTTGTTCTTCCATCGCTTCTTGTTGCCTAAATAATATAAAAATTAGTCAAAAACAACGGATGTGGCCATACGAGGAACTTTTTCCTCTTGTCTTTTTTGAGTATAGTATCAAATAATAGATATTCATGGGATTGATACATATATCCGTTTTCAAGTTTTCAGTTTTAATACAAAAGAAATTAGAGATTTTTGAAGTTTTGACATTCAAAAGATGATAACTTCGAAACGGCTCTAACCATTTTGATAAAAATTTATATTTTGATAGAGAATTACGTTGTCTGTAACATATCTAAAAAAGCAAAAAAAATCGCAGAGGAAATTTTGAGAAAATCCATTTCAAAATTTTGACCTACTTTGGCCCCTTAAAGGTAGGCAATTTTGAAAATCGACTGGTTTAGGACGAAAGCCCTATGTTTTGGCTGTACAATGCCGTTTTTAAATTTTTATAATAATAATTTCAGGCCAAGTTATAAGGGAAAAACCACAAAATGGGACAATCGTTCTATTGGCCGCCATTTTGAACAAAATAATTTGAAACTTTTTCTTTTTCAATTGGGGCTCTCATGTACTATCTTATAGCCAAGTAGAAATGAATTTTGTCCAAATTTGCGCCCAAAATAACCACATTATTTTTGGGCACCCTGTATATATATTTCTTATTAAAGCTATTTTTGCCGTTAAAATTATTTTAAAGTGGTTAAAATGAAATTTCATCAAAATCGTTTCAGTAGTTTTTGCTCTAGGGGGGGGGGGGAAATCCGTACAGACATTTCAGTTAAAAAAACGAATTTTTTTTTGCATTTTTCAAATCAGTGGAACTCAAAACGTCGCGAAATGCAAAACAAAATTTTATTATTATTTTTTTCCTCAATTATAACAACTAGTTAAAAGTCTTATTAGTTAGTTGAAATACTAACTTTCTTTTTTTAACAGATCCCGAATGAAATCGCCCACCTTCTCCACGTATGCGATTCATAGCATGTCGATGTCTCGATTCGTGCAAATATTTCTGTAAACAAAATATTTTAACCTTGACATTTTTAAATTAATCATATACTTACAGGTCGTTCTTTAGGAATTTTACCTTCGGCCTCTAATTTGGCCCTAGCTTGACGCCTTTTTAAAATTCTACGATATTGTTTAGCATTTACATATAAAGGATCTTCCTCTAACAATTCAGCTCCCGGTACTGGAACTCTTTGAAACTGCGACACGTTACTCGCACTAGGAACCATCTACAATACTAACAAGTGAAAAATTGAAGAAAGAAAACAATCGCTTACCATAACAATATTTCCATTTTGCATTGCCAATTGGCTGGGTTGGGTGGCTAAAGTTGCTTGAGGTACAACAGTAGTAGGCGATTGTGCGGTAGCAGTGTTCGTTGTTGCTTGTCCAGATAATTGCACAAGATTACCATTTATATTAAGCACTGTCGGTTGTGTAGGTTGAATGCTCGAGTTATCGATTGCAACTGGGTGATAAATAAAAGTTTGACCGTCGGCAGTTTGAACAATTTGTGTTTGTTGCGGTTGTTGAAGTAAAATTTGTCCTTGGGTAGCACCTTGTATGCTCGATACCGGTACTACTTGAATTTGTTGTATTCCTTGGGCACCTTGCATTTGACCATTTTGTGGTACGGTGTGTACCATTATTTGTTGACCGTTGGCACCTTGAATTACTTGACCGGTAGCATTCATCTGCATAACTTGAACTTGTTGTGGCGATACATTTTGAACAGCTTGCATTACAACTTGACCATCGGCAGTTGTGATTTGCTCCATTTTTGTAGGAACTCACTACAAGAATAAATACGTGTTAATTTAACCTTAAAATTAAAATTTCTTTGTATTGGTACTTTATTACCTTCGAGTTCTTGTTTAAATGCACAAAAAATTTTAAATTGTAATTTTAAGAATTCTATTATACTGAACGCCATTGCAGTTGAAAGCTAGTTGTTATGATGTGAAACGTCATTAAAATATCGAAGACTAATGGGGAAAATAAGGAAAATTAATGTATTTTGCCGGTTTATCCCGCGAATCTTATAAATACAGTTGTTTGATAATTTGTGAACTTACATTGGATATTTTCGACTGCAGTTTCCCAATGATTGGTCGACAAATTATAGACCAATGGTCGCAACGCACTAAGAACGTACACGATTGTGTATTGGTGGCGATGGCTACCACTCCCTGCAAACACACTAGTTCCCGATTGTTTGGTGGATCGACTGGCGTGCACACACTTTCGCGCCAAAATTATTTTCAAATTTAATTATTATTACAACAAAAACATACTTCTAAAAACTCATTTTAAACATTAAAAAGCCCATTTCTCATTAAATAACAATCAATTTTAAAACGTCGATGTTATGCAATAAAAGGTAGAATAAGCAAATTAAAAAAATTTTAATGACATCGATAGTTTTTATTATTTATAATCTCCACAATTTAACATTAATTATTATATTATCTTAATAACTTTTTAATTTTATAAATTTAAAACAACGACAAATGACAATTTAAATATTTTAGGTGGTGCCATCTATTAGCCATTTTATGCAATAAAAGGTAGAATAAGCAAATTAAAAAAATTTTAATGACGTTGATAGTTTTTATTATTTATAATCTCCACAACTTATCATTAATTATTATATTATCTTAAATACTTTTTAATTTTATAAATTCAAAACAATGACACAATGACAATTTAAATATTTTAAGTGGTACCATCTATTGGCTATTTTTCAAAACTTTACACAAAGAATTTTTAAAAAATGTTTTTTAAAATTTAAATAAATACTGAAATTTAATTTAATAATTTTTCTTTTAATAGAATCAAATTACAATTTATTATTTAAAATTAAATTATTTTTGAAAAAATCGATTTTAAAGTGGCGCCATCTAGTGATAAAAGTTCACAACTCTGCTGTCAAAGTTGTCAAAATTAACAGCTGTCTTTTCAGTAGCGTTCCTCCGCTATAAAACTTTAATTTAATTAATTACAAAATGCCCCAAGTAGTGTTTACTGTTATTTATATGTAAAATAATAAACCGTAATTTTGAGTTCAGTTAAAACTTACTCAATTAACTTAAAAAAAAACTTTATTTAAATAATTGTTATAATTTTATCTATCTTTGTCGTGTATGAACGTATTTACCGGCTTGTCATTTAGATATCAGCGGTAATTTTCCGGGATGTGATGGGGGTTTGTCATTGTTTCTCATTTGAACGATTATTTTTATGGGCGTTGATTTAAATTAGATTTTTAATTTTTTACTCTTTGTGTGTGTGTTTTAAAAAAGAATAAAATAATAGCAGGTGAATAATTTCGTTTACACCCTTATAAGTGTTTATTATAATAAACTTCTAATTATTCAGGTAGCAATAATGGCTTGGAGATTTAAAGCTTCCAAGTATAAAAATGCAGCACCTATTGTACCTAAACCAGAGACTTACGTGCGTGATATATGTGTGGGTTCGTATCAAACTTACGGAAACAATATTACGGCTTCTGCGAAGTTTATGGCTTTTAATTGGGAACATACGGGTTCTAGTCTTGCTGTTTTACCTATTGACGATTGTGGACGTAAAAGTAAACTTATGCCATTATTACATGCACATTCGGATACAGTAACAGGTATGGAATTTTCACCTTTTCACGATGGATTGTTAGCCACCGGTGCTCAAGATTGTTTAGTTAAAATTTGGCATATACCTGAAGAAGGACTCGTGGAGTCGCTAAACAATCCTGAATGTACCTTTTCTCACAAACAACGGCGAGTCGAAGGAGTAGGCTTTCATCCGACTGCTGATTTTTTGTTACATTCGACATCTTACACAACTTTAACTTTATGGGATATAATTTCGCAACAAGAAATATTTTCTAATGGCGACCATACCGATGTTATTCAGTCTTCGTGCTGGAAACGAGACGGTAGTTTAATGGCAACTTCTTGTAAAGACAAACAAGTTAGGATAATCGATCCGAGAGTTGAAAATTCTTGTATTAAAACAGCAAATAGTCATCAAAGTATCAAAGATTCGCGTGTCGTGTGGTTGGGTGATCATAATAAGATTTTAACTACTGGTTTTGATGCTGCAAGATTGAGACAGGTTATCATGAGAGATTTGAGAAACTTTTCGGAAACAGAAAAGACTTTGGAGCTCGATTGTTCGACAGGGATTTTAATTCCGTTGTACGACTCAGATACTGGAATGTTGTTTTTGGCCGGAAAGGGTGAGTACTATTTTATTTCTTTTTGTATAAGGTTTAGCAGAAAAATAACTTGTTAAAGAAGATAATTTGCATTTTGTGTTTTTTAAAGATTTAGTAGTTTTTGTACAACAACTGTGTTACAGAGTGTTAAACTATTGATTTCTTGTACTGATAAAATCTTGAGTAATATGAGAATTGAGATTCTTCACTAAATAATAACTGTCCTTCCCAGTTTTTTCAACTTGGCTCTTACCTGTTTGACCGCATTGCTAAAACTTGTCTATTTTTAATGTGCAAAATAAGAAAAAAATAAAAACTTTAATTGTAAATAATTCTTCTAGTAAATGAAAATTAAAATCCACAATTTTAAAAATTAAAAATTTTTTTTTTTTAATTTTTGAATTTCTTCTTTTTTGGGGGGTGCGTTTTGCTTTTGAAGAAAAAATAATTAAAAAATAAAACAATTCAGATGTTATTGCACAAGGCGGTTTTATAGAATTTCTTAGAAGTCGGCCGCCATATTGAAAAATGGCGGTTTATTGTCTTTGAATCATCAATAGCTATTGCTTTTAAACAAAAGCTTTGAATATAATAACAATAATTGTTTATCAGTCCTATTATAATCAAAGTGCACACGTCAGAATCATTAAAATGTATAAGCAATAATCAATAAACAGTAAACAGTAGACAATTTATAAACAAAATAAATAACGAACATGTTTTTTTAATTCTAATTAGTTACTCATTTGTTTTTATTCTTTAAACAAGTACTTGCAAGCAGGGACGGATCTACATATGGACTAATAGTGCTTAAGTCCTGGGCCCCCAAGTGTCAAAGGCCTCACAAAAATGGAATTATAAATTATTATAAAGCAAAAATGAATTTTAAACCTCAATTTAAAGATTCCTAACTAGCAAAAAATGCGGCCCCATTGGACTTCAATAGTCTTGGGTCCCGAAAATTCTAGATCCACCCCTGCTTGCAAGCTACAAGAAATAAGACACTCATTAAAATTGTAAAATATTTGAACTTTGAACCTATAGCCACCTCTTAAATTTATTTATTGGAGGCATTCCATTAAAGGAACACCCTGTATATTTTAAGAGGAAATTGGAATAGTCTCACTCTCTTAATATTTTCGTTTTATCCATGTATAAGTCCCTGCAAAATCTTAGATAAATTAAATGATGAGAAACCGTGCCTCTCAGGGGTTGAAATATACTCTTATGCCCGATTGCATAAAAGAGAATTATATTTTAATCCGAGAATTAGATTTATAATCCGTACGCCCGGTTGCATATACGAAAATTAAATTTTAATCCGAGAATTAGATTTATAATCCTTTGATATGGCAACACTCTAAATGTCACAAATATTTGTAAATAGATATTAAAATTTGAGGTTAAGTGCTTTTTGTGCTGAATTATGAATATTTGTCAAACTTTGACATTTCTTTAATTTTTCACTTTTTCTCTTTTTAAGAAAAAGTTATTATTATCGAGAAAAAATCAAAAAAAATTTTTATTGCATTTCTCAACGTTCTGATTCCAAAAATGCAAAAAAAAATTTGTTTTATTTTTTGAACCAAATATCTATGCCCCCCCCCCGAACAAAAACTACTGATTTGATGAAATTTTATTTTAGTCACTTGAAAATTATTTCATCGGCAAACTTACTACCTTTTATAAGAAATCTATACAGGGTGTCCAAAAATAAGATGGTTATTTTGGGCCCATATTTTCAAACTTGCGCCAAATTCATTTTCACTTGGCTATAAGATATCACATCTAAGCCCCAATTGACAAAAAAAAATTAATTTTTTTATTCAAAATGGCGGCCAATAGAACGATTGTCCCATTTTGTGGTTTTCCCTTATAACTTTGCCAGTAATTATTATTATAAAAACTTCAAAACGGCATTAAACAGCCATAATATAGGGCTTTCGTCCTAACTAAGTCGATTTCCAAAATTGTTTAAAAATTGCCTACCTTTAAGGGGCCAAAGTAGGTCAAAATTTTGAAATGTATTTTCTCAAAATTTACTCTGCCATATTTTTTCTTTTTTAGATATGTTACAGACAACGTAATTCTCTATCAAAATATAAATTTTTATCAAAATCGTTAGAGCCGTTTCGAAGTTATCATCTTTTGAATGTCAAAACTTCAAAAATCTCTAAGTTCTTTTGTATTAAAACTGAAAACTTGAAAGCGGATATATGCATCAATCCCATGAATATCTATTATTTGACACTATTTTCGGTTAAAAAACGCTTCTGGTTAAACCGGAAATTACAAAAATAACAAAATTTTTAGGAACACCCTATATATTTTTAAATATTTTGAAAGCTCGTAAAATTAGCTATTACATAATACCAAACACTTTATATGTTGACTTCCCGTTTAACCGGAAATGGGATCAAATTTCTTAATTTAAAATGGAACACCCTGTATATTTTTCAAAATGGCGGCCATTAGAACGATAGTCCCATTTTGTGTTTTTTTCCTTATAACTGGGCCGGTAAGTATTATTATAAAACTTTCAAAACGGCCCTGTACAGCCAAAATAAAAGGCTTTCGTCCTAACCAAGTCGATTTTCAAAATTGTTTCAAAATTGCCTACCTTTATGGAGCCAAAGTAAGTCAAAGTTTTGAAATGGGTTTTCTCAAAATTTCTTCTGCCATATTTTTTCTTTTTTGGATATGTTACAGACAACGTAATTCTATATCGAAATATAAATTTTTATCAAAATCGCTCGAGCCGTTTTGGAGTAATAATTTTTTGAATGTCAAACTTCAAAAATCTCTAATTTCTTTTGTAATCAAAATGGAAACTTGAAAATGGATATGTGTTAATCCCATGAAGATCTATTATGTTACTCTATTTTCGGTTAACAAAACGCTTCCGGTTAAACCGGAAATTTCAAAAATATCAAAATTCTTAGCAACACCCTGTATATTTTTCAATATTTTGAAATCTACTAAAATTAGCTTTGAAGTTTTGACGGGCGGGAAAAAGTTTCTCGTATGCCAACACCTGTTGTTCTTATTATATGTAACGTTGCCATATCTAAGGATTATTAATGTAATTCTCGAACGCTTGGTTGCACGTTACACTTTAAAGGTATGTCAAAGTTTTACAAATTGAATTTAAATTTAAATTCAAAAGAATTTAAACCTCAAGTTTTAATATTTATTCTCAAACGTCAAACTTTGACATTACATTGGATAACGTTGGCATATCAAAGAATAATAAATATAATTCTTGGATTAAAATATAATTCTCTTTTATGCAACCGGGCATTAGATGCTTAGAATACGATGAGAATTTTTGCTTTTGAAATGGAAATTTGTAATAAAAATCACAAATGGCTCCTCCAATATGGCAGCCGTAATTTACTCATCTTACTTATTACATTTTCGCTCTCTTTCACTGCAAATTAATAATTATTATAGGCGATACTACCATAACGTACCTGGAAGTTTCTGAAAAAGACCCATACTTGATCGAAGGCTTACGACATAATGGAGAACAAACAAAAGGAGCGTGTCTCATTCCCAAACGTGCATTAAACGTCATGCAAGGAGAAGTAAATCGTATTCTTCAACTAACCAGCAGTTCCGTCATTCCAATCACATATCAAGTACCGAGAAAAACCTATAGGGATTTCCATGCTGATTTATATCCAGATACGCCAGGTTACACAACCGAACTTACAGCAGACGCTTGGTTTCAAGGAAAAAACATTGCTTTAACCAAAATGAGCTTAGATCCTTCAAAGAGAACTAAAGGAGAATCACCAATAACGGTATGTATTGCAACTTTTAATTTTTACTAATAGGTGTTGAAAATGTCACCATTTAAAAACTAACTCTTATGATTAAAATCGATAGGTTCACAGAGGATCTTTAGTTAAATTGAAAGAACAAGTTGAAAATACAAAATCTTCGGTTATAGGCTTAAAAGCGCAGTCGAAAGTTATTCATCCTAAAATAACGTCGGCAGTCGTAAAAAATGATTTTGTACCCGTTAAAGAAAAAATAAACAATCTTGAAAAAGATAAGTGTGTAATCGAAAATGTTAAGCTAAAAGTCGTCGTTAAAGAAAAAGAACAGATTGAAGTTATCGAACATAGCGTTGTTAATGGTGTCGATAAAGTGGACGATGTTGATGAGTTAGGCTCACAAGAAAAGATCGATATGCAGGAGAAAGTTTCTGAAAATGGTACTTACACTGTACCACCTAAGCCGATGCCTAGAACTTCTAGAGCTGGATCAGTTTGTGAAGTTATGGAAGAAGTTGTTCCAAAACCTGTTGCTAGACCAAGAACCAATAGTTGCGCTCCAATTGTTACTTCCGTTAATCCAAATTTACCTATTGTTGGAGGCTATAAGGTGTTGATTTGTTGTCGCACTCTTTGTTTGTAGAGTTGATGTTTTACAGCACACATTTCTAGATTAGGTGCTTGTGTTTTCAAATTTTAGTAATTATTGTTTTTTTTAGTTTCAGTATCACTGGTTGTTTTACACGTATTGGTATTGATTTTCAGGTAGTTTATTTCTTTTTAATTTTTCATTTTTTTGTAGTTTGGTAGATTTGCTTATTTTTACCTAGTAAAATAATTAAAAAGCAAATTGACGATACATATTTTATTAGCGTATGTGTTTTTCTTTGTGTATCCTCGCAAATAAATAATACACAGCTTAAGTCATCCCAGTATTCATTTCAGGTTTTTTCGATTATTTTAAATTGTCTGTGCGCGCTCTATGTCTGTTATTAATTGTTTCGCCTATTGGTAGCGTTTTTAAATTAATACTAGAAGAAAACGTGGTCCTAAAGTGCTTTTATCTATGAACAAATACATTTAGCCGCCATTTTACGAGATGGCGATCAAGGGCGGTTCTAAACAAAAAGTCTAGGGGTGTCTAAATGTTTGAAATCTCTAGCATGGGCTAATTGAACAAATATTTGTTTTTTGTACTTTTCTTTTCTTACAGCCTAAACCAGAGCTATTTTTTTAATATGTAAAAGTGGTGAATACAAAATAAATATAATGAACAAAGAAAGAAGAAGATACAATAGGTCATAAATGAACGGTACTTTTTTCAGTTACAAGAATAGACAAATTGCTTATTTCGGAATTTCGGTCATTTTCATAGAGATTTTAAAGGTCATTCCTTTATTCCTTTAAAAATGTTATATTCTTTTAAGATAATTTAGGAAATTTAGACTTCTGGGAGGAGTAATTACCCCATTACCCCCCGTAAAACCGCCCTTGATGGCGGCCGTAACATAACTTAGTAATCTCCAAAAATTGACTGATCAGAGCAACGTTCGCTTTTAAATAATTACAAAACGCTACAAATATGAGACAACCCTAATGTTAAGCCTTGCATGGCACAGTGTAAATCATTTCCACCATTATTACGTCGTTTTAAAATTTAAAAATTTTTCAGCCTCGTTTGGGTCCAAAACCATTCACTCCGCCAAAACTTAACGAGACTGAAAGTTTCGACAAAGTCTTTTCTGTACCAGTAGTGCCAAGCGCTAAAACTCAAAACGGTGTACATGACGTCAAAGAAGTAGAAGTGGAACAAGAAAGTCCAAAACCTTTTGTTCAAGAAACTATAATCGTCGATGAAACGCCCACGAAATGCGAGTTAAGCCCAAATTCGACTGAAGAAAATGACGATACCGATAACACACCAAATACGCCGAGCACCGCCGAACGTATCAAATTATTTGAAGCTTCCAAACTCGAAGAGCAAGAAGATAATAAAGTTGAAGCTAACGTCGAAGAAGACGATTCGAATTACAAACCGAGAACACCCAGTACGGCGGAACGTAGAAAAATATTTGAAGTGCGTTCGAATTCTAAAGAAAACGAACCGGAAGATAATTTCGACGCGACCGATCAAAGTGGAAATTTCGATCGCACATCTTCGCAGCGCACTAGCATTGCAGAAAGACGAAAAATCTACGAAAATCGCTCATTATCTGTGCAAGATTCCAACGTACAAGTTGTCGAAAAAGTTGCTAATTCGCCAGTTTTATTAAGACGTAAAGGTTCCATCAAGTCTCGCAAAGAAGAGGAAGCGATTGAAGAAAATAGAAAAACTTTGCCCATCATGAAACAGCAGTCGTTGGATCCTCAAGCTGGACGAAAGACCGAAAGTGTCGTTTCGGCACCTACACCAAAAAGAACTTCGACCGTTTTTGGTAAGAACTTCAATACTCAAGTAACACCCTTATGAGTTATCATCTAACGTTACTTAATAGGTCGAGTGTCAAAGTTTCGCCATCTTAAAGGAACTCCAGCTCACAAATCGTTTCATATTGAAAATATTCGCAATATCAGCAGACAAATTTCCGGAGAATGTGACGGATTTCACGGTGAGTTTAAGCTTAGGAGCTTCTGGCTTTTTGCCAGTTAGCTAACACTAAACGAGTACATTTCGATGCGCGAGTACTGCAGGGTTAAAACTTTTTTTTTTGTAGCTAATTCTGAAAGAGTTGCTGTGCCATTAAGCGGACCGGGTGGAAAAATTGCAATATTCGAATTAAGCAAAAGGGGAAAATTACCCGACGGTGTAATTCCGGCTTTAGTTCACGGAAGTAGCATAATGGATTTTGCTTGGGACCCTTTTAATAATCGACGTTTGGCAGTCGCTTGCGACGATGGAATGATAAAACTATGGACCATACCCGAAAATGGTTTAAATGAACCGGTAAATGTGCCGGAAAAAGAATTTAGCGCTCATTTAGATAAAATCTATTTTATTAAATTTCATCCAACTGCTCAAGATGTTTTTGCGACCGGTTCTTATGATATGACTGTAAGAATATGGGATTTGACTACGCTTACGGAAAAAATTGTACTTAATGGTCATGTAGATCAAATATTTAGCTTCGCTTGGTCTCCTTGTGGAGTTTACTGCGCGACTGTAAGCAAAGATTGCAAGATTAGAATTTACAAACCGAGAGTTAGTGACAAACCCATTCATGAAGGCAAAGGCCCCGTCGGGAATAGAGGTGCTAGAATAGTTTGGGCGCTAGATGGTAATTTTGTAGTGGCTACCGGTTTTGATAAAGTGTCAGAGCGTCAAATTATGGTTTTTAAAGCGACCGACTTAAATGCTCCACTCAATACCGTCGGTTTGGACGTGTCTCCTGCAATTTTAATACCATTTTACGACGAAGATAGTTCTACATTATTCGTAACAGGAAAAGTAAGTAAAACAACGGATGTGGCCATATGAGGAACTTTTTCCCGCCCATCAAATCTTGTAATTTTGTATTTTTATTAATTAAAATTTAATTTGATATCTTCAAAAAGCTTACGATATTCAAAATATTGAAAAATATACAGGGTGTTCCATTTAAATTAAGAAATTTGATCCCATTTCCGGTTAAATCGGAAGTCAAAATATAAAGTGTTTGGTATCATGTAATAGCTAATTTTACGAGCTTTCAGAATATTTAAAAATATATTGGGTGTTTCTAAAAATTTTGTTATTTTTGTAATTTCCGGTTTAACCGGAAGCGTTTTTTAACCGAAAATAGTGTCAAATAATAGATATTCATGGGATTGATACATATATCCGTTTTCAAGTTTTCAATTTTAATACAAAAGAACTTAGAGATTTTTGAAGTTTTGACATTCAAAAGATGATAACTTCGAAACGGCTCTAACGATTTTGATAAAAATTTATATTTCGATAGAGAATTACTTTGTCTGTAACATATCCAAAAAACAAAAAATATGGCAGAGGAAATTTTGAGAACCACCGTTTCAAAATTTTGACTTACTTTGGCCTCTTCAAGATAGGCAATTTTGAATCAATTTTGGAAATCGATTTAGTTAGGACGAAAGCCCTATATTTTGGCTGTTTAATGCCGTTTTGAAATTTTTATAATAATAATTTCTGGCAAAGTTATAAGGGAAAAACCACATAATGGGACAATCGTTCTATTGGCCGCCATTTTGAATAAAATAATTAATTTTTTTTTTCAATTAGGGCTCAGATGTACTTTCTTATGGCTAAGTAAAAATGAATTTGGCCCAAATTTGCAAATATGCGCCCAAAATAACCACCTTATTTTGGGACACCCTGTATAGATTTCTTATAAAAGCTATTATTACCGATGAAATAATTTTAAAGTGGCGAAAATCAAATTTCAACAAAATGGCTTTAGTAGTTTTTGCTCTAGGGGGGGGGGGGGGCACCCATACAGACATTTTAGTTCAAAAAATTGAAAAAATTTTTTTTTAATTTTTGAATCAAAACTCAAAACGTCGAGAAATGCAATAAAAAAATTTTTTAATTTTTTCTCTATTTTAGTAACTTTTTCTTGAAATGAAAAAGTTATAACAGCACATTTTATTCCATAATTGTAATTATTGTAACTTTTTAGGGCGATTCGACGATATACGCGTTTGAAATTACCGAAGAAGCTCCATACATTTGCCCATTAAGCCATCATCGTTGTAACACGTTACATCAAGGGCTGTCATTTTTACCTAAAAACGCTTGTGATGTCGGAAGCGTTGAATTTGCCAAATCGTTCAGATTAACCAACAATACAATTGAACCTCTTTCATTCACTGTGCCACGTATTAAGGTAGAGACGTTAAACTTTTACATTACATCCAAATTGAATTTTAATTTTAGACCGAACTATTCCAAGATGATTTATTTCCACCTACAAGAGTAACGTGGAAAGCTACTTTAACTAGTACAGAGTGGTTTAACAATAAAAATAATTTGCCCAAACGCGTGAGTTTAAAACCAGAAGGAATGGAATTGCGTAAGTTTTCAAACTAAAGTGAGAATTTTGTTAAACTTTTATATTTAGTTTCAGATCAACAAGTTCAAAACGATAACAAAATCAACAAATCTGCTTCACAAACATTCACCTCACCTGCCATAAATCGATTGGGATGGACCGATAATGATCACATTAAGACCAAACAGGAAGAGGTAAAGTTTTTAATTTTGTGACGAATTTTTGAGTTTATGGCTTTTTTAGATTCAAAAGTCTGTGAGTAGTCGACTCGAAATTAATTTTAAATTAGAACAAGATAATATGGAAGGTGTCGATGAAAAAGAATGGGACGAATAATTTTTTTTGGTTTACTAAAGTTAGGGCCTTAATAAAATAACAGAATTTATTGAATCAGTTGCAGCATTAAATTTGCTGCTACAATGAGCACCTTTGTTTGGGAATGGTTTAGAATAAGAAATGTAAAAGTGGTGGATTAAATTTGAAATTTGTACAATTTTTTATTGCAAACAATTTCTTAAAGAGGGGCTCATTGTGACAATCTTCATATTGGTATCCTTTAAATACTCTACTTTTTTGTAGTTTATTATAATAATTATGGCTTTAATAATTTTAATCAATTTAATTATATAAAAGTAACTAATTGGATAAGGAAGTGATCGTTTACTAACTCAAGCATAACAATTCAGTATCTAGTCTTTTTATAAAGTGCTTTAATTAGATATGTTTTATATGCAAGCATTATATTCGTTGCACATAATTTTATATTTATTACATATTTTTATATTATTGTATTTATAAATAACGCCTATTTTATGTGTTGTGACATGGACATAAAAATATTCTGGATGAGAAATTCTTTTTGCTTTTTTAAAATAGTTTTATTTTTGCAAGTAAAATATAACATTAATTTGAATGTTTATAAAATTTAATTGCTCAAACTCATCTCGAATAAAAATGTCCAATTGAAAAGTTTTCCAGTGGCTCCCCTTAAAATGAATAAGCATTTAACATAAACTTTGAGTTTTGTTTGTTAGCATGTAACGTTTTTAGATAAAAATTTCATTAATTTAGTAATAAAAGTGCACAATTACTTTAAGTAAAATTTAGAGAGAGCATCACTGTGAGTAAAACTAATATTGGGAATTTGCAAAACGATTGTAATGGATTCAATAGCGATTTCCAAATAGTTTATACTAATTCCTAATAAACTACTAACCAGCACTGTGTCATACCCTGCATTTTGATTGTATAGGAATTTCATTTTAGACAAATTAGAGCACTGCCATAATTTTCAAATGCTCGTACATTCCCTTTTTGATATAAAAAAAATAGAAAGTAAATGGAATCGTAAGACTAAATTAGTTATAAGATGTGGTTCCTAAAATCTTCCCAAATAACATCATTAGTATTTTAGAACTATCAATTCTGAATTTTTCTTCAAAACATTTAAGGGATGTAATAAAGTGTCTGAAATTTGTAAATTCGGCAATCGGCAGGAATTTGAAATTAAAATATAAAATGTATATTTCTGAATTTTTACAACACTTTTTTACATTCTATTTAAATAAATAGTGCCAATTTGCATTTGTGAGCGATCGATCTCATTGACAAAACAAAATCTTGCTCATTTTAAATAAATTTTATACCTTTACTATTATATCTAACAAGTAAATCATTTTTATCGATTAATATATTTTCAATTTATCAAGTTGTAGTCACGCTATTTTTTGATTAATTTAATATTAATGGTACTTAGGTAATTTAACTATCATTATTTATAATAATTGTTGTGTAACATTCGCTAATTTGTGATAGTGTAGTTTGAAATATTATTGTGTATCAATGATGCTGGTGTATCTGTATTGCATAAAAACAAATAAATACTTGTATTGGAAAATTTTGCACAACTTTTTTGTTTCCGCATTACTTTTTCCATTTTGTTCTCTTTAAGGTATGATTTCGCTGCAACGGCCAGCCGCTACCGCTCGAGTGATTTGGTTGAAACGTCTGGCGTCCGCGTTTTGGCAGTCGCATTAAAAGTTTAAGTACTGAGATCCTTATTTACATCGTTCTAATCGCTACTTCCTTCCTGTAGCCTTCTCCACGTTGTCTTTGGTCTTGTAGGTGTCGACTAATACCACGATTGATTTTCTTTAGCGTATGCCCTATCCATCTCCGTTTTCTCTTTAAAATTGTTCCTTGTATTGGTTCTTCTTGTCTTTGCCATAGCTCTTGACATGTTACCTTTAAGTTTAGAGACACATTAAAGCGCTAAAGTTAAAATTTTTGTAATTATGTACAGAATTACGCCTCAAGTTAGGCTTTTTCGTATACACAAAAAGATTTCGTGTATTGTTGGTTGTCTAACATTGATTTGATGGACAACTGGCGCCATCACACGGTAATAAGGTAAACCAAAAGCGTTTTTATAGAGCGCTGTTGCATCAACTTTAAGTAGATGCCTACTAATAGCTGTCATCTGTCAGAAAATAAGAACGTCAAATTTAGTGCTGAACTTCTATGTTTACAAAAATAATGTAATATTTGAATAAATAAATTTATTTTATACGCGAAATAAGTCTTAAGCAGTACAAAGTACAACAATATGTCCAAATATTGCCAAATGAGCAATGGATGAGGCGGGTACCTTTAGCAATAACTAAATTTTTAAATTTAACCTAAACATTTGTGTTTTTTAGTTGCTCTAAATATTTAATTTACTTTACATTTTGCTTTGTTTGAAGTGGAAAAGGGTGGAATTAAAGCTTTAAAAGAAGCTTTTGTGATGAAATAAATACTGGTGTTGGAATTAGAACTTTGAAATTGCAGTAGCTTTTCGAACCGTTGACCACCGTAAGACCGATGTTTAATAGTTTAAAAATTATGTACAACTATAATTCAAAAGAAAGGATTTGGCAGGTTAAGAAAGTTTTACTATTTCCTTATATCTTATAATAACTGATCGAGTCACAACTATGTGTACCGGAATTGTTGCAATTTAATTTTCGACTTGTTTACCTGTAGTGTCTAAACTAATAGTTTATTGTATATTTTATTTGCTTGATCAGTAGTCACTATAATAGCTTAATTATATTTCAAATTTGATTAATTCTTATAGTAATTCCAAAATTAATTTATTTTGTGATTTTAGATACAAACGACTGCCAGAGCAATTTCTATTCCAACAAAATTAAATTGGAGTTGGAGAGAACACTTGCATGGAATGGAAGATAGAACAATGGAAAAAGAATGAAGCTAAATATAAGTTTGAAGAAGCATAATTAAGTGGAAGACTTAGAAAACAAATACAATGGAAATGAGAGAGGCCAAAACCTCAACTTTGTTAGAAGAAGAAAAAATAGTATATTTTTAATAATTTATTTTGTTAATAATTATTTTTCATATTTGAATAGTTTTATGAGAGTTTGATCCTGGTCAAATTCATACTGTAATTTTTTATTCTTGTTTTTGAAATGTAATTCTAAATTCCTTTCCATTGTATGTATCCATCTGCTAATGTTTGTTTAATTTGATAAATAGTGATCAGAAAATTAATTTATTTTGTGCTTTTAGATGCAAGCGACTGCCTGAGCAATTTCTATTCCAAGAAAAACTAATTGGAGAGAACACCAGCATGGAATAGAAGATCCAACAATGGCAAAAGAGTGAATCTAAGTATAAGCAAAGACCATATACAAGAGACTACCGAAACCTATATTAAAAAATGTGAAAGGTTTTTAAAGGTCAAAATCGCTTAAAATCCCTCGAAGGGTAAACTTATTTTACCCCTTTCTTTGTTGCTCCCGCCTTGACATGCTATCTTATTCACTCGAAAATGCCCCGGTGACTAGCGACATCTTCTGTAGCAGGGATTTTTGATCACATTCGGCCCATAAGCTTTGCCAGTCTTACACTGTATAGTCTTTGGTATAAGCTTGAAGAAACATTAAGTGGAAGATTAAGAAAACAAATACAATGGAGATGAGAGAGGTCAAAACCTCAACTTTGTTAGAAGAAGAAAAAGTAGTATATTTTTAATAATTTATTTTGTTAATAATTATTTTTCATATTTGAATACTTTTATGAGAGTTTGATCCTGGTCAAATTCATACTGTAATTTTTTATTCGTGTTATGGAAATGTAATTCTAAATTCCTTTCCATTGTATGTATCCACCTGCTAATGTTTGTTTAATTTGGTAAATAGTAATCAGAAAATTAATTAATTTTGTGCTTTCAGGTACAAACAACTGCCAGAGTAGCTAAATATCAGATTAGTAGTAGGAAGCACGATAATTGTTCAAGAAAACAACTCGTTGGATCAGGTCACTCTTCCATGTTTTTTTACTGCTGTGAGATAGTGGAGTGAGATATTATTTCTAAATAATAACTAGTAGCTACCATTAATTATTAAAAATGTAAAATGATGTTAATACAAACATTAGAATAAGTTCAAAAAAATTGAATGTAATTTTTTTATTTAATTTTTAAAAAGATAGGCATTACTCCATTATACAAAAAATATTTCTTATTGTAAGTGGGAAAATTTGCTAAGGATAAGAAGCTATGTGAATATCAAAGTTAAATTTATTTGTCGATGACTAATACATGTTTACTTTTAAAATAAACTAAAATAACATTTCAAAATGTAATATGAAACATCAATTGTTACCTAATTATTTGCTGGTTGAGCCTCAGTTTGTCAATGTAAGTCGAACTGTTTAGATCTAGTCCTAAGACCTTAGTGAGTAGTGTATTGTTTTATCATTGGATATAATATGCAAAGCAAGGAATAGCAGAAATATTATTAAGGTATAGAGAATCTTTTAATTATTAATTAATTTTCTTATGTAACTTCTTGTAAATATTATTAGTCATAAGCGGTTATTGAACTTTAGGGTAAGAAAACAACCACTAATCAAAATTCTGTTTTTGTATTTTAACTTTGAAATGATGTACAGAACAATAATTATATTTATTCAGTTTCCTGGTCATACTCAAATTTGTAAACAACATCTTTTTGTATATTTATAGTTCTAATTTTTATACGTTAAAATGAATTGTGAGGCACCTAAAGTTCAAAACTGATTTTTTCTTTCTTTGTTGTCTATTAATTTAACATAAACATTAGGTACAACAAGTTTGAAAAATTAAACTTAAAAAGATCAAATCAGATTACTTACTGTTGTTTTAATTGCTTAAATAATTAATTAATTTAATTTTGTTTATAAACAATCCTTAGAAATAAATTAAATAATGCAAATGTAATTTAAATTTCCGCCTAACACAGAGACCATCCTTTGCTTTGATACTCGCATATTATTGGTTGATAATTTCTTTAGTGGTAGGGAATTGGTAGGAGAAAGTTAATATAAGTGCGAGTTTCGCCATAAGTTCAGATTCTTATCAGTAACACAGATCAGCAAATTTTAGAAAAATAAGGGTTACTCTTGTGAAAATCAACTTTTGATTTTCGAATTTTTTTTGATTGGAAGTTGTTCTTTATATTATAATAAGTATTTCTACCAAGTATTAATTAATTTACTTTAATATTAAGGGTAAAAATTTAAATATCCTGATCAACAGTTATTTATTACTTAGATTATTTATAAACAAATTAAATAAATTAATATTTAGGGAATTAATAAAATAACAGTAATTTTAAATTAGAACATTATTTTTTTATCCTGCCAAGTTTTTAGTAACAATAAATAATTAACTCTTTTACAAGTATAAAAATACATATTTCGTTACATAATAATTGTTGTGTAAATCTGAAGTTTAAATTTACAAAGGCACAACAATTGATAAAGTATTTTATGATTCACTCTGTCTCATTTTATAGTAAAACTTCGTAATATGTTTTAGTTTCGTTTGAACTTCTGAGTCGAAAGGATCGTTCCTGAAGTGCCAGTGCGTTTAACAACAGAACCTTGGGATTAACAGAAAATGAACAGAGACACGGACAACAATTCCAGAGTTGGAATTGTGGAAATGCCAGTTGCATTCCCAATAAAACGAGTGAAAAAATTTTGTAAGTAAGATTTATGATATTTATAACTTTTGTCTAGCTAACTAATTATTAAATAAATTTAAAGCGTTTTAATTCACTGTTTTGAATTGTTATAAAAATTAAAAAATATTTTTAATTAGGTAGTGCTTTAAATACGTCGCCATTAATTTACTGAAACATAAGGATCGAGTCAAAATAATCAGTAATTCGTATGTAGGTAATTAATGCAATTAGCCGGTAATTGAGTCGGTCATTCATTAACTCTCTAAAATAAGAAAAAGACTAGGATTACTTTCATTAAATTAATTTTAACAAAAAATACAATTAATTATTAATGTTGAAATCAACCAATAGCATTATTTAATTATTTTTAAGGGTGTATTTGTAAGAAATTTTTGGCAAGTAATATTTTAGAGTTGATTAATTAAGTTGAGTTTTGCCCTAATTTCAAAATAGGCTTTAGGTAAAATATCTCTTAATAATTAGCATTAAACTAATTTAAATTATCATGTAAACACATAGTAATCTGATGTTTGAAATTCTATTCTCTTCAACATCCTGTATAATGTAGTGATAAGCATAAGAATAAATTTTGTAAAAGTAAAAAATAATTAAAAATAGATAAGAACATCGAATTTGTAATGATTCACTTTGTGTCTATCATAGTAAACATTTCGTAATTTGTTTCAGATTTCATTCAACTTTTGAACTGGAAAGATCGTTCGTTAAGTGCTCTCTATACCAGAATAATTCCAAAGACCAATGGACCGAGGATTACAAGAAAATTAACAACGATTAATGTAAGTACTTTTCGTCTTTTTAAGGATATCTAAAGTATAAGAGAAAAGAGCTATTTTGCAAATACATTTAGTAGGCTTATTAGTTAATAAACTTCTTTCTATGTAAAATATCTCATAACAATTAAACATTTAACTAATTTAAATTATTATGTAAATCCATAGTACCTACTTACTCCCATACTTTATTTTTCTTCAAAAAATTTTAGATAACTTCCCTTAACTAATTAAATTAATTAACTAAATAGCAATAAATATTCCCGAAAATGCTTTCCTTCTTCTGGTTCCTTGTAAATATTTAAAGTGAAACTTGGTGAAAAAATCGTATGTTTATTTAATTTATTTTGCAAGTTAAAAATTCATTACTTAATTGAAAATAATCATTGGTTGACTATGCCTAATACATACTAAAATATTTCTTATTTCAGTTTGCGTTCAAATCTTACACTTTGAAAGATGGTCTTGTAACTAACAGTTCTTCATTTTGCCGAACAGCGAGAGGATTACAAGAAAACTTAATGGACCAAGTTGAAGTTATTTTACCTAAGTTTATTTACTTTCGAGCTATTTTGGATCAAAATATGTTTAATTATTGGTTACTAAAAGTTAATTAATTGGAAATAATCATTGGGCGATAACTACTAAAATTAAAGTAAGTACCTAATTTTAAGTAGAGAACTCACCCTCCTAGAACTTTATTGAAGCACTTTGCTTACACCTTGTATTTTTAATTAGTTAATTTTGCTAATTAAAAATTAATTACTTAATTAAAAATAATCATTGGTTGACTCCTGTATCGGCACATGCCTATTACATACTAAAATGTTTCTTATTTCAGTTTGCGTTCAAATCTTCGACTTTGAAAGATGGTCTTGTAAAAAATGTCTTGATGAACTAACAGTTCTTCATTTTGCCGAACAGCGAGAGGATTACAAGAAAACTTAATGGACCAAGTTGAAGTTACTTTATTTAAGTATATTTATTGACAGCGCTTTCGAGATATTTTGGGTCCAATTATGTTTAATTATTGGTTATTAAAAGTTAATTAATTGGAAATAATCATTGGACGAAAATTACTAAAATTTAAGTAAGTTATTTTAATTAATTTTAAATATAGAACATACTCTAGAAGTTTGTTTGTTTTTTGTTATGCTGAATCCTGCATGTATTTTTATTTAATGTTTATTGCAAATTAAAAATTAATTACTTAATCAAAACATGCCTAAAATACATACTAAAATACATCTTATTTTAGCTTCCGTTCAATCGTCGACAGTGAGAGTGCCCTTTAGTCCACATCAAGAGGATTTTTAGAAAACTTAATGGACCAAGTTGAAGTTATTTTAATTAAGTTTATTTACTTTCGAGCTATTTTGGATCAAAATATGTTTAATTATTAGTTACTAAAAGTTAATTAATTGGAAATAATCATTGGGCGAAAATTACTAAAATTTAAGTAAGTAATTATAATTAATTTTAAATAGAGAAGACACCCTAGAAGTTGTTTGCTTTTTGCTATGCTGCATGTTGCATGTATTTTTAATTAATTTATATTGAAAATAAAAATTAATAACTTAATCGAAACATATACTAAAACATATCTTATTTCAGTTTCGTTCTATCGTCGACAGTGAGAGTGTCTTTTGGTCCACATCAAGAGGATTTTTAGAAAACCTAATGGACCAAGTTGAAGTTATTTTATCTAAGTTGATTTTCTGACAGCGCCTTCGAGATATTTTGAATCAAAATATTTTTAATTATTGGTTACTAAAAATTAATTAATTGGAAGTAATGATTGAGCGATAACTACGAAACTTTAAGAAGCAAAAGTCCTTTTAACGATTCAGCTTGTGTCCAAAATGGGTACATCAGACTAACATCTCAATTAGTTTCAGATTACATTCCACCTTTGATTCGGAAAGATGCTTATTTTTATCAAGCCGAGAGTGTTTTCTGGTTTTGGACCCAACATGAGGATTGGGAGATTTAGTGGACCAAGATTAATTTATTTTTAATTTATTTGGATTGTATTTAAGTAGAAGGGTAGCTACACCTCTCGATTAGTTTTTTTAAATTAATTTTTTTCAATTTAAATTCATTGCTTGCTTAGGAGGGTAGCTACCCCTATTTACTGGTCATCGCTAGCGAAGACGTAGCAGCTAGGTAAGTTGCTTCCAACAGCTCTTCTCCACGTTAAAGAGAGCGCGAGGGGAAGCAACCTCTAAGACCACTGCGAGTTGTCCTCGAATTGGTCGGAGGTTGTTCCTCTTCCGTAGTCTTTAATGTGGCGATGGGCGTGGTCTCCATGTTGGAATGTGGGTGTGCGTTGGCGCCGGGCGGGGAGGGGTAGGTGGGAGGGGGGTCGGCGGTCCCCTCCCCCCTACCCCTCCCCGCCCGGCGCCAACGCACATGCGCACTCCTACACGGAGTCCACGCGCATGCGCATTAGAGACTAAGGAGGAGGAGCAACAACCGACAATTTCGAGGACAACCCCCAGTGGTGGACGGGGGTGCCACCCCTCGCACTCTCTCGGACAAGGTGCAGGGTTGAAGCGACGCCACCTACCTAGCAGCTACCCGATAAGCAGCCATTACCAGTTTTAATATTAATTAATATTTTGTAATTATTTATTGTTTTAATTATGTATTATGTCTTGTGGGCCACCGCTTGATGAGCCGAACTCCTCAAGCGATGACTCCTCAAGCTTTATTTGTTACAGTTATTTCTTTCCAAATCTAACGAGGGGTGGACTTGTTGCAGCCCATGCCCTGGGCTGCAACCTTTAATCTTTTTTTTATGGTATAGCTATTTTTACAATTTTTAATTTCTGCTGCATACATCGATTTGGACACAGGACTGAATCATTAAAGGGACTGTTATGTCTCTTGAATCTCGCTTTGGTGATGTACTAAGCGTTGGCCCGTCAATCAATAATAAATTGTTTATAAATAATTAGTTTTGAATTTAATTATTAAAGTTAATTAATAGTATATTATTATAATTTTCTTGTGCTCATAATTATATTAAATATGTATATTATAGATAATAGAAGATATTTTTGTGTATTTTTTCATTTTAATAAACAGTAAACTCTTGTAGATCTTGACTTTTTTTCCAGAGATAAAAGCACCCTTAAAGAATTTCTCTCAATAATCTTCTTCTTTTTCAATTACCTTGAAAAAGATATTCCCTCTCCTACTCCTTTATTCTCTTGATTGCCTTACACGTTAAAATCCAAGTCTTTAATTATTATCCACAGTCTTTTTAGTTCTTAAAAATAAAACAATTCTAAAGTAATTAGACCAGTACTATTTGGATTTTAAAAGTGAAAAGTAAGTTTATTAAAGGCAAACGAAGTCTTAGTAGGTACATAAGAAATAAAGTCCAGCTGGATAACTCTATAACACAAAGAGTTCTTCTTTACTCGACAGATGACAGAGGAGATAGACAGGTAAGAAAAAAAGACGGTAAATTAACAGATGAGTATGGCAGATGAGAAGATCGTTGATATTTACAGAGACAGTGACATCGAGAGATAGAGAGGGAGAGATAGATATGAGATAGAGAGAGGCAGATATAGAGATGAGGAGATAGACAATTAGACAGATACGGAAACTGTTTATATGAGATATTAAGATAGTAAAATTGAGGGGGATATAGAGAGAAGAAGACAGATAAAAATAGTGTTGAAATGAGACACTAATATAAAAAAATTAAGGGAGATAGATATAGAGATAAAGATAGATAGATAGATATTAGATATTTTGATAGAACAATTGAGAGAGATAGAGAGAGATAAAAAGACAGATAGAGAAATAAGAAGACAGTTAGAGATACAGTTTAAATGAGATATTAAGATAGAAAAATGGAAGGAGATAGAGAGAGATAAGGAAACTGTTGAAATGAGAGAAAAACGTAGTAAAATAGAGGGAGTTTAGAGATAATGAGATAGATAAAAAGGCTGATGAAATGCGGTATAAAAATAATAAAAAGAGATATACATAGAGATAAGGAGAGAGATAAAGAGACTGATGAAATGAGATATTAAGATAGCAAAATAGAGAGAGAAAATAGACAAAAATTGATATTGAGATAAGGAGACAGATAGAGGAGCAGATAAGGTGAGAGACAGATATAAGGAAAAAGACAAAAGTAAAAAATGGCAGGACAAAGAGAGAGATAAGAAGACTGTTGAAATGAGAGATAAAATGACAAAATGTGATAAAATCATAGTAAAATAGAGGGAGTTTAGAGATAGGTACAGAGATAAAGAGATAGATACAGAGATAAGGAAATAGATTCAGAGACTGATGAAATAAGAGAAAAACATAGTAAAATAGAGGGAGTTTACAGATAGATACAGAGATAAGGAGATAGATACAGAGATAAGGAAATAGATAAAGAGACTGATGAAATAAGAGAAAAACGTAGTAAAATAGAGGGAGTTTACAGATAGATACAGAGATAAGGAGATAGATAAAAAGACTGATGAAATAAGAGAAATACTTAGTAAAATAGTGGGAGTTAGAGATTGATACAGAGAGAGAGATAAAGAGACAGAAACAGAGATAAAGAGAAAGGCAAAGAATGGGAAGAAGATAGAGAGAGAAAGAAGCCCCAGGGAAAAAGTCCAGGGGATTTTTATTTCTCAATCTCTCTAATCTCCGTGTCTGTCTCTTTATTTCTGTTTCTCTATCTTTATCTCTGTTTCTGTCTCTTTATCTCTGTTTCTTACTCTTTATCTCTCTCTCTGTATCTCTGTAGCAATCTCTAACTCCCTCTATTTTACTATGTTTTTCTCTTATTTCATCATTCTCTTTATCTATCTCCTTATCTCTGTATCTATTTCATCTCTGTATCTATCTCTAAACTCTCTCTTTTTTACTATGTTTTTATCACATTTTATCATTTTTCTCTCTCATTTCTCTCATTTCAACAGTCTCCTTATCTCCCTCTATGTCCTGCTATTTTTTATTTTTGTCTTTCTCCTTATCTGTCTCTCACCTTATCTGTCTCTTTATCTCTCTCCTTATCTGTCTCTTTATTTGACACTTTATCTGTATATCGCATTTCATTTGTTTCCTTATCTCTATATCTATCTCTGTATATATCTCTTTTTATTATTTTTATACCGCATTTCATCAGCCTTTTTATCTATCTCATTATCTCTAAACTCCTTCTATTTTACTATGTTTTTCTCTTATTTCATCAGTCTCTGAATCTATTTCCTTATCTCTGTATCTATCTCTTTATCTCTGTACCTATCTCTAAACTCCCTCTATTTTACTATGTTTTTCTCATATTTCATCAGTCTCTTTATCTCTCTCCTTATCTCTATGTATATCTCTTTTTATTATTTTTATACCGCATTTCATCAGCCTTTTTATCTATCTCATTATCTCTAAACTCCCTCTATTTTACTACGTTTTTCTCTCATTTCAACAGTTTCCTTATCTCTCTCTATCTCCTTCCATTTTTCTATCTTAATATCTCATTTAAACTGTATCTCTAACTGTCTTCTTATTTCTCTATCTGTCTTTTTATCTCTCTCTATCTCTCTCAATTGTTCTATCAAAATATCTAATATCTATCTATCTATCTTTATCTCTATATCTATCTCCCTTAATTTTTTTATATTAGTGTCTCATTTCAACAGTATTTTTATCTGTCTTCTTCTCTCTATATCTCCCTCAATTTTACTATCTTAATATCT